>CM062353.1:79307712-79394568 GCA_031216105.1 Dalbergia cultrata | reverse complement strand
AATCTACATTGCAGCAATTCAATGCTAAAAGGTGCAATTAGGAAAATATGGATCAGGCATGCAGAAGATGAAAATCAGTTTTCAAAAGGCAACCAAAGCCCCGACCAAATCAGCATAAACAGATTATTTCCTTGAACTCCTAATTGTCCAAGCAATTTCCAACAGCCAGAATCAACAATTTCGAGAATCTGGCTAGCAAAAGTCTGCACGGCTCCGGGTTGATCTCCAACACCCAACTGAAAAGCCAATTGAACAGCACAGGTTGCTCCAAATGCAACAACAACAAAGTCCAAAACAAAGTAGAAGACACAATCTGATATACATAGCTATAGCTTCAACCCTAAGTATAACTCCCTCAATTAACTGCTAAACCAAGCTAGCCAAATCAAATTACCAGAAGCAAAAACCTACATGCTATGCTTGCATGTACCGCCATCATCTCAACCAATTCCACTTAAAACAAAGGCATTCTGCAATTTCGACTAATAAACATTCAATTCAAGCTTCAATTACATTACACCTCAATTGCAAAAAAATAATCTAATTGTTAAAAAATCAAAATTAAAAGAGAAAAAAAATTAAAAGAAAAAAGGTAGGGTTTTGCACATAGAAACGACGATCTAACCTCGGTGAACCTGTGAAACTGCTCGTGCTCTTGCCGAGGACCCATCCGCAGCACGTGGATGATCTTCGCGAAGTAGTGCAGGTAGACGACGAGGGCTGCGCCGTGAGCCGCGGCGGCGACCGAACCGGCGGCCATGAGGAACCAGTCGAGCCGGTCGGCGCATGCGAAGAGCCGCGAGAACGGAACCGCAGCGGGAGGCGGCTCCACCTCCTCCGGCTCCTCCATCTCCTCCTCGAGCTCCATCTGCTGCTGCTGCTGTTGCGTCCCCGAGGCCTCGGCGCCAGGGTCCAGATACGGCGACGGCGACTCCGGCGGCTCCGACACCTCCGACACTGGGGTCAGCGGTTGCACGTGCGGCGGCGACCACCCGAACAATCCTCTCGATACCATCATCTCTTTCCGACAAAGTTTCGTCTACTCAACAGATCCAAAAAAACACACCGAAAGAAAATTCAAAAAATCCTTCAAAAAGTTTCTCTCTCTCTCTCTCTTAGCGTTGTTCTCTTCCGGCGAACGACGTCGTCCTGGCCTTCGCCGGCACCGCCGTCGCCGCGTGGTCAGGTAGCGGCGCGTGAGGGAAGGTTCAATCGGAAACGGTTTTTTGTAGGAAATGGGGAAAATGATAGAGTCACCTGGAGTGGCACGTGAAATTTGTGAACCCTTCCTTTCCCCTTTTCATTCCTTCTTTCTTCTTCTTCGTATTGTGTTTGGTTTGGGTTTTTTTTTTTTTTTTGTGTTAGGTTTAACGGTCAAACGCCGGCGTCGATACGCTATAAGAAATTTCTTCTTCTTTTTTTTAATTTGATTTTTTTTTATTTTTGCTTTTTAAAGGACAGAATACAGTGAGTGTGCGCTGTGACGGCGATGGCATCGTATGCAAATAGCAAAACTAGAAAGCGGGACAATGGGGGGTAATTTGGTAAAGTTGTGGTCAATTACGGTGGTTGAGTTGATGTGGGTAAATGACACGTGTTAGATGTTTGTGTGATGATATGGTTAGATTAAGATTTTATAAAGTTTAAATTATCATCATTACTTTTCTGTTTCGAAACACCGAAAATGTAAAACTTTTTTTAAAATTTAATTTTGACGATAAAAAAATTTTACATAGTGATCTAATCATATAATATCATATTAATAAGGGTTTATTTGGATACTATAATTTTTAGTTTTTTCCAACTTTTTATAAGTTAAAAGTCATATTTTTACTTTTTGTCTTGTCTGCCTAAATAATTTTTTACTTCTCTAAAAATTATTTTTAGTTCTTTTAAAAAGTCAAAATATCTTGATTCTTAAAAAGCACTCTCTAAACCCTAAAAGTAAATACTTCTATTATTATATATTTAAATATAGAATAACTTATTCATAAAGTACTTTTCAAAAGTTACTTCTGTATAAGAATTTAAATAAATTATTTATCAAAATGAGGCCTAAATATAGTTCACTTATACTCTTGCTACTTTAAAAGTTGTTCAAATGGAGAATTTTATTCGGATAATAGTATAATAATCTTTTGTACTATCAATATATTAAAATTAATTCTTTTTTCTAATACAATCATTTATCATATGTATTGGTGGAACGAATTTGACTTTTACCCCCCCCCCCCAATATATAGTTAACAATCTGAAAATAGAATGATTGATTTAAATGAGTGTAAAATTTTTTTAATGGTATATTCTGATTTCATGTAAATATTGAGCTCGAACTACTATGATAAGATAATATAAATATAGTCTCGAATCCTCACTTGGCACTTAAGAAAAACATCAAATAAATGCAATTACAGGGAGTAGAGTAGAGTAATTTCCATTAACTCATAAATAGCTAATTTTACAAAACAAATTGTTCAAAATCATATCAAACTTAACAATAAATGTGTGTCTATTCCACACATCACAACCACTTCCAAAAGCCCACAAATTTTCAACTTACAATTACTCTTCTACACATAGGGAGACCACTCTCATGCAAGAATGGCAATTTACTTTCACCCTTTTTTTCACTTATCTTTGAACCTTCAAGTGAGACCTATATATAGCGAGAATTCTTCAACCCATCTTTAAACAAGTGGCTTTGGCGAATTTAAGCGAGGTTTATAGCGAGAACTTCTGTACTTATCTTTGACCAGCTGGCTTTGAGTGAGGTGAGGTCAATAACAAGAACTTTTATCAACTAAGGTGTGTTTAATTGAAGAGCGAAAAATGGGGAGAAAATTTTATAAATAAATTTCATGTCCAATTTTATCTGTAAAATTCAATCATAAAAATTTTCTTCCCTCGACCAAATATACTTATACATATTTTTCAATTTTTTACCTGGGAGTAATCTTTTTTCAGATGAAAAAAAAATGCCGTCAAATCACCTTCCTTAATTGCAAGAAGACAGTATATCTCAACCCACCATTGTTTGGTACAAGAAAAAATTATTGAGCGTTATGATTCTCTTTTAGGAAAATGTATAGAGTCTATAAACTAAACTTGGCCGAGTGAAAGATAAGTTTAACTGAGACTCACATTAGTAAGGTGCTATTTTGATTTTTGAGTGGCGAATAGCTCATTTTAAATTTCAATTATCTATTTAATTTTGTTGGTAAGGAAAGAGACCTTATTTAAATTTATGTGGAGATTCGATATATAGATCGAAGAATTGGACTCCTGCTATTAATACCACAATTCTTTAGTAATTAGTAATCAATATTATAAGGCTACAAGGTTGACCGCGTTCTAAATTTGTATGCACACGCTGTATGTGAGCATTCTTATGGTGACGAGTGATGATGAAAAGGAATACAAAAATCAAACTCTCATCAATTATGCGCAGTGGAAAACAAAATAGAACTGTTGCAATCAATTACATTCAAAATGAAATATAAACATATAGTAATAATGTCTGCTGATAGATGAAATTTTTATAATGTAACGTTAAACCGCCAAGGGTCAATTGTTGTTTCCAAAACTACAAAGGAAGTCCGCATGTTATTTTGCAATAACGGGTCAATTGTTTTGTCTTCAAATCTTAACAATAATAATAATAACAACGGGTCAATTGTTATGTTTAGAACTGTTAGCGAACTCTACAACAGTTGAACATGTCGAGGATGAAAGAGTAATTTCAATTGCAAAGAAATAGAGATTTTCGAGCTGGCCATGTGCATCAATTTGAAGGTTTGAATAGAGGACTCGATCAAAAATAATAATAATAGAGAACTTGTTGTTAGACGATTCTAGAGTAAGTGAATAAGTAATACTTTCTATCAAAATGTAGTAAAAATGAAACAATAGTTGAGACATACGAATTTGAATATGTTCATTAAGTATTGCTACATAGTCGACGAATATTAGTCAGAATTTTCAAAGAGTCCGGTTAGATTAAATGATAGCAGTTAGAAGAAAAGAGGGGAATTTGTTTTTTTACAATGATGTTTGACCGACTGTATTAACATAATATTGTCATGTGGTGAGATTTGGGTTGATATGTGTTTTTTTTATATGTAAATTGCCTTATTGGTGATTTGTGGTAAATTACAAAAAGCTGCACGATTTGTCATTGAATATAAATCACTAGGCAGTGATTTGTGGCAGACACAAAGTGATGGAGTGCAGTAGGAACAACTTCACCCTTTGCAACAGTATCTTTATGTGAAATTAGCTGAACATAAGAGAATTTATATGGGTAAATAAAATTATTTTTTTAATAAATCATCAATATAAATTGCTTGGTAATGATTTAGAATGTTATTTTTTAAGTGATTTATATGTATCTAAAATATAAAAAGCCAAAAAAATATTATTTTATTACTTAAATCGCTTTATAGCAATTTGTGTTTGAAAAAAATATATAAATTTTTAATTTGGATTGCATGCAAATTGCTTGTGATTTCTCTTTATAAACACCATATTCCATATAAATATTATAAAAACTAATATTATACTTATATCACTACTCTACACCCGTAATAAAAAAAATGACCCATTAAATGATAGTAGTTAGATAAAATTAAATTTTAAAATCTAGTTCTTAGCTAAAATAAACTGATAACAATTTGTTTTCTCATGCGGAACTAGGGGTGCTTTTGGATGAGTTTTTTTAAAACAAAACTAATTTTTTAAAAAAATTATTTTTCATATATTTAAATAATTTTTTAAAATAATCAAAGTCTCAAAAAAAATATTTTTCAATTTTTTTAAAGTTAAAAAAGAATACCTTTTCAGAAAAAGAATCTATTTATATTTTTTTCATTTACATATAAAATTTAAGTTCTTAAGCATTGTTTTAAAAGTTGAAATAAATGCATGCATGTAAATTGATTGTGCTAAAAATATTAAGCATATAAACTTAGCCGTGTAACATCTCTCATGTTCGTTTGTTTTTCAACACGAACACTTACTTCCTCTTAAATTACACCTCCAAGTTTTGAAGTGAAAAAAGTAGTAATGCAAATAAAGATATGTCACAACTCACAAAGACAAAAAAGTAAAGTGAGAGGCTAAATTCTTGTATACTGTATAGCATAATGGATAAGTCCATGTCATAAGGGTCTTTCCTCCACCACATAGAATAGAATGCAACAGAAAGACAAACTGAATAAGAAAACTAGTTTCCTTTCTCTTTGCCAACGATAATGGCTTCCCTCCAGAATTCCCCTACACTACACCAAACCCTCTTCCATAATTCTTTCCCTCAGGTATTCTATCTATCTCTCTGCTGCCTCATGCTTTAACTTGGGAATTTTGAATTTGATTCAATGTGATGTGTGTTTCTGAAGCATGTGTTTGTTACAGAAGCATGGTGCTAATTTTCGATCCTCTAGAAGAGAAGGCATTTCCTTCATTGTCAGCAAAGGTTCTCAAGTTCCCTCGGCTTCTTCAATAGGGTCTCTTCCTCAAGGTCTAATTTTTGTCTCTTGTGACTAGACTAGATTGAATTGAACTCTCAACTACCATTATATCTCATAACAAGTTATGTCTGTTTAGTTGTGTACCTTTATGGTCACATGCTTGTGCTGTGAGTAGAAAATGTAGGAGTAATCTGTCTATTTTGCATTTCTTTTTGGGCTCTACGTTGCTGTCTTTAGCTTTTTATTTTCAAAAGGCTATGCAAAGAGCTCATTGAACTTGTCTGTAACTATTAGTCATCAATGTAGGAAAAATAGCTTTTGATTGAATTTGAGTTGTATTGTGGGATATACTCATATACATCCTGGGGTCTAAATCAACACACGAGGTGTGTTTGGATAAGCTCATTTTGGGTTCAAAGCAGCTTATAATTAAAAGTTTCCTTAGACAGCTTTTTGAGAGGGGCAAAAAAAAATGTTCTTTTCCCAAAATTAAGCTATATATGCACCAATTCTCACTGATATAATGGAAACAACACATCTCATATGAATCATTCAGGCAATTTAGTGCTATTGTAACAGATGGCAACACTAAATGAAATTTTTGTTTAACAGAAATGCTATAACTGGTAGCAGAAAATGTCAATTTTCATATGACCTAAATGCATAATGCCCACGCTATAAATTCAGGTCGATATGGAGTGTTGATGAGAGAAGTAGGATCTCTGTTACCATTTCTTAAGAAACAATCAGCATAGCATGACATAGGGAATGAGACTATTGGCTAACAATTTGGCTTGAGCTTCATGTGTGGCACAAATACAAGGAATTAATTACTATTCATGGTGATATCTAAATAGAGATTTAAGAAATGCTAATTCATCCTATTTGGTGTGTCTAAAAATCCTCTAATTCAAAAATTTTCACTCACATATATTAAACAGTCTACGGATGTTGTGTAAATTACAACTCAGGTCACTGTGATTGAAATTTTTAATTAGGATTTTCACGTTGATTGTTAGGAGTATATATCAACACTCAAGTAGTTTGATCATCCTATCTTAAACCACTTCATTAGAAAATTATCTTAAATTGATTTGATATTGTTTCTGTTTAACCTTTTGTCATACTTTGGCAGATAGACCTGGAAGGCGCCAAGTAATTGCCATTGGGACTACTTCCCCTTTGGTTTTTTTGTTCAACCAACGTTCATACTCCTGTAAGATTTCATTTTAAAGCAGTTGAGTTTTCTTTATGTTGAAGTGATTGCAATTGTACCACATGTTAACTTTCCTAAATGCTGATGCATCACATACTGAGGATATAAACTTGATATGGCTCAGTTGCTGCAGAAAGTAAGAAAGGATTTTTGTCAGTTTTGGACAAGAAAGATGGATATACATTTCAATACCCTTTTGGGTGGCAGGAAGTAGTGATTGAAGGTCAAGACAAGGTGTTCAAAGATGTTATTGAACCCCTGGAAAGTGTTAGTGTAAATATGATCCCAACTGGCAAACAGGACATTCGAGAATTCGGGTCCCCTGATCAGGTTTGCCTTGTATCATTGCGAGTCGCATTGTGTTTCAAAGAGAAGAGGAGTTATTCTTAGATTGTTTTGCAGGTAGGTGAAACTCTAATAAAAAGGGTTTTGGCTTCTCCAACCCAGAAAACAAAGATAATTGAGGCAAAAGAGGTTTGTTGTCTGACATCTCTTGCTGTTTATATAATCATTATTGTTTTGGTTGATTATACTATATATGCACATTTCCTATTTCAACACCTGTTTAGCAGCAGTATATGCTTGTGTTCCTTGTAATATTCTAGTCTGTCAGTTCCATCTCGTTTTAAATCTCAAACTTTGCTCAGGATATAGTTATTTCAATGAGTAAAATCCATTCCTTCACTACCACTGAATATTTTGATTTCATTTATTCTTCCTACTCACTGATTTTTATGCAACTCCAGCCTGTAGTGTGTTTGTAAAAAGAATTTCATGGAACTTGATTCACAGATACCTATGTACCCGGAAAGATGAGATACCATGCTAAGGATAATATTTCACCACGAAGAAAAATAAGCAGGGCAAAAAAAATAAAATCTTATTCATTTTTCTCTTTTGGATAAAAGAACATGACAAGAGGGCGAACCTTAATGCAAAAAATAAGGTAATATGTTTGGAAAGAGCATAGCTAGTTGTTGTCCTATTATGTGTCAATTGGTCTTCCAGACTCTTGAGGGAGAATTATGATTCAAGAACTTCTGGTGATGATATTTTCACTGCAGAAACACATCATTAACAACTCTCTGAATTTTCTTAATCCTTCATTTGGTGACTGTTGTCTAAATGGAAATATTGAAGTTCCGAATGTGTGATTCTCTCAAATTTGTTTTCCTTGTTTCTTTCGCTGAAGGTGAAGGTACCTAATCATGTTGATGAATATTTGCATGGTGACTAACATTTTCTTCTCTGTAAAGTTATAGAATGGCATTTTGTGTTAATGGTGTGCCACATGCATTAAGTGACTCCTTTTCTAATGTTAAGATGCATCTAACAACTAAAACACTAGTCATAGCTTGCTCCATCTATGTGATGTTACAGCAAGATGTTGATGGAAGAGCATACTATCAATTTGAGTTCGTTGCTCAGGCTCCAAACTACACTCGCCATGCTCTCAGCACAGTCTCCATTGGCAATGGTATGGTTGGATCGTCACTTTTGATTATTTTCAGTGCATGATGAAGGCCATATACTAAAATGGAAAGTTATCTCAGTAAGTCTATGAATGAGTGGGAAATGGACAGAAATGCTTAAAACACTAGCAAATGCAGCCCCCTTGCCAATTATTCATCTTATTTCTCTACATGTTTAAACAATTAGGCGTGTGTTTGGTTTGTACAGCCAACAGAAAAATAGGTGTTTTAATATATCTAGAGTTTAACTTTGATGTACTAACTGTAGAACTATTTTACACTGTCATCTAATCAAATTCTTTCATTTGCATGATCTTTCAAGTAGTGGGAATGTGAGTCAACCATATTTGCAGAAGTGGCAATATGTGATTGGATAACAGTATAAAACTGTCAATTTTTTTAGATTAATTCCATGAACTTATGATAAAAGGAAGTTGAGCCTTCCTTTAACTAAATGCCTGGTAGCATTCTGAACCAAACAAGCCGTAGAATAGCTGAAAATAAGATAACAATATAGACTATACAGTCCTTAGATTGCACACTATTGACCATTGACTGGTGAAGCTCAATCAGAAAAACATTCAACTGTTATGTCATCTATTCTTGACCTTGAACCATTTGAAAACCATCTTATAGAATACTAGAATAACGTGCATGAATTTTTCTTCTTTGGTTTAATTATATGATATATAGGCAATAGGCATATCGGCTGGACATTCTTTCCCTAAAATTTAAAAGCATAATTAAAACTTATATACAGATTGGGAAATGGTTTATTTTTTTATTATAGAAAAAGAAAATACAGGTGATACATTTTCTTTTTAAAAAAAAATGTTATCAAAAATCCTTAAAAGTACAAAATGAGTGTTGTATTCAATTTTTTTGCCCTCCAGTTAGAGAAAGACAAAACACTTTAGTTCTCTTTTGAAAAAATAAACATTATACAACAAATGAGATAGATATCTTACATTCTTATGAACACATTTTGGGGGAACTTAGGAACTTATGGGTGTAATGTAATTCATGTTTGCTACTTGTGTTTCAATTATCAATTGCAGGTAAGTTTTACACCTTGACTACAGGAGCAAATGAGAGAAGGTGGGAGAAGATGAAGGACAGATTGCAGACAGTCATAGAATCCTTCAAAATTTTCAATGTCTGATAATGACCATTTATAATTATTATCCTATTAGAGATAATAAACTCTTCATCAGCGAGAACGTTCAATTTTTGAGGTTTGTAGTACAAGTTCAGTGTTGTTTCTGCTCATAACTTTTGCCAAATAATTGAGTAATGAATTGTACAAAAAATAGAAAAAAGAATCATGTATTCAGCAAAATCTCACCATTATTTTCTTCAAGAGTTTTGTTCTAGCAATTGTAACCCTGACACATGTGAACTTGGTATAAAGGCAAATCCTTAGCACAATGCACTTCTAGATTTGATTCATTCGGTAAAGATCTGAATATGTATTTGAATTAATCGTTTACTGTTAAAAAAATTCAAAAGTTTGATAAATTGGTAATCAACATCACAGTTTCACCCTGGCTACCACCAAAAGAAATTGTCCACCCAATAAGTAGGGTTAAGAGTTGAGACCAAATGCCAAAGCATGTTTGGAAATCGATTAATTATGGAACATAACAATTTTTTTTCAAAACAAAAAGGTAGTTTTACTTTTGACTAAGCTATTTCAAGTTTATCTAGACACAAGTTATTAAAAGGTAAATTAAATCGACAAATTAGGTAATATAACATATGGCGCCTCTGAATTTGCCGTGCCTATATACCTGCCTCACAAAAATACTCAATATCCTTTGACAGCCATGTTCAGAGCCATATTTAACACAAATATAAAACGTTTATTTAACCAACGTCCTTAAATAATGATTAAGGAGTTGGAAAAAGAAATGTTCACCAAATGAGATTTTTATATTCTCAAAATAAGAGATCCAACATAAAGTTGACACTTACTCTTTTTAGCATTATTAAGTGCTCTTAGTACACTGATGCACAACCCAGTAGAGTATGAGAGCTCAATTGCTGCTCGTTATTTTGGACCAAAGAACAGGCATCTAGATGGAAAATGTTAATATAGACTAAGTTTGTAATCAATATTACAGATGACATTATCTTAACCAGTGCTTTTATAGTATCTATATACTTACAATCTATAAAGCACAAACACATCAATTGGGTGTCATATCTAAATGTCTATATTGAATTTTACATGACACACTAATAACATAAGTTTATTTATATTTAATTTACAGTGCATTTTTTTCTTACTCTAACATAAAAAAATATAATATAAATATGATTATAAAAAAAAATAACACATAACCTTTTAAATTTATAGAAAAATAAAATATAAGTGTAGTTTCTATAAATGAAATTTTAAATAATATATCATTTTTATTAAATTTTTTACTTTTATTATATATATATACCATGTCTATGTCTTTCCCTCACATCCAAATCATGTTGTGTCCCTGTGCCACATCAATGTCCATGCTTCATAACTTAAAACTATAAAATTATGTTTTGAATAGTTGATAAAGCCAACAAACAACAAATGACTAGTATCATTACTTTTACTAAATCCACTTAATTCGCCCATAAAGTAGCTAGACAATCTATTGTCACATCTAAAGCCAACAAATGACTAGTACCATTACTTTTACTAAATCCACTTAATTCGCCCATAAAGTAGCTAGACAATCTAAGCGCAAATTTTATTCTTGCGAGATATATAAGCCGCTTACTAAAACACTAATAACTCTAAAGCAAATAAGCAAGCAGTAACAGATTGTTTCAAGTATAAAACTGAATTCATAAATGAAAAGTTGCCAAAATTGAATAGATAATTTTGTAGTTGATACATAAGGATAAACAAAGGAGGCCTAACACGGAGGACAGGTATAACAAAAGCTATCTTAGCAACCATAGATGGACTTTGCTCAAGTCCAGCAGCACAACTTAGATTATGCCAATTTTGTTGGCTACATCCAAGGCATCATAATCTGGAGTCAACCTAACATAGGCTTTCTTTGTTCCATCCGGCCTGCATCAAAGCAAAGAAAGAAAGTTGAAAAAAGCATCAAAATTATAATGCTTCCTAATATTATAATCTATGCAATATCCAAATTCGATTGCCTTCTATAACATGAAAGTGTATCACGCTAACAGATTGCTAATACTTTATTCATCGCTATATCAATATTGATAACTTACTTCTAAGGATACAAGTAAACAGTAACCATTACAGCACAAACCAAAAGCAACTGGTCCTATTTCTCTACTTTCAGTTGGATGCAATGCAACAAACAAAATTTTCATGTCACAGACCTAAATGAATTGTCCTGTACATTACCTGATCAAAGTATTCACTTTCTTGGCCTGAATGTCATACATTTTCTTCACCGCATCTTTAATCTTCTTCTTGTCAGCACGGATGTCAACAATGAACACCAGTGTGTTGTTATCCTCGATCTTCTTCATTGCAGATTCAGTGGTGAGAGGAAACTTAAGAATCTGATAATGGTCCAACTTGTTTCTTGGTGTCGCGCTAATGCGAGGGTACTTAGGGTTCCTCTCCTTCGTCAATGTCTTTGGCCGATGAAATGTGACTTTGGTCCTGATCTTCTTAGCTTTCTTTTTGAGCACGCCACCTGATTTCACAGCCTTGGCTGTCTTCAAAGCCTGAGTTTTGGCATCAGCCTTTTTGGCATTGTCCACTGCACAAGCCAAAAAAGTCATTAGATCATTAGCAAGAGTCCAATGCTGCCCCAGAGGCTGCTACATAATTGTCTATCAAACACTGCATTAACGATCAGTCTAATAGATCATTAACTTAGCACACTGGGCCACTGACTAAGCCTAAGAATAGCAGGACACAACTTATGATTAGGAAGTTAAATGTACCGCAACATTATAGTGTACACAAGACTCATGACACTGTTTAATATTAACGAACAAGCAATATTTCAAGACATAACATGTAATCATTTGAAGTCTGATAATGTTTCATAAAAAATAATAATAATAATGAAATGGGTGCATCCTTTTTCTGTAAATTAGGTTCATATTACCAAGTTCTTCAATGCTATGTACTCAAAATTCAACAAGCCCCAGTGCCACAAATAAAACTACTGGGCATATTTTCCAATTCACAATCAGTCAAGTAACCAACATTAGCAAACAGACCAAGCTTTAGTACAAAAAATAAGGTTAGCATCTGATTTTTCAACAAATAAGCTTCTAGGCTTTTTGGATAGAAATATATCATTGCATATTATCATAATTCTTAAATCATGTCTACAGACAAACCAATAAAACTTAAGCCCTTTTTAACGGTTACCTCTATAGTTTTTCAAGGTTGGCATATGATCTTCAAGCAACAAAAGAAAGCATAACATCATTCACACGGGCAGATCGATACATAACGTAATATGTACCAAAATGAAAATACAAATTGACGATAAAAGAAAGGTAGAAGAGTTACCCTTTGCAGGAGCCATTGCAAACTCTCAACTACACTCCTTACAAGCTCCTGCATAAACATATAACGCTACATTGAATCAACCCATTATAACAAAACCCCAAAAGAATTGCTTTTATTTTTTTTAATATTTTAATTCTTTTAAAAAGAGAGAGTATAAAAGAATACAGGGTTTGCAACTACCCAAAAAAAAAAAAAAAAGCTTCAAAATTTAGATTCAACAATGGCTCTTAGTAATTAAAAGTTTTGAATAGTGATTCTGGAGAAACAAGAAAAGGAAAACGAAATCAAATAGAAACATATGAATCTGAATCAGTTAGAAGAAATTAAGACACCTTAGAGCTGCTGCTGCTGAAAATTAGGGTTTTGGGTTGCAGAAGGAAGGTGGATACGAGATTTATACAGAACGCGAAAACCAAAAATGTGAAACCAAAAACCCTAATTTTTGGGCTTATTATTCTCTTGGGCCTATCAAGACCCATTTCGTGGTTACGGGTAAAAATAAATAAAACATTGTTATTGAAAGATTATATGTTTTCTTAGGTTTAATTTTAATGAACTGAAGTGTAAAATTCTTTTATATTATTATCTAATTAATTTTTTTTTATATAATTTTTGAAATAGTGAGGTGAAAAAGTAACTATATTTATTTGATGTGTCATTATCTAATTAAATAATGTGTAAAATCTTTTTATATTATTGGTGTATTTCAATTAATTTTTTTTTATGTCTTTTCGGTTTTTTTTAAACTTTGGGCCATTGAATCTTACTCGCCATACATGATCCAACAAATCGATTATCTGACCAAAACACACAAATCGATTATCTGACCAAAACACACAAATAGATTATCAAATTGCATACTCGACCAACAAATAAAAAAACAAAGGGTTTTATATCTTAACGTTTTGTTTTGAACTATAATTAAGTTTATGAATATTTTGTTAATGTTTTTTTACAAGTAACGCCTAAGATCCTTTGAGGATAATTTGCTTGTGGTTGGCTGTTTTGTTTATGTTATGCTACAAATAATGTCTAATATTTCACGTAAAAAAAAAAATTCTAATATTTTGAAGCGAAAGTTTATATAAATCAAGATATAATGATTCGATGAAATTCAAAAGCAAAATATACCGTCTATAATGCGACTCTGTGCTACTTAAAAGTCTTTTATTACGTGTAAACATTTTGTAAATAAAATGGCAATAGTAAGCTGATTTTCACTACACTAAGACCTCATTTTTAAAATGTTTCCCCTCTTGCACATTTCCATAGGGTAGCAATTGTAAAAGAATTTCTATGTTATTCAGTTTACATTACAAACTACAAAATATTTGTTAATTCAAGTGCAAACAAGATGATTGTATGAACAAACAAGATGTATTTTGTCCCCTCATTACTCACTCAATGAACTCTTAAGAAGTTTTATGGAAGTAAGTAAGCTTTGTCTAAGAGCAAAGATTAGTTAAAATCGCGTGACTTAAAAGGCAAAATCACTATCAATGTTCTCGGATGAAGTAAAAACCACAGGCTTCTTCTTTCTTTTTGTTTTTTTGGGAAAGAAACTGGATATTATATATTTACTTAGCAAATCAACTAAAAACTAATCACATGATAAAAGATTACAAGTTTAAGTACAACTCATAATTAACTAAGACATAATGATCAAATAACTTACAAGCTGATTGACAAAGAAACATTAAATTTACTACTGGCTTCACTACAAGTCTTCAATCCAATAAAAAAAATTATACACACAAGTTAACATGCTCTGTAGAACTCTCTAAATTTTACTATAATTAATCTTTCATATTATACTTGAATTAATCAACTTTATTTCTTCTAAGTTGCAAAACAATACATAGCTAGAAACATAAAAAGATACATAACTTTGAGGCCTAGAGCCTCACAAATTGTGCAAGCAGCATAAACACAATAAAAAGAAAATAGAACCCAACCATACATCCATTAACAGCCAGAGTCTTCCGATCCAACTAACAGAATCATTGCTAAAACTATGTTCTTCACAATCTAGACACTACTACCATAATAGTTACTTTTGGGCCATATGTAGCTCAATAGTTAAAAGCCAAACTCTCCTCAAAACACCATTTTTCATTTGAGCAAATTATATTATCATTTTTTAAAGCTTGATAAAATTCATCTAAACTATTTTCTATTTGTTTGTGTAATCCTAACCTCCCCTAATCATAATACAGAAAAGGATAGAGTATTGATTTTAAAAATTCAAAAGAAACTAATGTAATAATTTCACAAACTTTAAAGTCCTTTGTAACAAATTTTAAAAATAACAAAATTAAATTAAATTTCAGCAAACCTAACAAAAAAAAAAGTCTATATAATTTGATCTTTTTATTTTTTTTGACGTCCACCACCACCCAAAGAAAAAAAAAAAAAAAAAACTAGTTGAAGCAGGGAGTTGGTAATGGTACCACTGTACCAATAGGTGACCCAACGTTAAATAGGAACTTGGGTCTACGATGCTTCTCATTCTCAAAAGAAGCCAAATCCATTGCATAAAAACTAGCCCTGTACCCGTGCTTTGCTACGTTTAGAATCCTAGTTTGGGTAAAAAATCTATAAAATTCTCTTTAACTTTGCCTCATATATATTTTTATCTTGTTATTTAAAATATATGTAAAAAATTATTCTTAAACTTTTTGGCATATGCACATTATTATAATGTGCTAATAAGTGTTTATTTTCTGGGGAGAAAAGTGATTTTTTTAATTTATATTCTCTTTTATCTCTTTTTTCAAATATATGAGGTTCCTTAATGAGATTGCAGAATTCACATACGTAATTTTCCATCAAATAATGACATCAAATTATAGTAATATACATATATAAAGAAGTTGAAGGACTATTTTATACATTTTTAAAGTAATATAACTAAAGTATATATGAGTCAAAATTAAAGGAAATCTTCTAAACTTTTCCCGTTATTTTATAATACACACACACGCAAAATGAAGAGGACCGGGTATAATAACTATCTTTTGTTGCCCAACTTTTCCTCCCATTTAATTTTACCCTTACAATTGTCCGCTTTCAACTCTTTTTATTTTTTTTCCTCTTTCAATACATATTTTCTTTTTGAGCAATTATTTTTTAAAAAACAATAATACATGTTTAAATATTTACATAAAAATTTTATATCGACAATGCATATAAACTTTATAAAAAATGTAGCTTAACGAGGACAACAATACTCGACAATGTGATATATATATATATATATAATCTAAAAATAGAGAAGGCTAACAGACACTTTAAAATAGAAAACGATGTGATCTTGTGAAGATCAAGTGCATAAGTCATCTAGAACATAACAAAAGAGCTATAATTATATCGTAAATTACATCCGAAACAACTTTTCCTTACAAATATGATTGACATAATCGATAACACCTTTCATATGAAGGCTCTATCTCCTTTTTTTTATATACTTTTAAAGTCATTAAAAAAATCACTAATTCCATCATTTGATATGTAATGGACAACTTTTTGTATATATGTTGTTGTTCATCTATAATAAAGGATAATATTTAGTGCAAAACTTTATTTAAGTCTTTCATATTTTATCAATGTTTCAATTTGGTCATAATTTTTTTCATTTACGTCCTTAATGTTTTCAAAACATTTCAACATTTCTCTTTTGAGAGACAAAACTCAAATTATAAATAGGAAAAAAAATTATGTATAGGTTAAAGTACAATGTTGAAAAACTAAAGCAAAATATCAAATATCAAATTATCATGACAAGAATCACAATAAAACATAAGATGTTAAATTTCTATTCATAATTTGAATACCATTCACATTTTGAAAATAAATTAAAGAAACAAACTTTGGGACTAAATTGAAACTTTAATGAAATGTGAATGACGTAAATGAAAACTTCCTGGTAATGTTTATTATGATTATTAGTTATTTCTTTCTTTTTATAATCTAGTTCATATAACGGCTATAGATTATTGAATTGAGTCATAAATTTTGAACTTATAAAAGACATTCCAGCAGAAGCCTTTGAAGATCTTTCATTATTCAAGCAAATTTTAATCACGACTGAACACAATTTCTTCAAGTTATTTATGAAGCTATTAACTCAATATACAAACATCAAACAATTATCACTTACAAATTAATATTACCTATATGGGTCAAATTAAGATTATAGCAATCATTTATATACAGAATATTTGATTGAATTGTTTTTCAGAGTTTTTTGCATGTTATTAAATTATTGCAAATAAAATTAATTTTGAACCACGAATTATTTCAGCCGATGATATTATAAAATAAGTATTAATTAATCTGATTTTCAATATCTAAGCTAATTTTTTCACCAATAACTTTCTAAACCACGTTGAATTTAAACACGTAAATACCAAGTCTAGAAAATTATTTTCTAGATGTTAATAATGTCACATCACAATTTTGATTTATTATTTTAGATATTTTTCCAACACATACAACCCAAGTAGTTGGCCCATATCCGACACAAGTTCAATACAGCTATCCACTGTTGTGGGTCTTCGTGTGGCATGCCATGAGAACAGCCCATAAAAGCAATAATGTGATGAAACTTTTCATTTGTTTATTCACAAAAACTTTTGCCTTGACCCTTTGACATGAATAGTAAAGCTAGACCGCACATGCGCACTCCTCACCACATAGATAGATAGCGAAAATATCTCGACCGAAAAAATAGCAAAAATACGTTTTAACTTTGTCAAAAGAAATTACCATAGTTGTCTATCATATAATGTCTTTCTCGCAATTTTTTTTAAAGTCCAACTATACCATGAATTTTGTTACTAACGACTTAAATATCATCCACCCCCCCCCCCCCCTTCAATTTAGAAATTCTTGATTCAGGGATTTGATTGTTCAGGTATTAGGAAATAAAGTACTCCTTACCACACTTTCAGCATGAGAGAGAGGAGAAATTGCTTTTCTTGTTTTTTTTCCCCTAATAAAATGTCAATACCCAAGAATTTTCTATATGCAGAAAATAAATGTCTAGCTTACAGGTGTCAAAGCACTGTACAATCAGCCGAATTAGGACGGACTTGGCAAAGGGGTAACTTCCTGCAAGCAACACACAACAATGTCAATTCAAGTGGCATGCACGTGAAAAGATGTGAAAGACAAGCTTATATTGCCCAAGTTACAAGCTACCCAAATTGGATTGAGTTTATTTTTGGTGCAAACATTATCAATAAGAACTCATTTAGGTAAGTGCTTATATAAAATTTAACAACTTATGAATACTTTGTATTTAAATACATAGTACCAAAAATAGTTGTTTGAAGTGTTTTAAAAGTAATTTCCACAAATGTTAAAAATGTGACTGTTGACTTCCAAAAAATTATATGCGGAGTTATCCAAAGGAACGCTTAGTCATTTATTGTCATTAAAAGAAAATATTTTTTCACAACTGTTATGAGAATCAAAATATTTAAATGGCATGCTAGGTAATGTATGAATGACGGATGTGTGTACTAAACTCATGCCATGACAATACATCATAAATTTTTTAGGTGAAACTAGTATGCAACAAAATTAAATCCATTTTAATTCCCATTCATGAACACTTGTTTGAATTTTCATGCAAAATTTTCAACCAGCAACGTTCAAAAGGTCTTTCTTTTCAAGTGAGATTTAACATGATTTTTCAACTGGTATTTGATAAAGGTGATTAACCCCCTCACTTGCTCACTTTACAAACCACTGTTTCTTCAGAGGATCCTACTGAGTTAATAAAAACTTCGAAATCCATGCCCCCAATGAAGTTCAGAATAGTTAGTTCTGACAGAATCCAGTTTAGACTTAAAATGTTATAAGCAATTAATACAAGCAATAGATGCAAACAAATCAATTATTACTGTGATAAATTAATCAAAATTAACTAAAACAAAGAAACTAAGTTCAATACCTCACTTTTGGTATTTTCCCAGCGGAAGATCAAATCAGTAACTGAAAACTTGATGAAGGTAAGGATAGCTATCATGGCGGGGAAAGGTTAAGCAAGTTACTGGAGACCGGGAGTCTGCAAATATCTTTTTTGCTACAATGAGCTCAGCAAAGAAAGGAACTCTTGTGGTTCTTCATTCTCTCTAATGATCTATTCACAAAAGGAATTCAAGGATCAACACGAGAATTGAAAATATTGGGACAATCCGTAATGCATGTTGCTCAATTCAACCTAGTTGAACAAAAGAAAAATGAATGGAAGACATAACATGAATCACAAATGCTAACAAAAGGCAAGATTGAATTGGTTTCTTGATGGCAAATTTGGCATTACAACCAACAAAAAAGAAAAGGCTCAAACTCAGCCCTACTGTCAACATAGCAAGATGAGGGATGCTTCAAGATACGACTATTGATGAACACAAAAGGAGGTTAAAACCAAAGGGGAAAACAAGTAAAATCAAGGGCATTCTGTAGTATATGCAGGTCCTATCAAGATTGCTTAATAGACCTTCCTTCACATTTTCTACATCTTTATGGAAAATTATAAGATTACTCGAAAACTAAAGGGTTGAAATACCCCACCGTCAACCCACTCACAACAATCGGTCACACTTGAAAAAAAAAAAAACATCAATACTGTTTGTGGATCAACATATTCCAAAAGCAGACCAACCTAGAATCTTAACAGGGAAATAACACTTGAATAAACACCAATCTAACCTTAGATCAGATTCATTGATCACGGACTCTTACATTAATTTATCAATACTGAAAGTGGAAAAGAGTTATTCCTGTTCTGTTCTCTAACCTAGTAGTACGCGATCATTAATTAAAACCCTAAGTGAGAAACCAAAAACTCAGAACTGAGCAAGTAATTATCAGTAGGTCTTTCAGGTTATGAAATTAGACGGACAATTTCATATACCGTCCAAGGTTACTTCAATTATCCGGGGGCTAACAAATAAAACAATATTCTTTTTATTTCTTTGCATACTATTATTAAGTGTTTTAATAATATTGATCTTGTATGCACAAAATGGATTTCATTAGAGGAGTTTTAGTAGCAACCACTTGATTATAGCATGGAGCTGTAAGCATGACTTGACAAGATATTACATATTAAAAAGAGATAAGGTTATACCTTGATGATGGCATTCTTTGGCAAACTTAACCGAACAAGGACATCATGACCAGTTCGATTCCAGTCAATTGCTGCTATAAAATCTGACTTTCTATCACTGTCTAATCGAACCTGTGAAGCATCACAACTGAAAAACCTACCTACCCAAAAATATAAAATGTTTCCTGCCTGTACATGCATACTTGAAGAGAAAACGGCAAAAGCAGCTTTGGAATCCAGATGACTTGCACTAAATGCCTCAATCTTTTCCAAACTGGGCCAGTGATACGCTAAAATTTGACTCTTGTTATATTGCAATGAGCCACCCTCATCAATTCCATTCAATGAGGAAGACTTCAAGTCTACTCTTGAGGAACTATCTGTCAAAGACTCACCACAGCTTCTAACAAGCATAGTTTCCTTGTAGACATTGTTGTTGGTCTCACCAGAATTACATGTACTATCTGATTGTTGCAAATAGCTAACGTCGCCATTAACAAGAACCCCATCTTGCCGACTAGAAGGAAAATTCGATGGTTTATCAGTTACCTGTGTCTTGTCATTTGTTATAGGCAACTTCAAAGACTTTGACAAACTACCTCTACGTTCAGCAAGGGAAGTTGATGGTTTTTTCAATTGTAAAGAGGCTGACTGAGAACGAGGATGTGATAATATGACATCATGGATATCTACACTGTTAGACACTGGCTGAGAAGTAGAATTTGGAGAGAGGGACAATTTAGAAAACTTAGACAAAGATGGTGGCACTGGAATAGCAGTCAAAACTGCAGAGTTATCTGGGGACATTTCTGACAAAAACATTGGATGGGAGCTCGAATCAGAAGAAATGGAATCCGGAGATACATACAATGGAGAAGATGATGATAAAGACGATGATGACACTAATGAGGATGGAGATGAATTTTCTGACGTATGGATACACAACATGGAATCAGAATAAACCCTTGGAAAGGATAACTTAGGGGCTGAGACAAACTCCTTCATTTTAGCAGAAGAAACTTTACGCCTTAAAGCACTCCAACTACTCACTCTCGCAGGAAGATGGGTTTCATGTTCATCCTCTGACGATGGAAATGGAGGCACAAAACCCCCAACAATCGCCTTTTGAAAAACTTCATAATCAACATTGTACAAGTCCACTTTCCTCCCACCAGGCCAAACCTTAGCACTTGATTTGCTATTTTCCACTTTGCCACCAGATTTTTCCATCAGGGGCAAGAATTTTGAAAAAGCATCCCAAAACTCAGCCGGTTCCTCACCTTCCTTAACCAACACAACAGGTCCTTCCACTCTCTCATAGCGAACAATCTGACCAACAGCATCTCTGGCATCCCTTTCCATCATTGCCTCACAATTTTTACCAATCCAAACATATATCACAGAAGGAATGTGCACAATAAATGCACCCCTGGAGTCCAGACCCAACGGAGAAGGATCAGTCAACATTTTCGGCACAAGATGCAAAGGATCATACGGTGAGTGAGGTGCCATCCTATACATCCTCAACAAAGAGCTAGGGCTAAGAGGGACAGCATGGACCCTCTTCTGGCACTGCAACAACTGGCAAGCAAACCCCATATTTGGATCGGCGATACCCCTTGCAGCCTTCACAAGCTGAAAAGCATCATCGAAGCTCTGACCTTCCCTCCACATCAAATACGCGATGACGAGCGAGGTGGACCTCGAAACCCCCTGACAACAGTGGACAAACACCCTCCCACCTTGCTCCCTAACATCCTCAAAGTAATCAAAGACATCATACAGAATACTAGTGATATCCTCAGATGGACTATCCTGTAACCAGAGTGTCCTGTACACAAAATCAGCTTTGAAGTACTCAGGGCACACAAAACCAACACAATTCAAGACATGAGTGATACCATTCTTCTTCAATATATCCCTATTCCTAGCAACAGCATCACCACCAAGGTACACATGATCAGCAACCTTTGAACACTCCTTATCAAAAAACGCAATCCTATCTCTCTTCAACAATCCGCCACCACCATTATTACTATTACTACTACTGTTACTATTATTGTTATTGTTACCATTATTATTACCGGTACTAATAATTCCACTGTTCCTATCACTGTTCATCTGAATTGAGGACAAATCAAGTTTCAACCTCTCACCATTGTTACCTCTCCCCCCGCCACCGGGCGTCAGAGGCGGCTGCGGCGGCCATTCACCGATGTCGTCGGAGCTCGCCCGCGGCCACTCGTCGAGGCTCCGCCGGGAGATCGACAGCGGCGGAAGGGCCGACCGTGCCTTGCAGTTCTGCTGCGATCGTGGCGTCAGCGGCGGCGCCGGAGGGAGGCGGCGGTTCTGGCAGTTACCGCCGGAATTCGGATCAGGCTCGCCGGAAGGGTTGTTGCTCGCGGCGGCTGAACGGGAGGAGGACCACGATTGCGACCGCCAGAACATTTTCCGGTGACGAGCATCATCGTCGTTGTTGTTGCTGCTGCTTCCCACCATGGAAACAGAGGAAACAAGGAAAATAAATTCGAAAGAAATTTGGGATTTTTTAGCGAAATTGAGGAGGAAGTGAAGAACCCTAGCAGCTAGGTTTTTCGATTACTGCGCTATAGTGAAAGAATTGGGGATTGAGCGGTATTTAAGGAATCGGAGCCAGTTAGGGTTCTGCATTTGGAGAGAAAGGGGGAAAAAGGGACCCACTTTAGGGTTCGGGGAAATAGGGTCACGGGAAAAAACTGAGTGTAACTGAAAGAAAAATTCGAAGGGTATTTGGGCAAGAGAAGGGATCAATGGAAATAACAAAAAAGATGATATTTTAAATTTTAAATTTTTTAGTTTTTTTTTTTTGTTTGCTGTTGTGGGGTGTGTGATAGAGGGGAATGAGAGAGGATTTAAGGATTTGAGAGAGAGCGAGAGATTGAGAGTGAAAGGGTGGATCTTTTGGAATTGGAAGTGCAGATGAAGAAGAAGAAGGGTTTGTAGTGTGTTGATGAGTTTTTGAGCACAGGGGAAGAAGGGGAAGTGTGTGTTTTACTTTTATATGAGAGGGAGGGAAGAGAATAAGGAGGCTGAGTGAATAGTTATTTATTTTTTTTTTTCCTTTTTCGGTTGGGTGCATTAAGACTTAAGAGAGAGAGAGACCTGTGTTAGGAGATGTTTTCTAAAATTTTTATTTTGACTATTACAAAAATATTATGGAGAGGGAGATAGTGATGATGATGATGATTTGTCTTGCAGTGTAAACCCAAATCTAAAACCGAGCCTAATAATACAAAACCTATATGAAAACCTTCACTTTCATATAAAAGACTCCATCATTCTTTGTTTCTATTTGCCAAAAAAATATTTTATATGAGTTTATGTTGAGAGTTCAAGACAAAAGTTGTATAGATAAAAAATTAGGTCTGTGCAAGTATTATTAAATTTTAATTTGATGTAATGTTGATATGATTTTTTATTTAAGCATCTAATTATATATTTTAGAGATTAAATTTGATGCATTGGTGCTTTTATTTAATTATATGTTTTTGTTTGTGGTAATTTTAAAGTAGTGGATGATTAAAGATTGATTTGATAATGTTTGGTATACAAATAAGTATGTAAACACATAATTTGGACTCATCCACCCCAAACGCACATCAATCAAGTGTTAAAAATATTATAATTTTGCTTTTCAATTATATTGAAATACTAATTAAACTTTCAAGGACCTCAAGCTATGTGTCAACTCAATGCGTACGGTTAACGTTTCTATTTTTAAAACCTAAAAGATTGATATAATACTACTCTAGTTAATCACCATAAAAGAAAAAAATTATTCTATTTAATATCTATATATTATAATTATTTTGAATTCTAATAGTAATTTGATAATATATTACCAAGTAATAAAGGAAGTATTTCATTGTTAAGTATAAGAAGATACAAATAGCAAAATATAAAACTTTACTGAGTTGAAGATATACTAAATAAGATTGGTTTAAATAACTATAATAGGATACTATTTGTATTAATAGTATAACAAAATTAAACTCTTTGAAAAAACTCAACGGTTATTTTGCTTTGTGTGAAGTTTGTTGCGAAACTCGTTTGCCCTTACATTGCCTTTCATTGTTTTTGGTTTAAGTTTCTGATTTGATATTTCTGTCAAAAAAAGTTTCTGCTTGATATTTAAATGAGCATTTTGTTTGTAATTATGAACATTTTGTCACATTTGCGTACATAATATCGTCAAGGTTGAGAAACAGAAAAGAAAGGGATGAAAAGGGAAAAAGAATGTTATGCAAACATGCTTTATTAGTTACTAAGTTAATAAAATTTTAAAGTTTAAATATATTTTAAGTCTTAAGAGTATAGTGAATTTTAATTTTTCCCTCTATTAAAAAAAATTGGTTTTGATACAGTATTTTTTTAAAAAAAAATTAGTTCTAGCAGTTTTAATTTTTAATCTCTATAAATATTTAAAAATATGTATTTACCATTTATAAATATTGAAACTTTTAGATTTGGCCCTTATAACTATTTTTTTCAAAAAAATGTTCCTATATGTAAGTATTACCACTTATTAAGTAAGCTAACACAATAATGATCAAAATCAAATATTATGAAAACAAAACAAAAAACAAAAAATCAAATCAAAACCAAAAGTTTCTTTTATGGGAATCAAAATCAAAATTCACTATAACTATAAGAATTAAAATAACATTTACATGCCTATCAATCCACATTTTTTAAATTTAATGTGAAATTCATAAGAATTAAAAGTTAAATTCTTGATTGAAAAAGGATTTAATTGGAATACACTAATAATATAAAAAAATTTTACATATTTATTCAATCATATAATGATATATCAGTAAATATAGTTACTTTTTCACCTCATTACTTGAAAAGTTATACAAAAAATAGATTTGATTGGATAACAATGTAAAATAATTTTATACTGTCAGTGTATCAAAATTAAATCCATTGAAAAAATAGAGTCGTAGAAGTGTTGTTAGATTTTATATATAATGATAAAAGTTATTAAATTTAGAATATGGTGGTGAAAGTTGGTTTTTTAATTTTTATATGGCCCCCAGAGCTGCTAAATACGCATATATGTTGCTTATGGGTAATTAGCCAGGGATGGGTGAAGTAGCAGTATCCGCTGGCATTGGATTGTGACACAGGAAAAAAAAAAAAGAACAAGAGTATGCAATTCGCTACCCTCATATTATGTGACTTGCCAATTTTGTCTTGTAGCTAGTTCGCTGGCAGCGAACTCCTTTCCTTGGCTTTTAGCTTGCTCGCGTGCCCAGCGAGTAGTGTGCCCCGCTTCTCCTTTCCTTGACAGCGCATCTGGCGTGCCAAGCGAGCTGCCCAAGCACGATGCAATGCAAGCTGTGGCCGGCTTCACCACTCCAACACGTGCCTGCCGCAGTGCTCCGTCAAGTCCATTATACCTGCAACACAAAATAATGGTGAGGGAATCATTTTTCGCTGCAATCAATCCGTGAATGAATACTATTTCCTCGTGAAATTCTTCTTCAAACTGATGCTATAAAAGGAGAGTTTGGTGCGAGTTTTTTTTTTGCAGTGAGTGAAGCGAGTGAATTTAGTTTGAGATCAGGCTATTAGTTTTAGTTGAGCAGCTGCAAGTCTAGTCTCTCTTTTTTTTTTTTTTTGAAAAAAGGAGTAAATATTAAAAGAAAATGCCGAGACGACAACGTGATGGCACGATGGATCCAAATGAGCATATTGCTGTTCATATTTTTAATGGATATGTAAGTTTAATTTTTGTATTTTTATTATTAAGATAATATTCTGTTCTTTATGTATACTATTGTGTTTATTATTTATCATTTTAATTGTACTTTTAGTGTTATTCTATTATAAATGTAATTTTAGATCTTTTTAATTCATTTTACGTGTCGTATAAATTTTTATAATTAACTTTATTTTTAATTTTATTTGATATTTTTCATTTTAATTCTGCATTTGTTAATTTATTGTTATAATATTCTAATTCTATTCTAAAACTTCATTTTATGTAATTATAGATTTTTAATTCATGTAACGTATAATTTTGTATAATTAAATTCATTTTTAATTCTATTTACTATTTTTCATTTTAATTCTGCTAAATTAATTTTATTGCTATTGATTTTGAATTATATTCTTAATATAATTTTAGGTTTTTTAATTCATTTAACGTATAATTTTTTATAATTAAATATATTTTGAATTCTACTTTTACTTGAAACAGGAAGAAAGAAAGTTCGAGCCCCGTCATATTTTTCTTAATCATCCTCCAAAAGATGCAATTATTGAGCACCTACAGCGTGCTGGTTTTTACCATATTTCACAAATAGGTAGGGTGGAACTGAATGGAGCACTAATAAAAGCTTTGGTAGAACGGTGGCGACCAGAGACGCACACTTTCCATTTTCCACAGGGAGAAATGACGGTGACATTAGAAGATGTCGCCATACAATTTGGACTCCCTATTAATGGTTCACCGGTTAGTGGACTTACATCTAGCAGTATTGAACAACTGCAACTAAAATGTTTTAATTTGCTTAATGCTGTGCCTCATCCACACGTATTTAATAGAGGTGCAATCAATCTAAATTGGTTGCAACATCATATAAGAGAGCTTGATACTAGAAATGACCCGATGTCAATAGAAATGAGTGCACGTGGATATATGTTGGCCCTCATAGGTACTTCTTTAATGCCCGATAAAACCACCAACGAGGTCCATGGAAAATACTTGCAGTTGTTGGAGGATCTTACCCGTGTTGGGACTTTTAGTTGGGGTTCTGCGTGTCTCACTTGTCTCTATCGCAATTTAGATCGAGCTACACGCATAACTACAAAGCAAATTGGTGGTCCTCTAGTTTTGTTACAGGCATGGGCATGGAGCAGGTTGCCTTATTTGGCTCCTATGCCAATACCACTGAATTTTGTCAGCTTCCCCTTAGCTTCCAGGTAAAATTTTTTCTTGGTTTATTTTGTATTGATATTGGCGTAATTGTAAAAAATTTGTACGTTTTATGACAGATGGCTGCACCCATTCTATCCTCATGGCACGGGTCTTGCAAATCATCTACATTTAAGACTGATGTTAGACGAAATGCAACCTGATCAGGTGGAAACTAAATCAATTTTTAATTTTATGTAAGGTTAACATTTTTCCCTATATCTAATATAAATTATATTTGTATTGTAGATTATATGGCAACCATATAAGACTGCTGAAGTTGAGGCTATGATTCTAGATTCTATACGGATCGAGCAGGAACAATGGAGCAATGTTGTTCCACTAATTTGCTTTGAGATCATAGAGTGGCACCCGTCTAATCGCGTGAGACGACAATTCGGGCTTGTCTAACCTATTCCTGATCTACACCCAAATCTAGGAAAGACTGATAATAAAGATTTGAGAGGGAAGGAGGACAACATTGATTGGTTATTAGTACATCATGAGTGGGTGGAGATGTGGATGCAACGGGAAAACCATCCCTTGGTAGGAGAGCCTTTGCAGGGGGACCCTATTGATTACCGTCCTACAAATGCATACTTATCATGGTACATGAATAATACTTTTGTGCCTCTATGATTGACACCACTAAATCAGGATGATGCAGCCCCACCACCTCAGCCGCCGCCACCACCACAGGATAGGTTCACACTTGTCCAGGGGCAAGTAGCTTTGGATGTGCATAAATCACCTGTCGTGCAAGAAGAAAATGTGTATCGTCCACAAATTCAATCTCCATTTCAATTTCCCCCAATTCAACAATGGGGGATAGATCCTGCCACAATGTCAGCAACTTATGGAGGTCAGACTGGGGGGTTTGCAGGTTATACAGGACAATTTGGGGGGTTTGCAGGTTATACAGGACAATTTGGGGGGCTTGCAAGTTTCGCAGGTCAATCTGGGGGCTTTGCAGGTTATGCAGGTCAATCGGGTAGTGGAAGTCAGGCTGAGGGCATCACTAGAGTAAGAGATGTAAGTGAGGAAGCCCAAGTTGAGGGAGCTGACGATGTTGGGGAGCAAGGTGGGCGAGGTGCAAGTAGATATAACTTACGTGAAGATCCCCCACCAACTAGCAGGTATACCCCACCAACAATCAGAAAACCAAAAGGGAAGAGGAAAGCATATAAAGGGGGGAAATAGTACTTCAATTTACCTTTATTTGTGTGTTTCAACAAGAAAATATGTGATTGTATGGTTATGTGCCTATTGTACAATTATGTGATATAATGTTGTTCAATTTACTTTCATTTGCCTATTTCAACATGAAAATATTTTCTATTTAATTGTGCAAATAGAAAAATAAATTGACATCTAATAACACTAGTAATAAGATAACGAAATAATAAGAGTGCATCCACTTGTAGAATTATAACAACACCATTAGTAAGATAACATAACGACAAAATAACAAGAAAATGAAATAGAACAAGGCAACAACAACTGAAAATGACACCAGGATGCACCAACAACAACAACAGTGACACGATGCACCACTACGAACTTGAGCCAGGAGCATTTGGACAACGACTGTGACTGTGCCCCTCACCACGACAAAGACCACAACGTCGTGGTCCACGCATCTCACGCATATCCATTTCATTCAGGTAGCGAGTAGATTTGGGTCGACCCTTCATTGTGCGCTTTGAGGCAGGATTTGCGCAAATTCTCGGTCTTGTATACAAAGGCCATGTATCTTGGTGGCCGACAACTCCAAACTCATTCTTGTACACCTTGCATATGGTGATCGCTCTGTATACATCATCAACATAAGCTTTCCAATCAAGGCGAGAGCTATTACAACAAGCAATCACATGACGACAGGGGTATCGATCTATCTAAAAATCCCCACAATCACAATATCTCTGCCTTAGATCAACTCTGTATTCCCCTGTACTGGACAACTCTTTAACATGGTAGGTCTGAAGCAGTCTATCAAAATGAGTGGTCCTGAAATCTTTAGATGCTTTCTCGTTTGCTTCCAACCGTCTTGCTATAGCTTCTGAGAAAGGTTGACCTGCATTTCTTCTTACATATGCCGCACTGCCTTTTTGAACAAACAACTCAGCACTCCGGAAGTATGTTGCTCGAACTAATGATGTGATGGGAAGATTACGAGCCTCTTTTAACACAGCATTGATACACTCGACTAGGTTTGTTGTCATATGCCCCCATCGATATCCACCATCAAATGCTAGAACCCACTTTTCTCGGGGAATTTCATCAAGCCAGTCTGTATATCGCTTACCACGCTCTTGCATCCGCTGATAGTGATGATTAAATTCCTGCTCGGTCCTTGAGTACCCTACAAACGACAATAAGAGTAATTAAAATAATTGAAAGTCAATTCTAAAACAAGAATAAACATAAATAGGAATTACCTATGCTCACAACAAGTCGATGCAAGTTGGGTGCTTTGAACCTCCGTAAGAAATTGGCAGAGATGTGCCTGACGCAATACATATGGAATGCCTTTGGAGGTTCCCACTGACCATTGCTTCGGGCTACTACAGCTTTGATGGACTCATGACGATCAGAAATTAGTCCAACTCCATCTCGAGTCACTACATGTCTGCGCACATTGTTAAGGAAAAAAGACCACGCATCCGCAGTCTCACCCTCGACAACAGCAAAAGCAATTGGCAATATGTTCTGATTGCCATCTTGTGCAACTGCCACCAGTAGAGCTCCTCTGTATTTCCCATACAAATGTGTCCCATCTACCTGAACAAATGGTTTGCAATACCTGAATGCCTTAATACAAGGACCGAAAGTCCAAAACAACTGGCAAAATATCCGAGTGTTCGACACCAATTCACCACCAAGGCTCGCCTCTACAGAATCCAATTGAACAATTGCTCCTTGATCAGCAGCACACATTGCCATACACCATTGCGGGAGATCTTCAAATGAGCTTTCCCAACCACCGAAAACTTTTTCAATTGCCTTGTGCTTCGCTGCCCATGCCTTTCTATATGTTGTCATATACCCGAACCGAGAATGAACCTTTGCAATGATAGATTTTATTTTAATAGATGGATCGGAATTTACCAATGGCTCTATCAATTGTGCAATCATGTCAGAGTCCAGCTTTGAGTGGTCCTGTGATTGCCTTGACCTCGTGCAAGTGTGCGGTCCGTTGTACTTCCTGATTTCCCAATAATCCTTATTCTTCCTTAAACTGGCCCTTAGAAGCCACAGACAATCCTGCCCATATTGTACACATTTACAATAAAACGTCTTCGGTTCCGACTCCTCAACTTTGTAATCTGCTCCTTTATCTATGCTATATTTTTTAACTGCCTTAATTACAGCCTCCCTATTGTCAAATTCCATTCCAATAAAGAATTCAGCATTGATAACAGAAGCTCCTACCAAGCACCAATATTAAACAATAAAAATAATTAGAATAATAAAAAATAAATGGAAAAAATAAAAACTAAATCTATAGCAGTGCTAAATTCTAAATTTTAAATTAATTCTAAAATTAGTAATACATACCCATATTTTGAAACTGTGGAAATTCAGGAGCATTCATAGCTTCAATATCTAATGCACGCATGAAAGACGGCTCATTGTTTAGATATTTCCTGGCCACTATGTTTGACACGTCCTCTTCACCTGTAGCATCATTCACATCATCATCATCAACATCATCGCCACTTTTATATTCTTCTTCATCACTTTTTTCCCATACTACTTCTCTTTCTGTAAATGTGCTTGACTCATATGCCACATTCTGATCATCAACTTCTCTGAATTCAACATACAATTCAATGGCACGATTGTTTGGATGGTGCTGTTGATGTATGCGAAACATCCGTTGCATGCTATCATCATTACTGATTGGAATTGCTTGATAGTTTATGAAGCCGCCAAAAGTTAAGGATGGACATCTATATTTTATAGATGTCACTTTCTTTTGAGTATATGGATTTATAGATTGGCAAAGAACATTCTCTAGCTTCGAAAATGAGAAAGTGTATGGAATAAAAATATTTACTGGACTCTCACAGGTAAAAAATACACCATCATTTGGATTTGTAAATATATGACCGTTATAATATACTACTACCATAACAATACTCATTTTTTCCTCACTCAAATTTTTTTCTTGTTTCTCACAAAGGGATGACAAGGGACACTAACAGAAAGAAAAACTGAAGCAAGAAGTTACGGAGGACTAAAGATGATTTTTTTCTTTTCTGTTGCAAGTGGATGGGAAGAGAGAATGACAGAAAGAAAAAATGAAGTACTTCTTATTGAAACAATAGAAAAAGAAGAGAAGAATGAATTTCTGAGACGATAAAATTTGTGTTTCAAATCAGCTTATATAGACAGCTAGAATATTAAAAATGCTCCACGAGCTCCACGATAAATCACTCTCTTTTTACACTGAAATGACAATTTGGAGTAAAGTCTCTGATATCTTCACGTTGAAAAAGTTGTCAGTGTTCTTCGGTGACAATTTCCAAGAATGGAAAAATATTTTTATTAATTCACTGGTAGCGAATTGTTTCCCCCATTATTCACTCTCTTTTTTCACTGAAATGACAATTCGGAGTAAAGTCTCTGATATCTTTGAGTTGCAAAAGTTGGCAGAATTCTTAGGTGACAATTCTTGACAACGGGAAGAAAAAATATTTTTATTAATTCGCTGGTAGCGAATTGTTTCCCCAAGATTTCCCTCTCTTTTTTCACTGACATGACAATTCGAAGTAAAGACTCTGATATCTTCGTGTTGAAAAAGTTGACAGAATTCTTGGGTGACAATTTATGAGAATGGGCAAGGAAAATTTTTTTTGTCCTACATTAATTCGCTGCTAGCGAATTGTTAGGCCACACTCCATTTTTTTTTTCATGCATTCAATTCGCTTCCAGCGAATTCCTGGCCCCCCACCCCACTTTTCTCATTTCCTTCACATCCCAATATCACTGTATTTTTCCTTCTCACTTTCCATATGAAAGTCATTGACCCGGTGAAAGTTATTATTTTACTATAACCTTAATTCAGCTATAATGTTTATTTACTAAAGCTTAAATATGGTTGTTTATTACAGCTATCTCATATGATATTTGTCTATTAAAGCTTAAATATGTGCTAATATTCTATTGCTATAGTGAATAGCTAAATTAGATACACTAAATAGTGCAAAAAAAAAAATTAGATACACTAAATTATACAATATTCTCTTCTTTTGTACTCTAATCGGCATGTGCTCATCCTCTCCATAATGAAGGTAGTGGTAACGTACTGGTAAGGTAACTAGGCAATTGGGATATTCGTCTTAGCAGAAACATAACGTAGTGTCTTCAATATTATTGCCAATCCATCCATTATTTGCTTATAGAGTTTAATTTCTATGTATAAAATTTTTTACACAATTATCTTTTGTTTGTATGATTTTTTAAAATAATGAGTGTGGGATTTATAACTATTTTATGAATATGATAATATATGATTAGATAATAGTTGTTATGGACAATGGTCCAAGTCCATCATGTGATTCATATCGAAAAGCCCATAACAGAAGCCCAGATCGATGAAACCATGAAATAGACATTGGCATGGCCTAAAGGTAAGGGACCGAGACACGTAGCCGCGGATTTTGGATCCTGTTTCCCACTCTCCTCATCACCATGAACGTGGGACGTGGGAGCTGGGAGGTGAAAACATTCTGGTTCTTGGTAAACATCTCATTAGTCCTCCTATAAATATCACTAGAGCCTCCAAGTATGGATACATTCTTTCTATCATACTTACACCCTGCCAAAATAAGTATTCATTATCTAAGTGGAATTCTTGCAGGTACCCCCATTGCCAATTGCATTCAAATGTTGTCAAGAAAGACTGGGATTAGAGATCTCTGAAACACAAAAGTAACGAGGTGATCCACTCACCCTCGCTCTTGTTACAATAGTATAGGTGCATAGAAATTAAACTCTTATTTATATACATTTCATCATTAAAATCCTATTATATGATAGAATTGACTCCCAAAATTGAAACTTGCCATGCGCTTATCCTATATAATTGGGAGGTTAAGAACCCAAACTCATTTGACACAGACAAGGGCATTTTCGCAGAACCATAAAGGAAAATGGACCTGATGTAAATAATCAGGTATTTCTTCAGATATATATAAACAATCTGCTAGAATCCCATATTAGTACCAAGCTCATAATTACAATATGTAGTTGTGCATTAATTATCTATAATATACGAACAAAGAGTTTGGTCTGTAACTGTAGCTCTTTATCAATGCACGGAAATGCTAATAGCATAACACAATTGATGAGATCATCAAGATCTATTATGAGCTACAATAGATACCTGTTTTAACATAAAGTTATTTATTTATACATCATTTTTAAACACTGTTACGAGTACGCCATCACAAGTAATATAGTTAGTGATAGATGCATATAATCCTGGGATGAAAATGATTTGTCTTTAAATTGCGTCTCATTTTCTATCTTATAATTATTTTTTGCTATACAAAAGATGTGCATTTAATAATAGTATTTACAATTTGAAATTAGCTACTAAATATATCTTACTCTCCTTTTACATGACAAGAAGTGATTGATAGTATAAAAAAAGAGATATAATTTGAAACAGATGATTTCTATCCATAAGTGTGGACTCTGTTGTTTCTTATGCTCATCTTTTATTTTTGTAAGGAATTATGTTATTCGTATTCATAATATACGGAATATCGTGTCAACTCACATCTCAGTCACAATTGGATGAGGTGTAGATCATATTCAAGTATGGTTCACATCTCGTCCAATTGTGAATCATATATGAGTTGACGCTATGTCCCATATATTATGAGTATAAATAATAATTTTCTTTTGAAGTGTTGTTTTTTAATAACTCATCTAAACATGTTCTAATAACACTACTGTATTTTAATCCAAGGAGAATATTTGAATATAACATACATAGCAAACAAGTAACAAGAAGTGGTGGAGATCAAGGCTGAGTTTTCATCTACCAAATGAACTGTGTGTTGTGTTTGATGACAATGATCATATTTGTTCTGTACTGCAGTTAACGGACCCAGGATTGACAAAGGCAAAAGCTAATTAACTACTTCAATGCAACACAATAAAGAATCAATATAAAGAAACAAGAAGGATAGGAGTTCCTCATCAAAGCAACATTTTGGGATTGAAGTTTTATTGTTTTGGTTGGTGTTCTCTTCCTTATTCTCTCAATTGGAATTTGATACGTGTAAAATTAAATATGATAGTACTCATATATTCCTTTAAATAATCTCTTTCATAACTACCATTATTTTACAAATGGTAAGTTTTTAGTGGGAGGGCAGGAAAAATGGAACAAAAAAGATTGAGCCCAATATTTTGTTTTTGTCTTAGATGTTGAGAAATTCGTTACTTGGGGATATTACTCAAACAAAAGTGCTAATTGGATTTAATAAATTTCTTATAATAAAGTTATGATAACGGTTGGTGGTATTACAGTAATTTGCAAAATACTTGGCAAATAAATTTAGCCATTGATCTGTGAGGGGTATGCGCGTGCACTGCAATTACATCTTGTGCTATGTATCTAGTATTGCCAAATAAGTTCAACATTAATTAAATAAATTTCGTACTAAGTAACAATATACTCTTATGATAAATATTCAAGTGCAGCTTATCGTATTGTGTTTAGTGGGAAAAAATGAAAGAAGTGTATATATCGATGCCATCACTCCTTGCCTTACCAAAAAAAAAAAATTGACATTTTTGTTGACATTATTATTTGGTCACATCATGATCTTAAATTGTGGATTGCATCATTTGAAGCGGTTGATTCGCGTTGGTCTACAATTCATAATTGCATTATTATAACCATGATGCAGCATCATCGAAGCCATATTGCAGCTGCAACAAACCACAACGGCCCCCACAATACAAGTTGATGTTCATTAATTCCAATTCCTAATTAATTCTATTTATCATTCATATTTAGCTAGGTAATGGATGAGTTGAATTTATGCTTTTGATTGTTGGTGTAATGATTGAATCACAACAATTGCAATACTATGTAATTATAACGATTACATCTCGACCGCAATCAAAATTTAAAACCATAGTCACGCTTTGGTACTATGATGTTTTTAACAGGTTCATGATGAGATTCATCACTCAAACTTCCATCAAAGGCACTCAGATAAAGGTTACAAATAACTTCAACTTTATGTTCACAAGGAGAGATTCTGTGTTAACTATGGAAAACACCATAGTCTATATTACAAGGGTAGGTAATGACAAGCCCCGTGCATGATATATAGCTAAGAAAGTAGTCATGAAGACTGCATACACACTAATTAGTCGCATTCACATTTAAACTTTCATCGAATAGGGGGCCTTTGGACATTAAATTATTTATTAGGGACCCAGTACATTATGTTATAAAAACACAAACAGCTTCACAAGTCTTCCATTACCAAACATTATAAATAAGACAATAATAGTTTACATTGAAAATGACAGAGACTGAACCTTAAAGGGATTACATGCATAGACCAATTGTCAAGAGTATCTTAATTCTCAGCCATTAAGGTCTTATCCAAAAGCAATTCTTACCCTTCAAATTTTTCTTAGTATTACGTCAAGGTCATAGGAAAGGTCCACACATGACCATAGTCAGCAAGTGCAAACAAGAAAATTGAAGTCCACATCTAGAATCCAAGCCAAGAATTCCAACTTAAGAAGTTTTTCAAGCAAGCTATCATGTGTGTGTGTGTCTATATATATATATACACTAACAAATTATTTAAAATGTTTCGCATCTTATACAATTTAATAATTAGATACATCTCTTATTTTTCTTTTTTTTTTTAACAGTTATTCATATTGACATTTAATTTCTTATTGCATTATGCATGAAAAAGCAAGCCTGTCTCAACTATATATCATTACTATGATTTTTATGACTCATTTAATTTCCCAGCTTCCAAGCCTTAATTATTTTCTGTTTTTCCAATCTACTTGTTTACCTTTAGCATGATCCTAGGTGGAGGGGAGACCCTTAATTTCTTAGTTTAGTTAACTTTAGGAAGGTCCACCTAAAAACTTTGGTCATCAAGTTTACAGTACTGTGGACCAGAAATTAACAACAGCACAGCGACTTCAACTAAAAATACTGATGCAATTTTGACTTTCAGGCCCCCTTATATTGTTAAGAACAGTACCACTGCAGAATTTTTTTATTAAATCATCTAACAAGTTAGGCTATTATGTCAAGAAAGATTCTCAGGTGTTTTGAGAATAAGAGAAAAAATTATAGTCTAATGTGTTAAATTCTTTTATCAGTTGCAATATAAGATAAGGTAATTAATCTATGGCATTGGGGTGTTAATTGTTGAACGTTAAATAAAATAGAGTACCAATTTTTTTCTTATTACGGAAACGCTTAAAATCTATCATATGTCAAATTGTTAAGCCAGCTCAGCTTCTGAACAATGTTTAATTTTATCACAGAGTGGTAGTTGTGGCCCGAATCTCAAAACACCAAATATATACACCTCTTTAATAATCAAGCGTACAATTCCCCATGCATTAACTATTACCTTCTTGTAACGTTTTGGAGAGAATCAATGCCCGAGGTATTAGAAAGAACTCATCAAAAGGGGGGAATATATTCTATGCTTAGACATGGTGTTTCTCCTATATATATTTGATGTTATTAGAGCACACTTTTTCTCAAAATGCTCATACACACACAAAAGGATTTAATTTTTTGCCTAAGGCAGACAAGCTAGAATGTCATTGTTTACACTCGATTAAAGACAATCAGGTGTGGTATGAAGTTTTTACCACTTGTAAACCTCAACAGAATTGTAATTGAGACAAGATTATAAAGCGAAACATTAGAAAATGATCAATCACCATTATCCATAGTTACTTCCAATATGGTGAGACCTCGATATGTTATTTTTATTAAAGGAAACTCTCTTAAGAGCTTAAATTGTTGGGTGAAGGCTTAATATATTTTTGTGACATACTCCCTCGTGTAGATCAAACTCTTGACCGCTTGAGTATTGTGAATTTTATACCTTAGTTATTTTGCAAACTTGTAAATAGGGGGTACGAATTTGAATAACTCGTGCCTCCTGTGATGTAGCAAATGGGTCAGAAGTGCACTTGTTTGGTCATTGCCCTCAGGCTCGGGCATGTTTGGTCATTGCCCTCAGGCTTGGGCAATTTGGTGGAACAGGTACCCCTTTAATGTTGATTCACTGCTGGTCCTCCCCTATTCACGGGTGGTGGATGGTGGTTAATTAATTTGTTGTACCAACAAGAAGCTCTACACAAAACTCTGCTGGCTTGTGTCATGAATAAAAATCTGCTCTCTCTAGAGACTCGTTATATATATATAAAATTTCAATTACTAAATTAATGCCACTTATATTTGAGAGACTAAATTGCTAGTTTAGTCGGGAGAAGAAAAAATCCACCTCACTTACATACCAGATAATTTGAGCTGTAAAAATTGTGTAGAAGAAGCCTCATATAGTCTTCGAGACTATAGTTGATCTTTCTTCTTTGTCTGTGTTCATTATGGTGAAAAGCTGGATCACCTTCCGTTAAGAGGTCCGAGTACTGAACAAGCAGGAGCACCAGCATAGTCCAAGTAAAAAAATTCACAAAAATACGTGACTGAAATCCCCATCAATTTACTATCTATCCAAAGAATTCTAAAATGGTGTCTAAATCATGGGTTCAAAAAATATTTCCCTATAAAAATTTTCTTTTAGCAACACGTAACAAAATAAGTAGACTGAACATATTTTATTAGACTCATGAACAAATTTCATTAAGGTATCACTGTTGCCAGTTCACCAGAGTGCGCTGATATGTAACATACATAGATGCCAAGGAGTAGAGCATCAAGGCATAATTGTGGCTCATCATCCAGGCATACAATATACACATTAGTTATTTTCACAACAGGCTTGGTGCTGATGGATGAAGCCTGAAAAGTATTACATTATTGATCATAGCATGAGCCTGGACCAACAGGAGCCCTTCTAGCATAATAATTTGTGACAGGAGCAGCTGCAACCCCTCGTTGATTCAAAATACATCTAAAGTTTTGCAGCCGAGGCAACACGGTTAAGGTAATATTTCCTTCAGAAGCAGAATCTCTCGGACTCCACAAGCGTTCTGCACCAAACAAGTAGTAGTTGATATAATTAATGGACAATGTATCAAAATTAAATTTTGTATATAGAATGGAAGAGGCACCTCTACAAAAGAAAAAAGGAACATAAATTTATAAACACACACGTCATATTCTGAATCCTCTAAGCAAAGGGTATCAAGCAAGCAATGCAGATTAAGGCCATTATGAGCTATTCATATGGCTTGCATGTATTAGCTCTTAACTGGGTGAGAGAGATGGGTAACTCTTATATACATAAAAGAGGGGGACCCACTTTTCATGTTATAAAAGAGGAAGACAGTAATTTCTATCCTCCACTTTCTGAATACAAATCAGTTATGATGTCAGTAAATGACTCAACTTTGCATGAATAATTGTTTTCTCAGAGGAAGTGGATCGGTTGCTCTGTTTTTATATGACTTCAAATAATCAAATGTTTCAAAACAAGGTGAAGTTATTCCAGTGGCCTGATCCAGATGCCTTGGAATTACCATTTGCAGGTAGGAAGACACATGTAGCATATCTAAGAGGCAAGAGTATGCTCTGGAAGTAGAACTATTAACACAACACAAGAATGGGGAACAACTTAATATAATTAAGACATTGCTTACCTGCAGCTGCAGCAGCTCGAGGCCATATTGTTTGCTGAACATTGGATGTATCAACCGTCTCGGCCCACATGCACACTTGTCCTCCAATTACAAGCTTTTGTTTGGAAGCGTCATCTATTCCTTCTAGTGGCTCAGCAGTATAGACCTTATCCCAAGGTACATCTAGATGGTCAAGATACCAGACCCCCTGGTTACTGAAAATGCACTTGAAACCTTTTGCAACAGCCTTCGGACAGACCCCAGGTCCCAACCTACAGTATTTACTTGAAATATTTTATTCTGAAACACATTTAAGTTCCATATATCCGTTAGACTACTTATACAGATGGAAACTCACCAGTTATGCACTACAGTTTGTGGGTTGAGCTTAGATGGAAATGAATTGAAGGTTTCTTCCCTGAGAGGTTACCAAAAGAAAAAAGGGAGTTAGATCTGAAGAATATGATGTAGTAAATATACACAAGCATTACTTATTGATATGAGCAGGAGATGGTAACAGATATTATACTATTTTAATACATGTGTAAACTATCAGTGGCATTAGGACTCGTCAGTGTTTTCAACAGGAAGAAAGGGCTGGGATGCAAAAAGTGTACCCAGGTGAAATAGCCATCAATAATAACCAATCAAGGGTATAAATCAGTTTCTTATGTTATAATGTCATATAGATACAGATCATACCAATTCACGGGAGTCCAGTTTTTTGAAAGGGCTATTTCTTGTGCCTTCACTACAAAATACTGATAGGCATCTTTTGTAGTCATGTTGTGATTCTGAAGCCTGCATTTGAGTTATGGTCAATCTATACAGTTTTACTTGAGTTTCAAATAATTGATGTACTCAAATGGATAGTGGCTTTAGGCAACAAAAAAGTGATCATAAAATGTACAGAGGATAGTACCATTCTTTCACATGAGAAATATTTCTCCAGCAATCTGTCAAAATAAAACATAGTTTTTCATGAGTTGGCATTGATACACACAGCTTCAAAATTACAACAATCACCCAAAGTCTAGTTTTTATTGTAATTATAATTATTATATTGTAAATGTTAAGAAGTTAGACACAAGATCACTGCCATGAAATCATTTCTGAGACAAAAAAGAAAAGGAAAAAAAAAAACGTATTATGGAGCCTGAGGCCTCTTCAAACTTTAATGATAAATAAACTCACAGAAAAATAAGTGTGGTCTGCCAAAGGCCCTAGCACAATGTGAATCCAAATGACTATGAAAGGTTTCTAAATATTGGAAAGAAAACAGTGTATGAAAATTAAATAATCCTGAGGAAACTCCTGTTCCACTTAATTTTAGTATAAAAAGCAATCCATTCAAAGAGAAGTAAATACCTGCTCCTGTAATCCTCATAAATCATAATATCTAAACTTAGATTACTTTATTTATATGATAACTTCAGCAGAGTTAATACCAACTCACAACAAACACAACTTTGCAAAGAATCATCAACCTACAATATAAGTTGTTATGTAGAAAGGTAACAATGCAGGATCATTAGTATTCAGAATTCAAAGAAGGAAGAAAGTTGAAGCTAGATTTACCCAACATCATTAAAGATTTATCCATTGCTCTCATATTGCATTTATCACTTTAACATCAACTTAGACCCTTGTTTAGCAGCTTTAGCTTTTAGATCAGGTGGTTAAAACTCATCACACTGACCTGTATTGACTTCATCACCACCCAAGTGAAATAGCTCAAATGGGAAAATCTTTCTCAAATCTGCAAAATTTAAAAAAAAAAGAGAGAGAAAGAAAGAAACATAGTTAATTTGAGAGAGAGAGCGAGAGATTAGCACATGTTACGCAAACATTAATAACAGTTGATCAAATTGAGATGGTAGATGAGCTAAACACATTTTACTGTACAAGTTCCAGGGGAAGATTGGGGAAGACATTAGCATAAGCTGGTTTTAAAAATCCCCAAATATCGATTACATCTTCAGATATAGCAAGGCCAAACTTAAGAAGCAGAAGTATCTTAAAGAAACAGAGGAATGAATTAATGCAATTTTATTTAGTCCTTCTTGCCAACTTTACTCTGTTTTGCATCCTCAGTTGTAGCACCTCACAGCTTGTAGTAAAAACAGTACATAGTTTTTTTGTTTTTTGGGTAAAGAATATACTGCACAGTTACTTAAAATAATGTTTTCAAAACCCTACAGATGTAATATCTCCACAATCAGAATTTCTGTTAAAAAAACAGAATATTACTAGATATAGATTAGTAATGCTGCATTCGGAAAATATTATGTTATAAAGATAATCAAATAACGCATCACATTGTCACACATCATAAAGCCAGAAATTAAATTTTAGCCAAGATTGATATAACAAGTCCCCCATTTCAACCCTCAAAAGTATTATTGAATGGTGTCTCTAATAGACTCTAAGCATACATTATTGACAAGATCCAACAAGTTTTCCATAGAATCTTCACAAGATATATACCATGAACTCAAGAAGTCATCAATGATTTTCATTACAGAAGAAAATTATTAAATGGAGCCCACAAATCTGGAAAGAACTTAACAACTGTGAGGCCTAAGGTTTTAAAAGAACTTAACCTGTCAGAATACCAGAAATGATATCAAAAGTAAAATTCTTTGAAACATCTAGTGGCTCCCTACAGGAAGGTGATGGCCAAAGATCGGGATATCCAACACCCCTACACAGCAATAAAAAGATAAAATAAAATAAAACTTGAGATAATTCTGATGCACATAGCCGCCAATAGAATATTAAATTGACAAAGCAGCCAATTAAATTCAACGTTTATAAATTAATAAAATATTCAAAATGTAGTGGTTGTCTGCTTGACATCAAGGTAATTATCTGACCAAGCAAATATGGAAGGGAAAAAAATAATAAACTCCATAGGAATCATTGGAGGGATAACTTGAGTACATACCTACATTGTGCATTTGGATGAACATTTTTGGGGCTCAAAATCACTTTTTTTTACCCAAAAAAAATCACTTTACGTATATTTGAATCATTTTTAATAAATAATCAAATTCTCAAAACAAATCACTTTTCAGTTTTTTTGTATAATCTAAAAAGAGTAGCTTCTGAAAAACAAATTAGTTTTCTACTTTTTGTTTTTCAGTTATATATGTGTGTGACAACAATGAAGCCAATTACTATCATGCTATTGAGCTATACTTAAGGGAAGAAAAATATATAACCACAACATGTTCTCTACCATGATTCTGCATGACCAGGGACATCTACTTCTGCCATCACGTTTATGCCTGTAATAAATCATGCAAATACTCATTAAATAGATGACCATTGATAGCTTGATAGACACAAGAAATAACCTCATAAAGACATGCTGATTCAATCTTGTAAACCAATTTTGCATGATACTAAGGAGAAAGAAGAGACATAAGGAAAAGCAAAACTAAATATCTTAAATAATGTTCAATTCCAAAACGCTAAGGATATCTGCAGCAGAAACTTAAAAAGGAATTTGAATTGAACCTCACCTCTCATTTTGGCAAACCTTTATACCAACACATGGTGAAATATGAAAATAAAATAAAATAAAAAGAAACAATATTAGTCATTGATAGATTAAGAATGATGACTAAAAGAAATGAACTGGAAAGTAACAAGTTAGTAAAAGGAATTGATAATCCATGGATCAATTAACAGTATTTTTGGAAGCAACAAATTTCCCATATCCCTTCTTTCCCCTGTCTTCAGTCCTAATACAATTATACATGCAACAGCTTCGTGTTCAAAATTGTTTGTAGCAGAATAGTTATAGTAGTAGCAACAGCATGTTTACAACTGGACAGTTGGAAGCAAAGACGATCTAAGAAGGACTAGACAGGTAACTTATTTCAACTTGCTTCCATTGGCAAAGTCCATTTTCCAGGAAAATTACAAAAACAAAAACCAACTTGGATAAGGTAACTCTTACTTGACAATTTCGTATGCATCCTCTACTGTGTATCGTTCCCATTTTGTATATGAACCTTTCCACAAATTTGGATACGTAGGTACCTCGAGAGGAAATGACTGCTCGTCTATGATGTGCCAATGCAGAACATTCTATGGGGTATAATTTTGAATTTTTTACATCAACATTACATGAAACAAAACAACATGATATGCTAGTTAGGTGATACTTCTTTGGTTTCTAATTTTCACAAACAGAATGGAGGAAAAACAAAATAAAACTTATGAAATTGATCTTACAAATTTTGCATAGGACATAGACTCAATGATCTGCTTAATTACAGTAATTGGAAAATAGTGCCTCGAAGTATCTGCAAAACAAATAATTAAATAAAGTATATGTACCAATATCTCTGATCATAGCTAAAATCACCCACAGCATATAGATTTTTCTTATAGAAAACATTGTGGCTCACCCAACATAAGCCCACGGTATGCAAATCTAGGTTGATCTCGGATGGACCAAGGTGCCCTGAGTATTTGTACAGTTTTAGTTGTATAATCGAAAGAACACAGCTGGCTGAATGTCTGTTGCATCATGCAAAGACAACAACAGTTCATTTTCATATTCCAAAGTAGAAATATATATAAAGCTTTAAGTAACTTGACATCTTAATGCCATATGTGTGTGTGTGTGTGTGCAGGATTCAGATGTCCATGGTATCAAGATAGATACCGTAAAAGGTATAAGAAAGAAATGCATTCTAGTATATAGATGACATCTAAGCCAGTGTGCAAGGACAGAAACAGAACAGACTATGAGTTTACAAATTGTATGGAGAAAATGCGTACCTAAAATATGAAAAATGGAGAATGCAGATACATGTTAGAAGTTATCTTAAAGAGTATTAAGTCACTATTTATCAAGAGATATCTGGTATCTACAACACTACAACTCTTACAATTAGATATGAAATAATGCCATCAAGCATCACAAGTTTAAGCTTTAAACAAAGACTAACTCTTCTCTGTCCATCAATCTTTACCTCCTACCAGTCTGGCGTAACCCCTATTCTACTTCAAACCCCCAAATAAGGTGAAAGGGAAAAGGGAAAAAAGATTGAGCTTATTGCAAATTCCATACATACCTCTAATCCACGCAATGCACCATAAACAGTATTTGCCTACAAGAAATGAAATCACAAAATTACATGACTAGCAACCATCTAGAATACACAGCACATCATCATTTTGGTTTTAAAACAGGGTTTCACTTAGTTCATGTTATTTCTTTGAGTCCCATAGTAATAACTAATAAGTGAACCACAACCCTGTCTCATTCTTCACTAAAACAAATTCAATCAATTAGTGCTTGAGTAAACTGTTAATGCTAACATGAGACATATAAGATGTGTGTTATCTTAATTCAAGGAACAAAATTGAAAAAATAATAATAAAAAAAAATAAGATGCAATTAATTATCCTAAAACAAAAATAATAATAAAAAAGTGAAAATTAGATTCAGAAATTGCAATACTAATCAGTAAGGCACCTCAATTGTGACTTCACCACCAGCAATGGAATTCTCCTGCGCTGTTGAAACCAACAAATAGTAGCTTTCATCCACACCAAGTTGAAGCTGCAAGTGGAAAAAGGAAAACCACTTTTTCAAAAACCCAGAAATGAAACACAAAAAAGAAACCAAATTCACAAACTTTTTTGAAAGGCAACCTCCTCGTTATCTGAATGGACAGTGATCTTCAATTGGGAAACATCATAAAACTCAGATATGATCCTCCTTTCCCTCAACTTCCTCACAAAACCAAACCCTCCACTACCACTACCAGTGTGCTTGAATATGATCCCTTTGTACCTATCAAATGCCTCTCTAACAATGAAAGAGTCACCACCATTGCCAGCCACAGAAAGAGTGAGTGAAGGGTCAACAGTAAGAACCAGATCACCTGAAGTGAATTCTGATGGCAAAGGCCAAAGGTATGTGAGGGACTCATCAAGGTAGTGGTGGTGTCTGTGTTGTGGGGCTTGTCTCAAACCGAACATAAGTGCTTGTGCTTGAGGAACAAAGAGAACACAAGGGATGAAGAAGAAGAACATGTGAACCCATCTGGGTATGCACAGAAACATCATGGCTCAGTATGCTCTATGATGTTTGTAAGAGTGAGAATTGAACTGAACTCTTATAAGAGTTGAATTTTTTTTTTTTTTTTTGGTTACATAAGAAGATAGAAGTAGTGGTGGTGATGTTTGTTTGTTGAGAGATTGATGAGTTGTTAAGGTTAAGGAATTTGGAAGAATCTGATGATGGAGCAACGTTTACCTGTTACAGTGGGGGACTAGTTCGCTTTCTTCCAAGTAACGGTGGATTAAATTATATTAAATTATTAAACAAATGATGAATGAGGAAGGAATAATAATTAAAAAAAAAGAAATAATTAATGTCTGATAACAATTTTAATGATATTGTTGCTGAAAATAGATTAATTTTAAGGATTTTATTTTGAGTAATGATATGTGTATAATATTTTTATATAATATTCTTACCATAGTCAAAAAAAAAATTAGTGGGCCATTTTAACTTTTTATTTTCCTAGGCTCATTATTTTCTTTTGTTTTGTGTCTATATTGTAAGAATGTGCATAATTACTCTTTAGGTTTGGAGTTTAATTTCAATGCATTTAGTGGATGAGAAAATTAATTATATGTGATAATATATAATTGGATTAGTGTGTAAAAAAATTTAACAAATCAACATCTGACACCAATATTATTTTATTAGCAGGGAATGCATGAGAAAATATTACACTTATTATTGATTAAATAATAATAAATTAATTTTAATTAGGGATTACATGCATCTTCACATAAAGCTTAGCAACTCAAGGGGCATTTGGTGCATTGCCTATAAAAGTACAAGTAATCTAGATGCAACATTTACATCTACTGATAATGTTATAATGTACCATTTGATGCATTGCCACCTTTTAGATTATTGATAATGCTATATTGTAGCATTTGGTATATGCAGATAATCTAATTGGCAATGAATATTGCCTTATTTCATATGTCACAAGGATTACTAGATAATATATATTTTTACTACAAGATTAATAATAATAGTAATAATACTTATTAATATTACTAATTATAATAATATATATAAGAATTTAAATTAAAATAATAATTTTAACTATTATTTAAAATTAATTATTATTATTACTAAATAATGATAACAATTATTTATTTCTAATTATTAATTGTAATTAATAATGATTATGGTTATTGAATCATTATTAACAGTAATGATATTACTTAATTATTTAATCAATGAATATTATAAATTTAATGATAATTATTAATTATTAACAATCATTAATAATTCATAATAATTGTTATTAATAAAAAAATTAAATAGTAATTAATATATAATTATTAATTAAATTATTATTAACAACAATTATTATTAATTTATAATTATTATTTAATTATTACAAACAATAAAATTTTATTTAATTATCAATTATTATTTAATCTAACTAAATAATAAATGATAAACTTATTAATTATTTTTAAGATTAACTTTTTTATTGAAAAAAATTGGAAGTGCGATCCACAACATTAAAAAATAGAATATACTACCAATCTTAGAAAGTGACATAAAAAAAAATAGAAATCAATCGTGCATCCCGATAATTTATTATTTGAATGAATAATTGTAACACATGTATATTCTAAAGATATTACTAGAAATTTACACAGTCAAATGCGATATTTAACTTTATGCCAGTTAAGTATAAATAAAATGTTCTAACATCATATCTCTAATTCACATATTCGTCCCTCTGCTTTCTTGCAGTTAGCAGCAAAGTTTTAAATATATTCCATTTCATTATTCTCTTAATTAGTTACATAAATTCAAAATACGAGATGCAACATCTTTAAGTAATAAATAGAAATAGAACTTAAATAACTAAAAGCCACATAAATCTTTGAATATTATAAATAAATTCTTTAAAATAAAACTTAAAATTAAGCAGTGAAATAAATGGAACATAGTGCATAAAATATAGGTTAATTAATAATTAACCTTAAAAATATATAAAATGCATAGATATTCAAGTAGTATAAACTTGACAACTCATGCAAAGTAATATAAATCATTATTAACCTTATCAATAATTAGCAACTTTAGTAAAAGATAACTTGAAATGTAAAGGAACAGTAAAGTAAAATAATAGTGGAAAAATGATTTTAATATAAAGGAATAACAATTCAAAAGAACAGGAAGTTAATTAGAAAAATAAATAATTGGATAATCTTGAAGATAAATGAGTAATATAGAAAATAATTAATGTAACCATAAATTTACTCATAAGACTATATGAAACAAACTAATTATTCCTTGAAATTTTCTAAACTTTTATGAGATTTTTTCTTCAAATCCTTCTAAATTTTATGATATTTCTCTGAAAAATCCCCTAAACTTTTATTAGAGTTATCTGTTAAAATCTTCTTAATTTTTATGAGATTTCTCTGAAAAATCTTCTAAACTTTTATGAGATTTCTATGTAAAATCTGCTAATCTTTTATGATTTTTATATAAAATCTCCTAAACTTTTATACACATAAAACTAAGACTTTGAAAAGAATTAGACAATGTAACCATGATTTAAAGAGATTTCTTCCCTGTCTTAAAATTATTGTAGAGATAAAACTATAATCTCACGATCACTTCTTCTTCTCTTCCTCTTTCTTTCTTCCATTTAATCTCTTCCAAGAATGCTTATACACTTGATCTCTTTTAAGAATACTTACACTTGATCTCTTTTAAGAATGCTCAAACCTCTAGTTCTACACTTGCAATTCTTCTTCACAAGCTGACCTCTTTATATAGAGGTTCTTATCTTGGACAATAAGCTTGAGACTTGAGCACCAAGCTTAGAAACTTGGGCAACAAGAAATTTTGGCCAACAAATTTTAACAACTTGAGCTCCAACAAAATTAATTAAATACAATTATATATACACACACATATACGTATATAAACTATATATGGGATATATACATCACATTATCTATATATATATGTCACCTTATATATATATTATTAAACTATATTATATACATATATGTATATATGTATATTATAATACTAAGTATTTTGTTTTCGTAAAGTATCATCAATATTTTATAGTCCTATTTTAGATATTTATTAATCAAGATTTAATTCTTTGTTAAATTTCTATTAGATTATTATATAATAATCGACTCAAACAACTAACACGAATATAATAAATCACTCTACAAAAATATTTTATGAAAAAAGGGATGTTACAATAATTATTAATAAAACAACCTTAAGCTACAATAGGGTATTATTATTGAATTGATATTTAATTTTTAATAATAATACAATCTTAATTTTTCATATATTAGTATTAACAAGACATTAATTAAAAAAATTCCGTGATGATGGGAGAAAATATTAATTGGGTGATAAAAGAAGTCAAAACATTAATGAATAAAAATGAAATAAAATTATGAAATTACAAGTTTTTTAAGATAAAAGAAGTAGGTTTTTGTTCTAAATGAAAATATATAACTTGCTTAACACTTCCCATTTTAATATAGTAATTTTTATACACTGAGTCTATTGAGCAAGAGCAAAATAACAAATTATAATGGATAATTATTCATCACACACACACACCCACACATATATGTATTGAATTCTGTTGGTTAAGCATGCAACACTATAAATTTTAACGCCTTAATACTCAAGTTTTGTTAAGGTTAATCTTTAACTATCACATTCTAGCTTGATACATTTTTTTTTTTTTTTGGCAACATAAGATATAATGAAAATAGCAGTAATAATAATTTAATTTTTTTTATAAAAATCAAACTAGAAGCATTGCATGTAACATACATATAAACAACTAGTAATGAAATAAAATAAATATCTATACTAATTGCATATAAGTTCACAGCATAAAATCAACTCAACAGTCAATCACGTCATAAATATTTAGATAATTAAATAAATAAGTATCATAAGTAGGTGTTAGTTAACAATTGTCTAGACTCAAAATATAATCTCAACAAGACAATAACAAATAATATGTACTCGATCTATCCTAATAAAATGGAAAATGCTAAGTTAATCTCTCAGCATGTGCTCCTCTGCTTTCACTTCAGCCATAGGATCCTTACCTGGAGATGACACTAAAATAGAAATAGGGGTGAGAACTCAAAAGCTCTCAGTAAGGATATCAAGTGTCATTGAAATCATCCACAATTACTTCAATTTATTATGAAAACATGAGCATAAATAAGCATTCATTTTACGTTTTTCAAAAAGTCTTCAATCCAAAGTGGAAGTGTCTTTTAGAGCATGATTTTTATGTCATTGATGCAATACTGTATTTCATGTGTGTATGTTAATATAAATAAACAAACACATATATACATATAAAATTATATTCAGTTACTTAAAGAATGTAATTTAGTCTTTTCATTTAATTGACTTTCTCATTTTTTATTCATCATTTTCTCTACGTATCTCTTTCTTTATACATATCTTTCTTTATACATCTCTTTTTTATTCGTCTCTTTCTTATTCATCTTTTTCTTTATTTTCGTAGTTTAGCCAATCAGTAGGATAATAAGCTCTACCAAAAGCTGATCATCATCAACAAATATAGTGAGGATAAACAGGATACTAGAACATTGGGGATCACCTTCCTTTTCTAACACGACTGGTATCTGAAGGAGTCCACTTTTCCTGCAGTTAACTAGGGACCAAAGGATCACATCCAACATTTAAGATCACCTTGTCTTCGTAGTACGATTGGGTCAAAAGAGTCCACTTTCCCCTAAGCTAGTAACTAGGGATCGAAGAGTCACATTCAATATTTAAGATCATCCTCTCTTCCCAGTACAGGTGGACTAAAGGAGTTTACTCTATCCCATGCTAGTAACTAGGGACCGAAGGGTCACATCCAATGTTTAAGAACACCTTCGTTTCCTAATACGACTGGGTAGAAGGAGTCCACCTTCTCCAATGCTAGTAACTAGGGATTACAAGGTCATATCCATCATCTTATCTTTAGGGGTCACCCTTACTTACTAAGGGATACAACCCTCAATTTCTGTCTTGTCTTGATTAATTTTTATCATGCATAACATTAACATGGAGGTGTGTTATAATGCATAAAATATAAAACCAACATAATGTCCTCATTCAATACAACTTCAAGGCATGATAACATCACATGACACATACTTTTATCATTCATAACAACAATAGTATTCAATGTCATAAATAAATTCACAATTTACACTTTATCATATTCACATTAACTCATTCCTACAAAAATCTTAGGTCAGAACCACAATGCATACACACACCTATAAAAATTATTATTATTATTTTATCTTCAATAATCCAATATGGGTTACAAGCATATGATTTCATCTAAGATCTACTTTTTTTTCTTCCCTATGTCATTCTATTCAAAGCCTTACTTATGCATAATTCAAAATCCAAACCTTATATGCATGATCAAGAATTCTAAACTAATTAGCAATTGGTTTCTCTTTTTAAGGTTAAGATATTAAACAGGTTAATATGTGTCACTTAAAAAGATGCCCAAAATAAATACACTAAATCAATTTGGGGTTTATGATGTTTGTGGGGGAACACCTAACTACTAAGAGTTTTGTTACATGAGCTTTCAACAATCCATAACCTTTAATAATCTCTAGAGGCATTATTAAAATCTATTGTTTTAATTTTTAATCCTCTATATGAGATTGTAATTTTGTACTTTGTTCAACGTTATAATCTCCTTTTTCAAATTGTTTGAGTTATGCTTGCTCTATTTTTATTTTTTGTATCAGTTACTTCTCTAAGTGTATGCATGTATTTTATGACGCTAATTTAGAAAGAAATGAAATAAAGCTAGACATGAAAAGAAAATATTATTTTACCTAAAGTTATTAAAATTAAATATTTATAGTATTTCGTACAATATAATAAAGATGTGAAGTCAAAATTAAATTTCATAAAATGTGTTATGAATTAGTTATGAGCTATTTTATATACATGTTATATATTTCATAAAATGCATAAGCTATAGTTAAAATGGTAGTCATTCCTAAGTTAACATCTCCTTTTTAAAATTACATTCTTATCTTAAATATATGTGTGTCATACTTATGTTTCTAACCAAGATCGGATTTTATTTTCTTATTATTGTTTATCACCGAATGTAGATCCATCACCAAGGAAATTGAATGGTGGTTTAGAAAACAAGTTTATAAAGACAAATTGAATGCTATCATAATTAAGAAATCTATCTGACGAGCTAGAAAAAGAATCCTATATATAACATCAAAAATTCTGGAAAAACATGATCATTCATATTCCAATGAGCTCCATGAGATTGAAGAAAAGAAAGGAGAAAATTTTCTAAGTTCTTTTTAATGACAGGGGTAGTATTTAAAGAGCGATAATATCATGATCGTTTGAGTGCTCTTAGAAAAATATTTTTTTTTATAATTCAAATTCCTTATTTTAAATTGTTTGATTTTATTTTCCCACTAAAAGTACTTGTATATTTTTGTATTTGAAATCCAAATGCCTCAATTTGTATTTTTTTTTTCTTTTCGTTAGTTTACTTACACTAAGATCATTAATGCGTAAACTACGAGGTGTGGCATGGTGGCAGCTCACCTTGTCCCTTAACCATGTAGTCAGAGGTTCGATCCTCACTAATAGAATAGAGCACATTTCATGGCCAGCCATTTGACTCTTTGAGTGAGTTCTCGCAGTGAGGAAATTTATCTTCAATAAACAGGTTAATAGCGTAAACCAATTAAAATCCTTTAATATTTGGCCGAGAATATGAAAATGGTATGGGGTAGTTTTAATTTTAGCTTTTAGTTTTGATTGAGTTGATTCTGGATGCAATTTAGTCTAGATTCATTCTAAATTTCAATGTCAAATAATTATAGAGTTTAATTGATTAATAATAAAAAGAAACTAATTTATGGGCATAAACCAGTTGGTCATAGCTAAGTGAGTTCCTAATGGGTTTCTAGGTTCTCAGTTTAATTTATTATTTTAACTTAATAAAGCTATTAAATTTTTATAAATTATTATTCTATATTTTGTTATTTTTCTTCTTTTTTTCTAAGTTTAAATCTCATTAACTTAGAATGTACCCTATATATAGAGCATCTAATTAATCTTACTAATTACTTAAAAATAACATAATTATAATACGAAAAAATTAGGGATGTTACCAAACATGTGAAATAACTATTTTACATGGTTTATACAAAAAATTTAAATCTTACTTTTAATATGCTTTTGGTTAAAGTATTTTATTAGTAACTAGTCATATAGTATCATATATAAGTTTTAAAGTATATATTCATTTAAAATCAATTACTTTTAATAGTACAATGATAAATGATTGGACATATAAACAAAATGATTCAGTATATAGAAATTAAACTCAAACGAAATTTTTATTGAAAATACAATAAAGTTAAATTCATAATTGAAAAATTTTAACTTTCAAAATTTTTAATGATAAGATTGTTAATGAATTATATAGTAATTTTTCAAGAAATAAAATAGTTAGATAAACTAAAATGTTAAGGATTTGATTTGAATATGCTAATAGTGAAAAAAAAATTATATTGTCATCCAATTATGTAATGCTACAATATTAGTCATCATTGTTAACTTCTATTCCACTTTTTGAAAAGTTATACAAAAGAATATATTTAATTGGACAACAGTATAAAAGTGTAAAATTTTTGTACAATGTTAGTGTATTAAAATTAAATTCAATTATTAGTAGAAAAATAAGGCTTAAATATAAAGCACAGACTGTAGCACAAAAAAAAAGAAGAAAAGAAACATGGTAAGAAGAGGAATTAAGTATTTAATAATTCTTATAATTATATTGTAATATGAAAGACATGCATGGTGCATTAAAGAAATGATGCACGAAATAAATTTGTGTTGAACTAGTTAGAAACTCGTGTTATACAAGGATCATACAAACTTAAATTGTTTCAATTTTATGCTCAAAATTTTCAAATATATTACCATGGTGTAAGTATTTCTCAACATGACTTAATACTACATAGGTACAATTCACAAATTGTTTGCCAAAATTACTTTATTTTCCCTCTTAATTAAGCAGTCAGTCAATAAAACATACAAAATTTGAAGAGCATACACACCTTTTTCATCACCCAAAGCAATAAATAAGAAAACCAAATCCTTTATCATCATCATTTATATTCAAATTTTTGGAACTCAAACATGTTACTCGATAGCTATGATCAAGTTCAATTCAGTGCTTGATTTCAACATAATGACTACAATAATATGCATAACTCGATATCAGTAATTTCAATACAAAAGTCCATAGTTTCAACACATTACAATGATCCAAGAATAATTAAAGTTCCAAACTAAAATTACAACCCAGATAACTTATAGTTTAACACAATTCCCAATAAATAGGAAGAAAAATGATAGTTAGAACAATATCTAATAGTAACATTAATTAAAAAATTTTACCTACAAAAACCTAATAGAAATATTGAAACAAAACACTATGACAACAAATTAAACATACAAATATTTGTAGTAAGAATTAATGTTAAAAATATGGTTTAAAATCTTAAGTCAAATAAATATTGAAATTCATATTTTTTTTTCATATATCTTCATTAGTCAACAAAATCCAATAAAAGATAAACTCAAGATAATTTCTTATAGTTTAAAGATTTAAAAAAATGAAGCTAATTCTACATATTAAATATATTATTATTCAATTTTTTATGTAATAAAAACATGGCAACCTTTAATTAACCTATTAAAGGATTCCAATTACAATTAATCTAGTCGGTTATCAATTTGAACTTTTACCTTTAGCAGTTTAAACTTTTACCATTAAGTACTTATTCAAGCTACTGTGTACAACAAAAAAAATTGTCAATTACATTATGCTCAAAATGATTAGTACTCATTCTAAAAATATTAGTTTATTTTGAATTTCGAATATAAACAGAATATATATATAAGTATTATTCACTCTTCCAAAAAATATAGATTTGAGTACTTTAATTAAAAAAAGAGTAACTCAACAAATAAAAGGAGTGCAAATTCCTAAAAATGATTCTAAACCAATATATTTTGAATAAGTACTTATTTCAAAAATTTCAATTAGTATCGAGATATCAATACAAAGTAAACTCAAAAGAATCATGAGCACCTAACCAGAGCAAATAATGACCTACAACAAAACAAATTCCTATGCACTCATGGACTGCAATATAATCATTAAATAACAAAGCAGTAATGAGTGAGATTCTAAAAGTTAAATGCTCTCCAATTTTCTCAAGTAAAGTTACCATTTACATTTTGCATCCTATTATAGGCTAATAAAAAAGATTTAAAAAAACATACAATTGAGTTTAAAAGGGTAAATTGGAATCATCATTCATGTAAGAATATTTTAATGTTATAAGATATAGACTAACCAATAACTAACATATTGCCTAGTAATATTGAAATAGCCCTAGGAAAAGTCCCATTCTCCAAGGTATGGCAGAAGAACATCTCTTAAAAGTATAGACTTCCACAATGAACAAACTTAATCCATATCCTCACCCAATACATAAGACAAATTTCCTTTGGTGGATCACAAAAAAAAAACCCCCAAAAAGTTTCAATCATAGTGTACACTGCCTATCGCGTCCTAGTGAGGCTCTAAGGTTGGGTCCTTCCAAAGAGGGAGACCTGTGTGCACGATTTCTTGACATCAGTTCGGAGTGTAAGGGAAGCCACCAAGGAGAAGAAGTCACCCTCTGATAGCAAAGTCAATTAGCATAATATGCACATGTGTATTTCAGTTATGCACGTGTGTATTTCAGTTAATCTGTTGTATTTTAATTAGTCTATTAGCTAGGAAGTTAATCTGTTAAGATATCTAGTTAACCATTGTACATGCACGTGTGCATTTGTAAAGGATATATATATATATATATATCCTACTCAACCATTATAATCAATCATCCATTCAATGAGAATTCATCATTAGCGTTTCACTTTCTCTCCTTTACTCCCAACTTAGAGCATTAGTTCCCTTACCATCATCACAGGTCTAGTACCATTACATGGTATCAGAGCTACTAATCCAGGGCCAACAACACTTCCACCCTTTCAGCTCAAGCGAGCTCATTCTCCCTAAAAACCTTCACAAGTCCTGTCTCCTTCAAGCTAGAGGAAGAGAACTTCTATCCATGGCAAAACCAAGCACCAGCATGCATAAAAGCCAACAAGCTAAAAGATCACTTAAATGCAAAGAAAGTGCCATTGAGATATGCAACTAAAGAAGATCGTGTGTTAGATAGAGAAACACAAGAATAGTTGGAGTGGGAACAACAGGATCAACACTTGGTGTCCTGGCTCCCAGCATCAATGGACTCAAACTTCACTAACCGGATGGTGAAATGTGAACTTGCGCATGAATTATGGAGCAAACTTGAGGAATACTTCGCAGCCTACACCAAATCCAAGATAAAGCAGTTGAAGAATCAACTGAAGATGATAAAGAATACTACAACAACCTCGGAATATTTACTTAAAGTGAAGAAGATTGTAGATAGTTTGGCAGCACTTGATGCACCTTTCTCAAGTGAAGAACAAATAGAGGTAATTCTTGAGGGTTTAAATGAAGACTATAGTGCCTTTATAATGATGGTGATGTTGCGAGCTGAACCTTTCTCAGTAAGAGAACTTGAAGCCCTCCTTCTTGTTCAAGAAGACATCATTGAACAGTTCATAAAATTGAACTCAACTCAGTTCAAGTGAATGTTGCACAACGAGCTGAAAACCTTCCAAGAAATGAAGCTGGGATGCAACCCTTCAGAGGAGGCTATGGTGGCTGTCGAGGTAGAGGACGCAGTGGCTTCAGGGGAGGTTGTTCTTGGAGCAACTCCAATCGGCCCCAATGTCAATTGTATGGCCGAATTGGACACATGGTATGTCAATGTTATCACCAATTCGACCAACGGTTTCAAAACCCCATGGGAGCAAATGCGAATCCTCCTCCCCCCCAGTACATTTCACAATCCAACCTCTGTGTCTCAGCCACAAGCATTCCTCACAACACCTGCATCAGTTGTAGATGAAGCTTGATATCCAAACATTGGAGCATCCCATCACCTCATGTTTGATTAGAGGAACTTGATTACTGGTTCAGAGTACAATGGTTCTAAGTAAGTGTTTACAGGTAATGGTCAAGGTATGTGTATTGCTCAGATTAGCAGTTCCCAATTACACTCAACTTTATCCAACTTTGCATTCAGATTAAACAATCTATTGCATGTTCCTTCAATAACAAAGAACCTCCTTAGTATTGCAAAATTTGCACTTGATAACAAAGTATTCTTTGAATTTCACCCCTTTTACTGCTATGTCAAGTGCCAAGTATCTAGAGAAATACTTCTCCAAGGGACACTTAAAGAAAATCTCTATCGATTTAATGATGTAGCTATTGTAATATCCTAATTTTTAACCCAATACTCTAGAACATATTTAGGTTAATCATTAGGTTATTACTTCTTAGTCTCATTCCTTGTTAAAATACTTAGCGGAAAATACGAGTAAACTTTTTTTTTGAAAAGCAAAGTGAGAGCCGCGTTCATCATAATCGTGAACTAATCATACATTGCAACTTATAAAGAATAAACACGAAGTAAATGAACATATAACAAATGAGCAATCAATGGCACAAACAGGGAAATGCTTCATTAATATTACCATATGCCCACCAAATAGTGGGACTTAGTTTAGTACAAGGGAAAGCAATACACAAGGAAAGCAAATACAACAGAAATAGAAAAAGTACAAGCAAAACATACTAAACGACACCTATACCTTAGTGCACCTAAGGTGGATAACCTCAGACAAAACAAAGTTTATCCTATTCTACGAGTGAGTGTGTGCACTAGACCTCTCCTAAAACATCTGCTACTGGAACCCGGGATATGGCGGGATGAAACCGATCCATGAAAGTAGTGCGGCAGGAGTAGACATGCATGGTGGCTGAACATGTACTTCTTGGCGGGGGCGCATCTCAGCTCGCCTAACCAACCTCAGCTGCGTAACTGTCTCCTCACTCCCTTCCCTCGAGAACTGAGGAGTGGGGGCAGAGCTCTCACTATACATGTGAGTCGGCGGATCCTCCGAGGGGTCGTCCTCCGAGCCTGGAAATCGGGGTACGTATTCCTGGAAGTCGCAGGCAGCCGATCCTCCGATGTAAGTCCGAAGAATCCTCTCGTCACACATCCGGGCGCACTCAAAAGTGATAGCATCATCGTAGGGATACATAGGGGAGAAGCAGTAGCTATATACAGGATGTGCAAAGGGACGTCCCACGAACATGAAGACGCGAACAGCACAACGTCCCTCAAAATGATACAACCCGTGCTCCGGATCATAGTGCACCTCCCACGTCGGACTGTCGATAAAGATCACGAATGTCGCCATCAAGCTTTGAAGATGTGACAGGAAGGAAAAGAGAGAAAGAAAGGGAGTGAGAATCTTGCTAAAGAAACTCATTAGGGACCTCCTATCTAAGGTTACATCGTCACATCCTCAAGAAGCTTGGGTTTATTTTCAAAAGGTGAGCATGCATTTAGTTTTCCTTATTTAGGGTTATAAAACTAGATTATCCAAGGTTTGTTCCTTTTAGAATGCATCTTAATGTCATGAATGCAATATATCATAGCATGAATGCATGGTAATACCTTAAACAAATAGCTCAACAAATCATAACATCAAGAAGCATACAAGTAGCATAAAGTGGCATATAACTTTCAAGTGGAACTTTCCTCAACTTTGTGACTTAGAACATCATACTTTAACATTATAGGGCCACCATAAATATCATATAGGTTATGAGCTCATACCTTAACTAGTCGTCACTAGTTCTTACTTATCATCTGGATAAGCGAAGAACATAATAAAAATCCCGACTCCTCGAGTACGGGTTAGGGGGCTAAGGATCACCTCTCTTAGAATATACATTCTTTGAAATGCTTTACCGGCATCTAGTGCACGGCAATTTGTCCGCTTTGGTAGGCTGCATCTACTCATACTCTCACGGATTTTTCTTTCCTAGGGGTGCTTGGCCAAACCGCTGTCACCCAGGAAAGCGCGTCTCAGTGCTTTGTCACATAAAAATCTCCTGGGGGTGCTCGGCCAAACCGGTGTCACCCAGGATTTTAATCCCATATGATTCTTCAAAAACATTCTCAAATCCTTTTAGATTTGACAGAAATTCGGCAGCATAACGGTTGTACACCAAATTTCTTTCAAACTAACTTTATGCCACGAAACTCATATCATATAAGCATTTCTTATTCAACTTTCATAACCATGCAAGACTTAACATCTCAATGAAACATTCACCATATCATATATGTATCATCACATCATACTTGAACAAATAAGTTTATCTCATCGAGGAACCTAAGGTGTCTTATGCTTGACCCTTAAGGTCTTAAACTTGAAACTTAAATTCTCTAATCATCAAATCTTAATATTTTATGCACTTATAGGCTCAACACTAATTATTCTTCTATTTATTGTGATCATAAATTAATCTAAAATCCATTAGCGCATAATCCATAATTCATACTTTACGGGTACCTAGGAGTCAAAACTTTGACCCTTTCTAAGTTTGATTTTCTCCTAAGGTATCAAGATCAATTCCTAAACCAATTATAAGTAGTTCCTACACATTTATACTAATTATAAACCATTTATACTAATTTAATCCTTGCTGGAATAGAATCCAGAATATTCATTTTCTAATGTCTCTAAAATTCTCTTTTTAATTCTTTTGTAGTTACTAACTTGTCTTAACTTTCTCTAATTAATTCTAACCTCAAATATACATGAACAAACTCAGTTTATCATCATAAAATCATCATCATACAGTGAGAAAACAACTCAAACAAAATTGAATTCATAGTCATCGTATGATGCACATAGTTTCATTTCTAGTACACATAAATTACTAGTTTCTCTTGGAACCTTTTTAGAACTTATGAAACTCATTAGAAAACATTTTTATCTCATTAAATTATCATAAACTCATTAGAGGCAGTAGATATTTCAGAATAATCTCAAAAGGGGTTTAAATCATAAAACTTTGCTCAAAACATTTCTTGAGATCATCTAAGCTTAGGAAAATCATAAGACATAGGTTTTAGCACTTGTAATTAGGTGGATCTTGGTCTAAGTTCACCATCATCACATGGCCGAAAATCATATGAATAAAACACCTACATTTCCAAACTTTGTTTGAGATAATAATGGGTAAGTCTTTAAGCTTTAAATTTCTTAAGTGATGACATAAACATAAATATGCAATGCACTTTATTTTACTCTTTATTAGGGGGTGAGAACTTAAAATAAATATGCTATGCACATCCATTGTTATCTTAGAAATTTAGTAAGGAAGTAAACATAAACATGATTATACAAGTTCATTCTTTAATCTTGAGCATTTAGTGATGACATAAAAGTAAAAATGGATGCAAGTTCTTTTTATCTTAACTTAGAGCTCACACAAGACTTTTAGAGAACATAATGTCAACCCAACACTTATCTCAACCAAACAAAGTAAGCTTTAGAGTTCTTGAACCAAGGTTTCAAGGAAACTACATGGTTCTTGAACATCATCATCAAGCTCAAGGAATTAACCCAAAATAACACCTTTAAAGAACAAGGAACAAAAGAACCGAAACTTTGTTAAGCAAAAGAGAAGGAAACTACTTCATATTTTTTATTAAGTATCCAATACCCCTATCTAGAGGAACTCTAGAACGTGCCGACCAACTTTAAGGTTGACAAGGGTAGACCTTGGGTTTATTGAAAATCTTATGATTAATTTTTCTTAAGTTAAAAACCATGTGAGCTAAGTAACATAGATAAAGTTTAAGAAAAGGAAAACTCAAGCTCTAGAGGTCTCTTTGAGATAAACACAAAGTCATCCTTTAGAGACACTCATCATCAAGCTATCATGATCATAATAAGGCCTTGAGGCCAAAATGAAAAGAAAAGGAAGAAGCAAGGAAAAACTAAAAAGAATCCAAGAGAAACTTCAAGAAAATAACATTTTTGAGTAAAACAAAAACTTGAGAGCAACTCCCTACCAAGTATGAAGACAAAGGCTTGGTCTTTGAGATAAGAATGAAAGGAAGAACTCCTCCTAAGATGATGATGAGGCTTTGGCCTTGAGGAGAGAAAAAGAAAGGAATGTGTTTTTGGGTGTGTTTGTGTTTGTGTTTGAGGATGAGTGTTTAAGTGTTTGGAAGATGATTCAAGGTGGTGGTGTGGTGGTTTGAGGTTGTGATTCAAAGAGGAGATGAAGAAGATGAAGATGAAGAAGAAAGTTTCTTGAGACTTTGAGAGAAAAAGGAAAGAACTCACAAGAATGCTAAAATACTCAAACTTGCCAAATGAACAAAAGTGACACAAGTTCTTCTAAGGTACCTATTTATAGAAAATAAAACAATGAAGGCTTATAAAGAGGGGAGCTTGGCCGTGTGGTTCTCATGGCTTTGGGGAGGGAAAATATCTCTTACAAATTGTCATTCAAAACATGGTTGAAGGTATAACAAGCATGGGCTTAAACATGGCTCAAAGCATGGTGTTTTCTCTTTGATTTGAATTGAAATAATCCTTCTAAAAGGGAGAGGAGGGCTGATGGTTTCTTAGGCAGCTAAGGGAGGGAAAATATCTTCTAAAAGTTGTCATATGAAGCATGGATGAAAGCATGGTTTATATGACTCGAAGTATGGTTCAAGGTGAGGTGTAAGCATGGCTATTTGAGTGCAAGAATTTACACATGTAATGGAAAATGGGGGGCATGGCTTCGGCCAGTTGATGCAGCCCATGGGAGAGAAAAAATCTTTCATCTAAATGTGTGTTAATGATGTGGTTAGGTGTGTATTAGCTTAAGTGCAAGATTAGGAATCGCTAAGCTTGTGTTTAGGTAACTAAGGATGTAATTAGGAATTTCAAGACTTAATTAAGGAGTGTTGATACATCATTAGAGGAATTAAAACTCATTTTATGAATAAACAATTGTGAACACAATTCCATGATTTAAGAAATTGGAGAGAAAAAATACTATTCAAGATTCCATGACTAGGAATCTTGAATTTAAAATGAGATTTGAGTTTAAATTAAGCAATCTTAGGTTCTAATAAACTCTAATAAATTATATTGACTCTAGATTAATTATGGAAATTAATTAATCTTTGATTAGAGCCTAATATTGTTTAAGTTTGCTTAATTATGCGATTAAGCTAAAAAACACTATGCTTAGGGGCAAAATCGTAATTTTACACAAAAATTGCCCGGGATCACCTGGACTAAAACTGAGGTCATAGAATGCATAAAAACACCTTTTAAAACCATCTGGAGAAGTTTCGGGCTCATTCGACACTCGTACCCATGTCAAACACAAGAGAGGTATTTTGGTCATTTTGACCCGAAACCTCAAAAAATGAGCTTTTCGCTCCCGGAAAGATTCACAAGTCAACTAATCCCCTTCAAACATTGAGTTAGCCCTTCGAGGACTACCGAACCGGCTTTCCTCGAATTCCAGGCCGAAAATGACCTCAAGGACATTTTGGTCATTTTTACTTAGACAGAAAATCAGGGCGTTATAGCTGTTGGTCCCCAAACCCTTACCCCAAGAGTGTTTCATAGCAAATGTAAAGATGCACAAACTGGTTTTACTTTGTGGTATAGAAGACCAGGTCACCCCTCTTCAAAAATTGTAAATCAAATTCTTTCAATGTGTAATGATCCTAAGAGTAATAAAAGTGATACTTTCTCTGATATTTGTCCCTCAATCTCTGTATGTAATGCTTGTTGTAAGGGTAAATTACATCAACTTCCATTTGCTAACTCTGAAACCAAATACATGGCTCCCTTTGAACTGATATTTTCATACCTTTGGGGACCAATCCCAATTGTTAGGAATTCAGGTTCAAGATACTACATTTGATTTGTAGATGCACATACTAGATTCACCTATACCTACCTGTTAGCCACCAAGGCCTAAGCATTCCAAGCATTTCTCCAATACAAAACCATGATAGAAACCAAAACCAGCCTTAAAATTAAGTCAATCCAAACTAACAATGGAAAAGAGTACCTATCCACTGCCTTTACCTCTTACCTGCAAAACTATGGTATCTCACATAGACTCACATGCCCCTATACCCACCAACAAAATGGGAAAGTAGAAAGAAAACATAGACACATCACTGAAGTAGGTCTAACCCTTTTAGCCCAAGCCTTACTACCACTATCCTTTTGGGATGAAGCGTTCCTAACTGGTACATATCCCATTAATAAATCACCCTCAACCACCATTAACCTAAAATCCCCATATGAACTTCTCCATGACACCAAACCTGACTAATCCGTGCTCAAAACCTTTGGATGTGCTTGTTACCCTTACCTAAGACCTTACAACCAACACAAACTTGATTTCAAATCCCACCAATGTATTTTTCTAGGCTATGCGCCAAACCATAAAGGCTACAAATGCCTGTCACCAAATGGAAAAACCTACACCTCAAGACAAGTCATATTTGATGAACATACCTTCCCATATAAAACATTATTCTCAACAAATGTGTCAACCCAATCTGCTCCAAATTTAGTCCCTGCATCATTTCCTACACCTATAACACTGCCTTGTCCATCACCCACACCTACACCTGCACCTAGCCCAAACACTGCTAATGTTGATTTATACACTACTTTGCTTGTCAACTCAGTTACATTTACTCATGCTACTGATTCTGTTACTAGTAGTCAACATGTAGGCATGATATCTACTGACCTAGAAACTCATATAGCTCTACCTACAGCCTCTGAAACATCATCTGTAGCCTTTGAATAAGTCAAAAAAGAGGCTAACAATCAGTATCCTATGCAAAGTAGGAGCAAAAATGGAATCCATAAACCTAAGTCTTATGCTGCAGTGGTGAAATCGGGTTCAGTAGACCTGGTAAACAATGAACCTGTCACAGTACCTCAGGCACTCTCCTCTCCTCATTGAAAGTAAGTTATGGAGGAGGAGTTCAAAGCCCTGTATAGAAATAACACTTGGAGCCTGGTTCAGCAACCACCTTAAGCTAAACCCATAAAATGCAAATGGGTTTTCAAGATCAAAAGACAACCTAATAGATCCATTCAAAAATACAAAGCCTGTTTAGTGGTAAAGGGCTTTCATAAGAGAAAATGATTGGATTATGACCAGATTTTTAGTCTAGTTGTGAAACCCTTAACTGTAGAGTTATGTTGTCTATAGCCCTTTCAAAAGGTTGGTCTATAAGGCAATTTGACTTTAATACTGCTTTTCTCAATGGTGACTTATAAGAAAATGTATTCATGCAACAACCTGAGGGTTTTGTGTCTTCCAACCCTCAACTAGTATGCAAACTTACCAAGGCCTTGTATGGCCTTAAACAAGCCCCTTGGCCTTGGTTCTCTAAGCTAAGCTCCACCATCACTCAATTTGGCTTCACAAGTACCAGGTCTGACCCCTCTTTATTCACCAAATTCACTTAATCATCTACAACACATATACTAGTGTATGTTGATTATATCTTGATAACTGGAAGTAATACTGTTGAAATCTCTCAGCTCATTACTCAACTTAATAGCATTTTCACTCTTAAAGATTTGGGAGAAATGAACTTCTTCCTAAGGCTCCAAGTACTCAAAACACTTACAGGAACCATTCACTTGTGCTAAACAAAGTACCTCAAGGTCCTACTCACCAAAGCAGGAATGCATGAAGCTAAACCAATGCCATCACCAATGATTTCTAGTGCCAGACTCTCTACACATAAAGATTCTGCATTTGCTGAACCATCCTTATACAAGTCAGTAGTTGGTGCATTACAATATACAACAATTACCAGACCAGATTTATCATATGCTGTTAACAAAGTCTCCTAGGTCATGCATTCTCCACTTGACACTCACTGGAAAGCAATGAAAAGAATCCTGAGGTATATTTTAGGTACCTTTGATCATGGCTTAGTATTCTACCCTAGTAAAGAGCTGAGACTATTGGCATTTTGTGATTCTGACTAGGATCAGATGTTGGTGACGGAAAGTCAACATCTGGTTTCTGTGTTTATCTTGGTTTCATGGTCTAGCAAGAAACAAAGTGCTGTTTCCAGGTCCAGCACAGAAGCAAAGTTCTGGAGCATGGCTGCTATGGTAGTAGAACTAACCTAGTTACAGAATCTCTTAGCAGAAATGCATCGTCCAAGTCCAGCCAAGCCTTCCATTTAATGTGACAACCAAAGTGCAGTACTACTAGCAGCCGATCCCATCCTACACAACAGATCCAAACATTTCAAAATAGACCTTCATTTTGTTAGAGACAAGGTAGTTTAACAACTGGTGTTTGTTCAACACATTCCTTCACACTGTCAAGTTGCATATACATCTTAATAAAGCCTCTGTCAGCACCAGTGTTTTGAATCTCCAGGACGAACTGAGGGTTGTACCCCTCACCCCCCTTAGTTTTGGGGGGGGGGGGGGATGTAAGAAAAGCCACCAAGGATAAGAAGTCACCCTCAGATAGCAAAGTCAGTTAGCGTAATATGCACATGTGTATTTCAGTTAGTCTATTAGCTAGGAAGTTAATCTGTTAGCATATCTAGTTAACCATTGTATATGCACGTGTGCATTTGTAATATATATATATGTGTATGTGTGTGTGTGTGTGTGTATGTGTGTACTCAACCATTGTAATCAATCATCCATTCAATGAGAATTCATCATTAGCGCTTCATTTTCTCTCCTTTACTCTCAACTTAGAGTTTTAGTTCCTTTACCATCATCACAGGTTTGGTACCATTACACGGAGTCCACCAACATGGGCGATAAAATACCTTAAGTCTGGGACGAGCACAAACTAAGCGCACTAACACCGTGGATTAGAATGCAACTTTTAGAGGGATCCTTCTAATATTATTTCATACCATTAGTACAAAAGAGCTCAGCCCTATATCATTTATTTTTTATGTATTTGAGTAATATAAATATAAAGGGAAAGTTGTCATAGGTAAGCTATTCATTCTAATTGTGTATTTCTCTTTTTTCACATCCTTGTTGACTTGGGCATTAGGTACCCACCCTTGATGCTCGAACCACCGTAAGGAAGGAGAAACAACGAGGAGCACCATCGTCCATACAACGAGGAAGAGAACCCACCATAATAGTATGTTACATCATCTTTGCTATGTTTATTGCTTCCAACAAAATTTCCATCATTATGGATACTGCAAAGCTAAATGTAGCAAACCATCAAGGGGTCCCTTGGTCGATCACTCAGCGTTTTATGGAATGTTAGGACACAAACCCTAAAAACATAAATTCCCAATGAACTTTGCTTTCATGACCCAAATTGTAATAAGCATGTAATTATATTCCTACGTTTTAACAATTTATATTTGATAATAAGATAGATTATATCCATTCCACATATACTCAAAAATTACAGCACACAATTATGTGAGACTTTCCAAGCTCATGTCATTGTAACTAACTCTCAAGTCAGCGACCATTTGGAATTTGAGAAAAGAATAGGTTACCTTGTTCACTGCATAGCTCATTTTCGTTGAAACTGTCATCAGATGGATGACCATGAGAGAATCCCATTCTTGATTTCCTCGAGTCTTCTAATGACTGGTTAGGTAGTTCTTGCACATTTTCCATTTCATCATCTTCTTCAGAAGTTACAATATTTCAAACAAAAAAGCAATTAACAATTAGCAAAGAAGAGAACTTAATAAAAAGAAAAGGGAGGGTTCAGGCTTTCCTTAACATGTCCATTATTGAGGTCAGGGAATTGGAGCGTCGAAGCAGTCAATGGCATCGACATTGGCAAACAAGGGGAAAAGGGTGAGGATGGAGACCACAGGGTGAAAGTCTCCGTCGGTGGTTCATCAATCGGCTAAGGGAGGTGAAGAAAGTAAGCGAGCCTTGCTGCGTCACAGTATACGGATCAAGCCTCGGTTTCTAGTGCCACTCACTGGAAAATCATTGGTGTTAAGGTTCTTTACTTTACTTTGGCGATGGGATTGAACTATGTCATGGGCCAGTTTCCCATGTAGCAACCCTTCCTTCAGACGTGGCATAATGTGATGGCAGTGACGGTGGAGCACAAAATAAGCATGGAGGTTGAGCGGCGAGCAGTGTTTTGGATTTCAACGAGTTGCATTTTGGAAATCACTATAGTGTACGAGGAAAGTTCAGCGGCGAGTGACGATGGTTCTAGGGAGAGAGGGAAAGGATGAGTGTTGGTGGTGGTTTTTAGTTGAAAGAAAAAGGGTAGCCTATACGCATATTTGGTTTTTGTTTGGGTGTCATTAATGTGTGAATGAGAGAAAATGGTTAGTGTAAAAGAGTAGGATAGTAGTTGAAAGTTGAGACACGCGGCAAGGATTGCACTCATAGAATTTGCAAATGAAAGAGTTTCAATTTTCACACATGTAGTGTGGCTTAAAGGCCCACTATTGAAGTGGAGCATATAAAAAAATATATCAAGAAAATCCACAACGTAAGATGAAAACATTCAAACAACATGAGGCTGTACACATGGAAGAAGTCCAATTTTGGACTCTCCATGATTATGGCCATCAGGGAAGCCTCATTTCCGGATTATTATTTATTTTATGTTTTTTTTTTCTTTTGATAATCATGGGATATCGGTGTTTCTTTTGTTTCAACAGTTACAATTGAATGTTTAATTTTCTATATTTTTAATAAAATAAGTTAGTAAGACACATGGTACTTTCTTAGCCATATATAACAAGAAAGTAAATCCTTTAACTTTATAATGGTATTGGAAAAAATTTTCTGAGATATATATATATATCCATTTTTTTGTGGGATATGTATTCATTTTTTATTATATCATAAAACAAGTAGTTTAGCTTGACAAAATTAGTTTATTTTGTATTTTTAGATTTTTAGTCAAAAGTTAGCTGCAGAAATTTTATTATGAATTTTTTAAAGAATAAGACGAGTCGTGAATTAAAAAATTGATTGATACGTCATGTGAAAAGTGTTTCGAACAAAATCAAACTTAAGTTATTATATAATATCAACTTTATAATTGATTGAAAATTAAGAATACATTAGCTTGGACAATATCCTATAGGCCCTTGAAAAATAATTGAACTGGTTAACAGAAAATTAAATCATTTGATGACGTATTCTAGTCTTATGTGTCAAAATCTTTATTTAATAAGTTATTAGACCAACCCAACAACTCATCTTATCCAACTTAATAATTCATGTTATATTAATATTTTGACTCATATGATTATGATATAACATGAAACATTATTAACTTTTATACAAATTGGATGGTATGATTTTCTTTTATTTGATTTCATAATTAAGTAAGATCAACTAATAATATGGATTAAAACCAAAGAGTTTTAAAAATGTTTGGACTAAATCACATGATTTAACAGTTGAATTGATGAAATATGTAAGAAGATATTCAACAGAATAAGAATAACAACCTTATCTTGGAGTAAACGGATCCCTCCTTACATACAAATATATCTGTGTGTATGTGGGTATGTGTATTTCAGAATTTCCGACAATAAAACCAAAGTTTGCTTATTTTTTAGGGATAAAAAAATGTTTAAGCCAATACATTATTATAACTAGAACAATGTTTGATGTATAACTAAATTGCATAACAAATGCACACTACGCATATTACAACCATTGGATGTGATATGTAATCCTCACTTATCCCACTCTTTCATCAAATTCAATAATAATAATGTGTATAATGTGTATTTATTGTATAATTTAATTGTACATTTAATATCACGCTTATAATTATAAGATTTAAACATTGATTCACGCCTATATAAAGCTACTGTTTCTCTATTTGACCAACTTTTTAATAACATTGGGAGCAATGATGTTAGAATCTATAATCTTATAAGCTACTTAAATGTCTCCCCATCAGTCCATTGAGTGGCTTGTATCACTCTATCCGAGGATAGTAGATAGATTAGGAAATAATAGAATTTTTTAATATTTAGTAGTCCACGACGAAAGATGCCTTATTGCCTCTTCACAACAATAAACAAGTGGGTTAGTATAAAGTCTAAATATAGAAATTTACATTTTAAAATACAATATATATTAAATATACTCTCCCCTGAATAGGACGAGTTCTACTTTTTTCTTTTACGCTTAATATCTACCTTTTGACTTTTGAGGATGCTTGTCAAGTTGGTAAGAAGCAGGAGCAGCCACAGCAGTTTATCAAAACGAAAGAGCCACAGCCACTACAACAAACATAATTTTTGTGTATCTCCATTTTCTTGTTTGATCATAAGTATCATAGCATCCAAATCTTTTTTCTTTTTTTTCTGGTCGCATCCACATTCATAATTTTTTTCCCACTTAATTTCAAATTCTATTTGTTTTAGTTTCATTTCTATATATTGGCATTGTTAAATAATTTTATATTTATTATTAACTAACAAAATGTTATAAAAATGATAAACCATTATAGGTGTTAAGATAGTGAATAGTTATTTTCTATGATGTATTATGTTGATTAAATTTTATTGGTCGACAGTTTATAAAAATTAGTTTTTTTTTTTTAAATTAACTAATATTTCTAGGATGGATTTTTTTGTCCAACTACCACCATATATTTGTTTGGGTCAAACCACCAAGGTGTGGAACTACTAGTGCAATAGGGGTATTCATAACTCGTCTCGTACTATCAACTTGGCCCGAATCTCATTGGGATTGGTTCGGGTCTTGAAATTTGACTCGGAACACTTTTTAAGCCAGGTTCGAGTCATACGTCGGGTTGACCCGACTCAACCCAAAGTCAAATAATCCTTTAAGAGATATATATTTTTATAATAATTTATTTCTACATTGATATAATTTATTTTAAAACCTATATCGTAAAATATCTCTAAAATTTTATTTTTTACTTGTAAAATTTTATAACTTTACTATATACAATATTTAAATTCATGTATATTGTTCAAATATCGAGTTAACCCTGTATGACTTAGGACATAGTCGAGTCATTATCAGGTCAAGTTCGTGTTTCAAAAATTAACCCAGTTAAAAAATCGGGTCGAATTCAAGTTTTGTTCAACTTGGCCAAACCCGTTCCTTGTACACCCTTTTAATACATCATATTATTGTTGGGTTTGTCGTATTGGTCCTTCATTCTCCTAATTCCTAAAAATGACAGGATACCTTGCTGGATCACTTGGACGAAGCCCAACTGGATCCACTACATTGATATGTCCTCATCCATTATCAATTTTTTTCCCCCCATAAAACAGGGTTTGATAAGTTTGTTGACCTGGTGGTGGTGGTCTAGGGACCCCATTTCCCTTTGTTTTGATTTTCTTTTTACGAGTTTATATTGACAGCAGTGGTGTTTCAATTGTGAGCAGTGCACCAAAGCTCATTCGGATTTTCTCACAGTTGCTCACATTTTTTGTGACTTTAGAGTACCGCATCATCATAGTGATAAATCAACAATCTATATTTGTGGTTGTTTGTTAAGGCATTTGTTTTTCTTTGTTTCATCTGCATGTTTATCACACTTGTTTAGTTTATGTGGAATAGCAAGCTTGGACTATATTTGTTTTAATCCAAAAAAGAAAAAAAAAAATACTAATAACAAAAAGAACTCAGAGTTCCCGCCCCGCATATCAACATGCATGTATAAACTTTTCTCCTTAGATTGGATTATTTAAAGAAAGCTTGTTGTGATCTCCTATTTAATCTAATGAGATTGCCCACCTCGTGGATAAGATGCCTTTGGATGCATTTTTCAGAGAGATTTGGATGTTAGAAGACTACATCTTTTATATTCTTTTGTTAAGGGTGTATTTAGTGTCTCTAACATGTGTAATTGGGTCTAAATTGCTCAATTAGTGGAGTTTAGTTAATAGGGAATAGAAATTAAAGAGAATTCCAAGAGAGGAAGATAGGATACTCAGAAAGACAAACATTTCACATTTTATTACCAATTAGCCCAATTGTGGAGTTAAGATTAGTTAATGTGGAATACTATAAATAGGGGCAATAGGAGTTGTAATTGGTAACTAGAAGGTGAGATTGCCTTCTTTAAGTATCCCTTCTTCCCCTTTTGGAATTCTCTCTTCTATTCCCTCGTGGTTCTACAACTCTCCTATCTCAAATTCCTATATCATTACAGTGCTTTAGTTTTCTAGTTATTCTATCAGATCCAACTTTTAGGCTGTAAGCTTATGGTTGTTTACTTTTCCCTGCTATAAAATTGGGCTGACCTATTTTATTATCAATGAAATTACTATTAATGAAGAAAAAGAAAGAGTTGATTAGGTTTCCCCAAAGAAAAAGAAAATAGTTGAATAGGTTTTTATGCCCAAAGGTTAAAAGAAAAAGTTTTAGAGTTGGACATTGTTTCAAAATATAATCATTAAAATAATATGACAAGTTTACTAATTTAAATGAATAATTAAATAAACTTACTTCATTTTATCTAATAATTACTAATATTTTTCATTAAAAAATATTTTTCAATATGTAATCTTACCTCGAAGGAGTTTACCTTTTTTGGGCGTTTATCATGCCCCGCTGCTAACCTTTTAAAAAAAAAAATAACTTGGAAATTATAGTCATTTAGAATTTTAAAATTATTACAAAATCGAGACGAATAAACCCTGTCAAATTATAATGTGGATCTCAAATTTTTAAATTTATTGTGGATCCCTTGTTATTAGTAATTAGATGATTATTATTTTTGTTGAATGGTTTGATCCAATGATTAATAATAAGAGGTCCATGATAAATTCAAAGATAAAAGATCCACCATAAAACCCACCAATAAACACTAATGTAGCAGCGTTGTTGTAATAGTAGATTTTATGATAAACCTCTTATTTTTGGGTCTATCATAAATCTCTTATTATTAATCATTAAATCAAATCATTTAATAAAAATAATAATCATCTCATAATTAATAATAAGAAACCTATGATAAATCTTAAAATTTGATATCCATGTTGTAACTTGTGGAGAATACTATTGTTCATCACTATTTCGTACATGATTTTGTCCTTTGCCACTTTCTTCACCGATAAAAAAAAGTTAGGGGACCATTTTCTATAAATATAGGGGCAAAGGAAGGCACATCACAACAAATGAGTATCATTGCTCGTGTAAAAGCACTGCATTTTATGGCAGGAATAAGAGAATGAATGACGTATATTACTATGAACGCAAGGATGATAAATATATAATAGATATTACATGAAAATAGATTTTATAATGGATCTCTTATGTTTAGATATATTATAAATTTTCTATTTATTGATTATTAGATTAAATTATTTAATAAAAATGATAATTATTTAATTATTAATAATAGAGGATCTATGATGAATTTAAATATATGAGATCTACCTGATAATTTACTGATATATGAATGTTTCAATTTAGTTACTTTAGTAGTAAGAGTTTTTTAATGAACTAATTATATATCATTTTATTTATAAAATACTTGTTTAAATAACAAAATTCGATTACCTGTTTTTTGGGGCGCCTAGAGGCAATAGATGAGCCAGCAATGTATGATAAGATCACTGTGGCAATCCTGATAAACTAAGTTGAACTTTTAACTGTGTTCAAATATATTGACTTATAAATATAATAAAAATAAAACAAAAGAGACATGTATTTTAAAATAAAAAAGTAACTCATAAATATAGATAGAATCCTATCTAATTTGTCGTTTTCCCTTTTTTGAATTCTTCATTCTTAACTCTAATTATATTCAAGAGTCACCTTATTGCTCATGCTCAAAGTCCTATATCTACTTTCCTTAAAGACATAAATTTGATACTTTTTCTATTCAAATGTTTCAACAAATATTCCCACACTACAAGAAAGGATAGGTTCCTGGAAAATAAAGATTAAAAATTTCCTCTTTCTTAAAACAAGACTATTACACTCCTACAAAGTAAATCGCATCTTGATAATTTAACGGAAAGGTAACTCCCTTTTGAATATATTTCAAATATAAGCATATTATCAGTTTTGTTGTTTGAAAAACTTTATATCATCACTTTAGTTTTTAGTTATCCTACGATGACGTTTGATATTAAAATTCTCTCTTCTCTTTTCCAATTTAATTTCAATATCCGTCGAGATATAGAAATTGAATTAATCTAACTTTTCGCCAATGAAGGATTAAAACTTATGCTAATTGTATATAAGACTATATTAAAGACATTTTAATAAAGAAAACAACTAATATAATGATTTTTGGAGAGTGGTTATTGTCACACTTTGTCTCTTACCACCACATCTATTAAATGCACTTTTATTCATTTGTCCTAAAATACCCTTCAGAAAAGAGTTAGACTAATAATTTATTTTTTCTTTAATATTATTCAAACTCATTGACATTAAAATTGCTAAGTAAATCTTCTTTTGATATATGATGATTTGTGTTTTTTTATTTTTTATTTTGCAAAAAAAAATATTCATAATCATTCTACGTATTTTTATTAAATTATAATTAATTTAATTAAAATTTTTAATATTGTTTTTTTTATTTTTATATGACTATATATTCTAAGTATTTTTAGTTTATTTATTCCTTATAACAATGTAGAAATAAACATTAACTTAACTTTGAAAATTTTATTATTTACGTGGTACATAATAATAATTATATTGGTTATTAGATAACGAATAATTAAAAAAGTGAAAAATAAATTGTAACATACAACATATATACTCAAAGATCTTTCATCTTGTGTTTATATAATATAAAAATTAAAACAAAAAAGTACTAAATACTATTATAGTTAAAGAAAGCTATTCAACGTGAAAAATTTAATTTAATTTAAACACTATTTAAGATTAAAATATCAATTTTTCACAAAAAAAATCTGGTCTTCATGTAAAAATATAAATTTAATATATCGCATGAGAAAAAATAAGTAAAAAATCACAAGATTTTTCATAAAATAAAAGATTATCAAAAATAATAATATTAAGTATGAATTAAATATAAAATAATTGTATTTTATTAATTTAAATGTGAAAGAGAATGAAAGGCATTTTAGAACACTTAAATAATAATTCATTAATTAGGGTGTGGCAATAAATATAAGGGTATCACAATAGTCTCTCCTTGGTTTTTGACTAAAAAAATTTAATGATCATTATATTTCTTTTGTAATTGAATGATTAAATTAATTAAAAAAAAATCTTTAAAAGGTAGAGGTGATGATATTTATATTCTGAAACAGTACCTAGAACTAGAGTATCTCAAATTCTCAATAACACTGAATTTTACACACGAAAATAGAATAAGCAAAACAAAAAAAAAATGTCATGATCCAAACTTCAAAACGTGCAACTTGATAGGAGAACATATCCAAATCCAAGCAATCGATTTCCCCAATTTAGAATAGACTGATGATGATACTAAAATTTATTATTAATAGGATGGGATGAATATGCCATATTTATCAACTTATCTATATTATATTTTGAGTCATTCAGTGGACCCTATAATCCCACTCACCACAAAGCGCCTCCCCACTGTTGTACATCACATATTTTTATGTCATATTTAGAAATGTACATTCTATGCCTCCCAATCCCATCTTATCTCAATGCATGGAAATCGATACTTAGCTTCCATGTTTAATTTTATATGAACTTGTCATATATAATACATTATCTTAATTCTCTTATATCGTATATTATGTTTAAAACTTATTTTCGAGATCAATGATAATATATTACAAATAATGAGATCATATGAAAAATTAATATAAGAGGATTTATTTCTATTTATACATTATGAATTGGAAAGAGTCCAACCACGTGTCAAGTTACCAACGATAAAGTCAAAGATTAAGAACATTAAGTGGCAAATTTTGCAAACTCGGTTGCACACCCTCTTTGACTCAAGAAATTATCACATATTATTAGAGTTTTATATAGTTTATGCTCGTTTTATATTTAAATTTATTATTATTAACATCATCATCATCCACATAAAAAAAATATTATTATTTTTTATAAACCAAAAAAACTTATTATTATTATTATTATTATTATTATTATACTTACAAATCATGTTGAATTTTATTGCCAAATTCATAAAAAAATAGTATAATCATACATAAAATTAAAGAAAATATAATAGTTTCTCCGAGTAATTCCATGCACGTGAGCATACCTTAGCATCCCATTTTCAACTCATCTCCAAAGAGATAATCATATGCTACCTATAGGAAGAAATAGTAATCTTACTTAGTGATAAAGTTTATTATTAATTCATATATTATATCAAAAGAACTATTGATTAATTCACATAATTTTTTTTAGAAGAAAAAACAAAAACACCTGCTTGTCATGACTCGTTACAATATCAATTGAATTAATAAACTAGGTAACAACTAATAAAACATTAATTCGAGCGGAAGAGATTTATGTGATTCTGATTTAATTTTAAAATTTATATGTATAAAGAAAATTAAAGTTCTTGAAAAAAAATATGTAATTAGGAATTTAATTATTGACACTATATAACTTTGGACGGAGAGAATTACATTATCAAAGATAAAATTTATATGTGTGAGTTCTTCATCTCAAGATAATTAATAATTATTTTTAGCTATGGATGCCTCGATTTAAAAAAAAAAAAAACTCCGCCTGCAGTAAATGACTAGCTTCTTGCATGTTATTAAATGGAGGCATCACCCGTGATCAAAGGAGGGAATAAATAAATAAATAAAATGAGAAGGACGAAAATGTCATGGTAAGGGTACAAGATAGGGGGAACACGTGATGTTACACATCAAATTTCCAAAACATGATTCAAGCAATCGGGGCCCCATTCATGTGGCTCCTGTCCACCACCAGCAGCCACGCTCTTTCCGTCGCACAACCTAACCCGTCCACGTGTAAACCACACCAAAAGCTTGTGAGTCACTCCAAATCATATCCACGCGTTATGTTAACCACGCTCCATCACGGAGCAATGAAACAAAGCCACGTGTTCCCTTTCACCCATTGAAAGATTGCGCGTGTTTCACGCTCTTTTGGATCTCACTCTCATGCATTCCATCTTTCGGCCACCCGACGTTCAACTCAATTCCTCCCTTTGCTTTTACCCCGGTTCGGAAGAAAAATAAGCCGCCACGAGAGTTTTTTTTTTTATAGGGTAAAATAAAATTTAGGATAGGAGAATGATACATAATATAAGATAGAGAATGTTTTGGGCTCAAAAAGTATTTACAGAGGACCTTATGTTATTATCCTCGTATCAAGAAGATGAGTATGTCTTTGAGACAATGTTATGCTCCACTCAACTAACTCTTTGGGTTTAGCAGGAGAAATTATTCGGTAATATTAGAGTATTTAAAAAAAAAGAAAATTTGTGATTGAAATTAATTTAATATGTCAGCGTGTGTTTGGTTGAGATAAATATGAAATGAAATTTTCATGATGGACTATATTTTTACCCCTAATTAAACATATTCTTAGTGTGAAATATTTTGCATTATGAACTATATTTTATTATTTTAGAAGTGGCTTTTATCATAATAATTATTATAAAGATAAATATATCTAATGGTATGATTATATATATATATTATAGAGTTTAATTTCTATATATTCATAATATAAATTTAGTTTACACTATCCATATTTAGAAATCAAATTCTTGTTTATATTGTAAAATTGATTTGTATTATTATTTAACTATGCATTGTTATGGTAATAAAAGTATTTGATGGTCCTAGTATATTTACTTCGAAATTGACATCATATACGACAACATGTAATTAGTTGAAAGTATAAAACATTTTACACTTATATTATATCAAAATAGTTCTTGTTAAAAATATAATAGTAGCGAAAATAGTTCTAACTCAATAAACCCTTAATTGATTTGAATGATTTAGCAATTTATTCTTAAACAATATCTTTGGTTCAGGTCTTGTGAGTAATAAAATAAGTTAAACAAGACCTTTAATTTTATACGTTATAATAGGTTGAACTAGCTTGAGCTAAATCAGTTGAAATCCAGTAAACTTTGAATAATAATAATTTAGACCAAAAAACAATCCTGACCCATAAAGTTAAAATATTAAATTATTTTAATATAATATAAGTTTAAATATTTTCTACTAATAATACTAATAGACAATGTAAAAATATATAATTTATTTTAAAATATTAATTTTGATATACTATCAATCATATATTTCTATTTATAAGATATTATAATTAAATCAAATATTTTTATTAATATAATAATATATGGTAGATTTCCATGTAAAACTTTTTCTGTATTGACTACTAGATTTATAGGCACATAAGTGTTATTTTCTCATACAAATTTTAAATTTTGGTGTATAAATTTATATATATTTGGGCCCAATTTATTGTCATATATTTTTGTACTCTTCAACCATTTTTTTAACAAAAAGAAACAACTTTTTAAACTTCGCAAAAAGAACTTTCATAACTTCCCTTGACTTCCAAGTTCCAGCTTGTTGGTATTATGAGAAATATACAAGCTGAGCACCTAAAAGTGATTAAAGGGAGGAATCCCTTTTATTATATGTAATAGATGATACAAATAAATTGGGGGTAATAGATGATACAAATAAATTGGGGGTGTGGTTAAGTGGAAGGGACTCATTCATCCTTAATTAAATGTCAGGGGTTTAATTCCTGACTTTGGGTATGGAGAAACTTTAAATCTCTAGGCCAGCTATCCCACCCATCGAGGTGCCTACAAGTTAGCGCATGGATTAGTCACTGTGATCGACGGTGGATACCCTTAGTCGTGCACGAAAAAAAATGATACAAATAAATTAAATTCTTTATTTAAAACAGCTTTGAATCCCATTAAAAAAAACAGTTTTTAATCCAAATACTGATTTGAACTTATAATTTTTTCAAGTAAAGATTTACTATAATTCTTGGAATTATACGTGTGTTCCACTTTACTATCTGAAATTATAAAAATATTAATTTAATTTGTAAAATTATAAAAAATGATTCATACAAAATTTAGAGATTAAATTTATAATTTTTTAATTTTAAGGACAATAATAAAGCACACATGCAATTTCAAGAGAAACAAATCAACCTTCACCTTTCCCCTTTTTTTTTTTTTTCTTTTCAAATATACCCATGTAAAAAGAATTTTTTTGGTAGATAAAAAAAAGGCAAAGAAAGAAATAACAACCGAGGGAGCACTACTCAACGCCTACAGTCAAAATGTCTTCGAACAGGAGGTGAGTAAGAGAAGTAAAAAGCATTTAATAAGATGAAATTAAATCCTTATAATGGAAAATGACTAAAATGTCGTTGTTATAATCGTGAATAAAACCCTTCAAGAGTCACGACACTTTTTCTTCTCGTCGATGTGTATCTTGCCAGGACGTTAAGATTAGGAATCTCAATCTCTCTCTTCTGCCACGCCTGTTATTCACCTTTTTAGTGCAACTCACAACAAGCAAGGATCACAATCACACCAACCACAAGGCTCTCTTCCCCCTCATGTATCTTCAACCACAACCGTTGATCTCTTCTTCCTCTCTTCGCTGTCAACAACGACGACGGCACCACCAAAACTGAAAAAACAAAAAAAAAAATAATAATAGAAAAAGGGACGGCGTTTTGCAGTGGTGACCGGGAAGAATGGGTGAGACGGTTGAGCTGGAGAACGAGGAGCAGCGGTCACTTCTGCTGTCGGATTCCAGCAATGGTGACCGGTCGTGGCGGTTGAACTTCGAAGGGTTTCAGCTCTCTTCACCGCATCCTGAGAAGCAAGTGAAACCCCCTCGCGGAATCCATGACTGTTACGGTGTTCTAGGTAAAAGTAACACACACAAAACTAAAACAAAAAAAAATAAATAAAAAAGAAATAAAAATCTGAGTAAACCTTCAAATTAGTTATTAAAATTATAAGGTTCGATCAAAATAGTTACTAACATAAAAAATAATTTATGATAGACACTAGTTTGATCGAGACTTGCTGTTTTAGTGACAAGGGTTTACTACCCAAAAAAAAAAATAAATTACATTTTCGTTTTGTTTTTATTTTTTAATTGAATTATTTACCATTGTTTTTGTTGTTGTTGTTGTAGTATTCTTTTATTTTGGGAATCTGTCTTTGTTTTTAGAGTTGACATTTTTTTTTTTTGTTTAAGATGTGTGGTTTAATTTTTAAATTGAATTTTTTTTTATTGTTACTGGGAATCTGTAATTTGCTTTGTACCAGTGGTTGTGGTTAATTGTGCTAGAATTTCTGATGTTTCCGTGTGACTTTTGATATTCGTTTTTTTTTTTATTATTTTTCTTTAAGCGTGAGACCATTCTTTTTTGTGTTCGCTTTTGCTATAAGGGTATGCTGGTAGTACTGATAGTGTTTAGCACTTCAGCTTAGTCTATTTTTTTATCTCCTTGTGATGGTGGATTTCGTTCACGGTGAGTGAGCATGCCAAGTTTTGTCTCTATTGTTGTTTGTTATTTTTTCGCCTGGTTTGGTAATATTTTTGGAATTTTGTGAGTAGGGTAGTAAGGGTGTAAAGTGAGGCTGTGAGGGTCTTTGTGAAGATTTGGGGTTGGTGATTTTGGGTACCTTAGTGATTGTATGTTGCAGTTGAAGGGAAGATAAAAAAGAGAAGGGCGGGGGGAGGGGTTCCTGTTTCAGGTTCCATGTTTTTTAGTGGAAGTAGTTGCATGAAACTGGTGTATTAGATTTTGCATTTGAATGGATTTGGATGTTGGACTTTTGCTTTATATCTTTAAATGGAGTTTTTGTTACCTCTTTGGTCCCTGCTCTTGCCAAAGTCTTTGCTTTTCAAGTTTATTTATTCATTTGCCTGTTGTTTTTACAGCTTGCTTTTGATGCTTTCTGGTATATGGAGCCTTTTGTTAAATTTTCCTGGCCCATAAAATGAAGTTAATTTGTCCTCGAGCTTACAATGTGTAGCTGGTTTTTGAAAATATTGGACTTGGGCCATATGGAAATCTAAAGTGTAACTGTGAACTTATATGTGATTTTCTTCATATGTGAATTTACGTGTGAGGATTTCTTCTTCAAAGGAGGTTAATCACTTAATTATATCTCTTAGGAGTTGTTTTTGAATGATGGTGTCATTGCAACTGAATTTGAAGGGGTATTTATCTATTCCTTCAGGTCAAGAAGATAATATTGCTGAGTACTATCAGCAGCAGGTTGAAGTGCTTGAGGGCTTTAATGAAATGGATGCCTTAACAGAACGTGGTTTTATTCCTGGAATGTCGAAGGTCTCTATTTTGATTTTCTCCTTTATGCTCTTTAGATTTAAGATTGACATGTAGTCAAATGGCTCGGCTGAATATCCATTGTTGTCTGCAGGAGGAGAGGGAAAAGTTAGCAAGAAGTGAGACATTTGCCATCAGACTATCAAATGTAGCAAACATGGTTCTTTTTGCAGCCAAAGTCTATGCATCCATCAGAAGTGGTTCCTTGGCCATCATTGCATCCACCTTGGACTCCCTTCTTGATCTCCTGTCTGGATTCATTCTCTGGTTTACAGCATTTTCCATGCAAACACCGAACCCATACCAGTACCCTATTGGAAAGAAGCGGATGCAACCACTGGTCAGTTCCCCAAATTTATATTCTGTTTAAAACTTTCTGATCATCAACTTGTGTTCTTGCTTTTGATATGAAGAGATAATGCTTCTCTGTTTCCCTGTTTGGGTTTTAGGATTTACTCTTGAATCAAATTAAATGTCAAGAAAGAAAACTATTTGACAGTTCGGTTGTCTACTGTACACATATGTTCCATGGATAAAGCATATTAGCATAAAATACAAAGTTCACCGTTGAATAGTTAATGGTCTGATGGATAATTATGATTGCATATTGGCACTGATATTTTAATTCAAAATTGGGTGCAGGGAATTCTTGTTTTTGCCTCCGTCATGGCAACACTGGGACTGCAAATTATTTTGGAGTCAGTCCGAACACTAATATCTGATGTAAGTTGATTTTTGCTACATTTCTAGAGGCAAAGTTGATACCGAAACAGATAACAGGGTATCATTCTGTTGATGGAACTCATTAATTTTTTTGTGGCTCTAATTTATCATATAATGACATTTCCAGGAAAATGCATTCAACTTGACCAGAGAACAAGAGCAGTGGATTGTGGGTATTATGCTTTCAGTGACCTTGGTCAAATTCCTACTGATGATTTACTGCCGCTCTTTTACTAATGAGATTGTCAAAGCCTATGCCCAAGATCACTTTTTTGATGTGATCACAAATGTCATTGGCCTCATTGCTGCACTTTTGGCAAATTATGTTGATGGTTGGATCGATCCTGTTGGTGCTATCATTGTAAGCGAATACTTCCCCTTTGTCTAATGTTTTGAGCGGCTATTTGTAGCCCTAGAAAAATGACAGACATGTCTTCTGTCAAACCGTCCTTGAATTTATGATTGTTAAGTGGCTGGTTCATTCCTAGGTATAGAAGATAATGGACCAAAGTATACCAAATAGTTTTGCTCTTCCTCTCATCTATCAATGGCCATAGCAATCGTGAGTCAGCCTATGTCATGCTCCTGTATTTTTGAAATTCTAGATGTCAGTTTCTCTTATATGGAGTCTCTGATTGCAGGAGATCAAGTTAGACGATTGTGACTATCAAATTAGCTTATCATAGTTTCTGCACTCTCTTCCTTGAACTTTCTGCATACTAGGATGGTTTGGTGCATTTCTTTTATGCCATATTATGAACTGCTAAGATTTTAGGGAACTGCCATTGGTTCTCGAGTAGTATGTTTAGCCTGAAGCATTCTCTTGTCACTATTTGTATATCTAACTTACCACCTCATATAGCTTGTCACATATAGGTTGCACTTACCTGTGTTTAATTCCTCTACTGCAGCTGGCTTTGTACACTATTCGCACATGGTCGTTGACCGTGTTGGAAAATGTGAATTCTCTGGTTGGAAGATCAGCTGCGCCGGAGTATCTTCAGAAACTCACATACCTCTGCTGGAACCATCACAAAGCTGTGAGGCACATTGATACCGTTCGGGCATACACATTTGGGTCTCACTACTTTGTTGAGGTTGATATTGTCCTTCCAGCTAATATGCCCTTGCAAGAGGCTCATGATATTGGGGAATCACTGCAGGAGAAGCTTGAGCTCTTGCCTGAAATTGAACGTGCCTTTGTTCATCTTGATTATGAGTACAGTCACAAACCTGAGCATGCCCAAGCCCATCATTGATAGCAGCAGTAAGGAAAAGCAGTGCCTTGTTTTCTTTGTTATTTCAGTTTACCTCTCTTCTCATATCAGTTGTAAATGTGAACCATTTCAAGTGGATTAGAATCTGAACTCAGGTGAGTTAGTAAAAGTTGCTACACTTCACTGAGTTATAGGAACTGAATTTGGGGAAAGTGATGAAGAAGCCTATTATGCATCTGAGCTCTCAATGCCAACTTACTGGCAATCATGCCCAATTGTATATCATGATAGGCAAATCAGGCAAAGAATGTCCCATTATAGAAGAAATAGATTCTTGCCTCTCTCCTTCCATGCTTTTTGGTATAGTACAACTTTCTTCTTGAAATGGATTTAATATTGTAAATAATTTTTATATAGACATTAAATTATATATTATTACGTTTAATTATGTTAGCAAGAGTACTTCACATGTTTTTTAGTATTTTGAAAGCTACATAGAAGTATCAGTACTATATAAGTCACATGCATAGAAGTATACAATCTAATAATAATGTATTTTATATCAATAGTATATCAACACTAATCTTATGTAATATTCATGAGTGGCATAGGAATTTCCCTTGAGTTCTACTGATGATATTTTAGCAAAATAAATAACGCACAAAGCAGATTGGCAGCCATATTTGAGAAGTAAACAATTATGTCATGCTCATTTGATTTGTTGGTTAGGTACCATAGCTTTTAGCTTTTTCGCTGGGTTACTTGACAACTATGGCAATGATAATCATATTTATTTTCTCAAAACTGTTTACTAGAAAAACTTAAAACTAGCTGGCTTACATATACACTATAAATATTCCATTTTATACTAACTAAAATCAGGAGTGAATTATCAATTTAACATAACTTATTATGGTGCATCAAAAGCCGGTCAAGTTATTTGTTTTGTGCTGACAGATTTTACCATGTGTTGGATACAACAATGTTATTTCTACATTTATATCTTCATTTTATCAAGATTGAATATGTGGTTGGTCTTTATTTATCCTCTCATAAATTTTATCATTATTAGATATATGGTTTGTTTTTATTTATCATCTCATTCGTTATATCTAACGATAATTTTATCTGGATATATGGTTAATTTTTACTTATTATTTCATTCATTATCTCCGATAATAATAATATAATAAAATAAATGTTAGTACAACTAACAATTTTGGTGTTCAACAACGTGCAATGACAATGAGTTGTCAGTGTAGACTTGACTTGAGGCCACGAGACTAGAGCAGATACTGATATTAAATTGCCATGTGCAAGGCGAGCGGAGTTTGAAATTCAAAACGTATACGACAAGGAAAAGAATCATTTGAGCCCTTTGATAGAGTTTTTTAAAAATAAAGTAAAATGTCCTAAAGGAATAATCACAATGCGATGAAAAAAACAATGGAACGAATTTAATATAGTATTTGAAAGAAAAAGTTGGTCTCAACTTGCTTAAATTATCTAAGTTTCGTGTGCAAGACAATTTAGATGTGTTGGTTCCTGGCTATATATGACCCACAATAATGGGATGAATGATTTTGACTGATGCATTGGGTCCCACTACAATATAAAAATCTGCACATTACGTAACTCAATTCCCAGCTTTCCCTATCGAATTTTTCAGTTCAATCATTGTTCAACCATTTACATTTTTTACTTCAAAGAGTTCATGGAATCATGGTTCTCTCTTACTAAATACTTCGTCTTTTTTTATAATGAGATTTTCTAACCAATATCCTTAGCATAGTGATTAAGATTTTACAAGAGGTAATTTTTATATTAAAAAATATAACTGTTAAGTTTTTAACGTGTGAGATCCATCAGAAAAGATCAATCAATGTCCTTAGCAATTTCTTGAATTATTTCAAAAGTGTTGTTCGAAAACGTGTCAGATTATGTGATACATTGTTGTTACGTATTGTGTGTCATTCCATTAACAATGAGTTAATAGATGGACTAACATGTCCTATATTTATTCTTGAGGAATCACGTTTTCTCTTTTGGGAACAATAGAGATCAAATTGTTCGAGACAATTCTTTTGGGAACTAGATTGGATGTTTAGTCTTAACTCTACATCTTATTGTGGAGTAGAAGTATAATTTTAAATTAATTTGTAAGGTACGTCATTGTTATAAACCTAGACAAAGTGAGCAATATTCTTTTGGGTTCGTATCACAATCATTTTCTTTTTGGTTGGACACCATCATGTTGTTTGAACCTCAAAGGACCTCTATATTGGGCCTCTATATGGCCCTCTATATTGGGCTCAAATGGCATTTATTTTCGTGTCTTAGGGTTGTTGAAGACCCAAAACACTTGAGACTTGACAGATAACGAGGCTTGACACACCCAAAAAAAAAAAAACAGAGACAAACTAGGCAACAGCAATGTTACATCGGAAGAAAAAATGACATAATTTTTTACAAGATTATTGTTAGATGAAATAATATGATATTACTCATTTAATCACGTAATAATTAATTTGTATATTATAATTCGAACTTGTATAATGTTTTTCACGAGACAATGTATGTTGGTTGAAATTCATGGTTGAATTGTTGTAGGGTAAAAGTGGAACCTGGAGGATAATCAAAGTTCTGACAGGACTTGGTTAAAGTTTTTAGGTCCAATTAACTTGTTTGTTACGGAACCAATCTTTGACATCCTTAAGTACATCTTCAAGCTGGTTTTTGTTGACGAGAATACGCGCTTTCTATTAGAATATCCTTTGCAACAGTCATTTCATTAGGCTTAGTCATCACTCATCATACACGATAAGCATGGTTTTCAAGGGAGGACGGTGGACTTGGAGAAGATGAAAACATTCTTTTTTTTTTTTTTTTCAAGGACATTCCATCATTCGAAATAGATATGTCAAGACAGACGGAGCCCACTCAGTTGATCCACTTAAATTGCGATTTTTAGTAGGCGGCATTAATGTTTTGAGTCCTCCGAATAATTCAAAACTACCTAAACCGTCTCGCTTAACCCGCGGCTTTAGGCGAGTTGGGGCGAGTTTAGCCTGCGAATCAAGTCTTTTTTCTAGAAAAAATTCATAATTTATTGATAAAAAAAAGTGAAAAACTAGTGACCCCAAAAAGAAAAAAGTACAAAATGTATATACTTATTGATATAGTAATACTATACAGTTAGCATTATTTGCTCAAAGTTAACATTATTCACAAACAACACTATTAACAATAATATTTTTTAGTTAAATTTGGTTTATAGTTGTCATGAATCTTGAAAACTTGAGTATACATAAATAAAAAAATTATTTAAAAAGTCTTTTTAAGAAAAATCATCAAAACATTAAAAAATGTTATTTTAGAAAATTTTTTTGGTGGGTTGGTGGGTGCTAAAATGGGCTGGATTGATTGTTTTGGCCATTTTATTTTGAAGGGCTAGCTTACTTAGCCCCATTTTTTATAAACTTTTAACGGAACGGACCAAATCAAAGGTGATGATCTTGTTTTGACACCTTTAGTTTGTCTATGTAGCATTGAAATATTGATGACCACTTGAACCAAGTAACGTATACATATGTGTGTTTGTTTCATTTTTTTTTAAAATAGAAAAGTGAATTTTTCAAAATATTTGGTTCTTTATAAAATTTATTTACATAAACTTCTATTCGAAAACCAAAAATAGGTTTTTTATTTTTTAGTAAAAGCTTATATACGTATGTTCTATTAAAAAGTGATTTTTTTAAATTAAAAAAAATCACATTTCTATATAAAAAAATCAGAAACAAAAGTTACCCTTATATTGGCTTTAAAAAGTTGTGATGATAGCAACCAAAGTAGAACAGAGACATCACATCGAAGGAATAAATGCCAAAGGTAGTGGAAGTGGAAATGACATTCTCTTTTTTTTTTTTTTTTTTTGGTGTGGTGGAAATGACATTCTGAAATGTTTGTTCCTTCATTTTTACTTGATTCTTCGTTAGTGCTGAGTTGGTCCAATTACAATGCCAAAAACGTTTACTCACAAATTTTGTGGATGAAAAGAAGGGTGGTACTGTGCTACATAAGTTTTGTCTTGTTTTAAGAAAGATAGCAGACAGGAGAAACGCCTTTCGGTTTAATAACACAATTTATGAAGACATTTATACATATTTCACTAAAAAAAATTAAGAATCAAACTAACCCAATGAGCGAACCGAATAGTGCCTAATTATAATCTAAACTTCATTTTCAGTGAATATGATCATATTTAAGTAGCGTATATAAGCAGCTTTCAAGTCAATGTCACCCCGGAGAAGAAGCAGTAACAAGATTCACAGCTCAAGCAAAAGCCGACAATAAATACTTTTTCGTGTTTGAATAATTTTTTGATTATAAATACATGTTAAAGTTAAGAAAATAATTGAGAAAATATCAAAAATTAAAAAATTAAAAAAATAATTTATTGAATTATTTATTTTAATATTTTAACTTTCTTCTTCCTACCCTTTTTCATCTATCTCATCCTATTAAAAAAATAATTAATACTACTTAAATTTTTTAAATAAATAATTATTTTAAGGTAAAATAAATTTTTAAAATGGACAATTATTCAATAATAGAGAGCATATACAAGAACAACAAGGTAATTAACAAGTATTAATTATATTATGGTGAGGCAGGTAAAAACAGGTATAGTTTTAATTTAAAAAGTACAATTAATAAGTTTTGAACAAATTGAATATATTAAAAATATCAAAATTATTCGCTTCAGACTCCTTAATCAACATTCTTAAATTACTCATTAAAAAAATCAATTATTAAAACATATATAAAAATGATAAAAAAAAATATGGCTTTCTTACTTTCTTAAACAGTTTGAAATAAAATTAAATATCTGAAGTGAAGAATATTTTTAAGGAGCGAGGGCGATTTAAAAGAGAGGATGATTGAAAAAAGTCCATTAGTTAAATACGTAATGGGTAATGCTATATTGTTCTAATGGTTTTTGAACTACTCAAAATTCAAAATATTAAATGAAATACTAACATATTTGATATTTTTTATGCTTTAAAAGAAAAATAATTAATACTTTTTTTGATGGTTAATAGCTTATAATTTCTAAGTATTTATTTGAAAGATTAATTTTGACGATTTAAATAAAAGCACATTATTGCTTTGATGGATTTAAAATTATTAATGAATTACATATGTTTTTATAAGTGAATCAGTGATGATTTTAATTGATGAAAAGAATAGTTACTAATTTGATATATATACTGATTTTATGGTATATATATATATTCTTTAATAACTATAATAACTAGTCCATGGCAATGAGATTTACTAATTTGATAGCTCCTTTAAAATATATTTACCATATAAATATTTAAAATAAACTATTATATTTTCCAAAGTTCTTTTTTTTTTATGTGACTAAATGAAAGAAAGGAAAAAAAAAAAAAAAGCAAAGTTTCCTAAAAAAATTTTCCAATGTTTAATTGACAAAGCTAGAAGCTCACAGCTGTAATGACCAGGAATATAAAATTTCCAAAAAAGTATAGTTAACAAAGTATACTTAATTAAACAAAATCTTGCGTGCAGGTTTCATGTCCTCAAAATTTTGGATCGCCCCGAAAAGACGTCTACGTTCATGTCAATCATTGAACATTTAATTTTCAAACCACGATTATTAGCCACTTCGACGACAAATACACCGTATATCGTATGCTACGGTACAAATGTCTTCATTCATTCTGCGGTTCGATCAAATGCAGATGGGAATAAATATTCATTAGTTTTCATTCATTCATAGTGGTTTTCATTCATTCATAGATTAATTCAACCCACCAATAGGGCCACATACATTGGCGCGCTCTTCGATTTTCCA
>CM062353.1:73418568-73593568 GCA_031216105.1 Dalbergia cultrata | reverse complement strand
AAATTACAATTTCCATAAGTAATTAAAATGTACATTATCTTAACATAAATAAAAATCAATAACATCATCATTTTCATCTTCATTCTCGGCCATATCAAAGGAGACAGCCCAAACTCCATTTTTGCTTCCTCAAAATGCTTGAAATTTGATTTCAAAGCTCCAAAATCTTTGTCTACACTTGATAAAATCACAAACTCCCTTCACTAGACTTATTTCACTCATCAAGATCTTCCAATCTAACCGATTAGAATTTGAATCCATCAACTTTTCTTACCTTGAGAGCTCATTATCAGCTGTGTAAGGAAGGGTTTGATGTGGGTTTGAAGGCTTGGAAGTAGAGGGAATCAATCTTGGAGCCAAGATTCTTAAAGCTACCAAAGTAGGGCTTTATTCATCCACTTTTCTTTCAAAATTTGTTTTGAGAATTTCTGAATGATTGAGTCCGAAATTTTTGGATTTATTTGATGATTATACATGAATATTGATGTGTTAATTTTGATAGTGTTTGGATGATGTTAGGAAACCCATTTTGTCAAAACAAGTTTTGAATCATGTGCTGGAATTTTCGGATTTGTACTGACAGGTTGTAAGTCATGAATTTTCTGAAGGGCTTTTATATGGATTATTGCTCCAAAATTTTTATATGATGAGACTAACATATGAAAGAGTTTCAAATAATTTTCTTGGCTCATCTTAAGCACTTCTGCTATTTTTAAAAAATGGAAAACCGAGCAGGTCAGGGTTTCTGCCCAGGAAGTCTAGCTTGTAGTACTGAAATTGTCTAATTTTGTTACCCTTGAAAATAATTGAATTTTGAGCTGAAATTTTTACAGAATGTTGAGAACATATTGAGGTCCAACCCTAAATATTTTTATGAATTTTGGAGTTCATCTGATAGGGTATAAAAATTTAAACTTCTGGCTGTTGGCTGAAACTATGTAATTCTGACCTCCGAAATTGTGAAATTCTATTAATATAGTTAGACATCTTTTCATGCCGTGATATTTTTACAGGGACTCCTTAATACATTGAATTGTCTCTAAAAATTATGTTGGCTCTGTTTTAATGATGTTTACTAATTTAATCATAATTTTCTTTATGACTGAAATTCTGACAGCATGCTGAATTAGCAAAAAGGATGATGAGAAATTGATGATTTGATCTCATTCATGTTATGTGAACTCATTGATGAAATAATGGTACTTGGTACTAGTTTGGCATGAGTATATGAACATGAATAATTAAGCATGTGAGTTATGATGAGTTTAGGCACACAGATATGAAAATGTTTCTTACAATTGTGTACATGCGAAAGAAAAGCACAAGATTGTATTTCTTGGGCTGGAGAAAGTAAATCCGGTCTGTCAGGGAAAGTAAACCTGACCACCAAGAAAAGCATGAGATTATTTATCTTGGGCTGGAGAAAGAAAATCCGGTCTGTTGGGGAAAGTAAACCTAACTACCCTTGAATTAAGTCGGGGAAAGTAAACCTGGCTAAGAATAGATCTGTGTGAGAATTGGCAAAAGTAAATCCAATTATCATGTATAGGAATGAGCTCAGTCCTGAAATGCAGTCTATTACTCATTATTGCCACGCTGGGGATGGCGATACGGAATGCCCAGACGTGACAAGATTAGTCAAGGGCCAAGATGAGTTGAGATAGCAATTATTATAAGTAGTCATTTATCTTATGCATTTAGAGATGAATTTTAGTACTGATATTGAGGCGAGTATATTTAAGTTGTAATTGAAGAGTTTAAGCTTTATATGATGAGTATAAGACTCACTTCGACGTATTAAGTGCACATAAAGTTGAGAATAAGTTATTAGAATCATGAATGTCATGAAATACATGTTTTTAAGTGATTGAATACTAAAAGAAACCCACTTCGAAAGTACGATTTGGAACTTTAAAAACGAACTATTTTTATGAAATGCATGATCACTCTTTTTATAATAAATCGAGGTGGCTGGGATGATGACGATGACAGTATGATTGTATATTTTGGGAAGTTGCCCTACTGAGAATTGTATAATTCTCATCCCTATGTGTTGTTTTGTGTTCCCGTGTCGTCTCCAGGGTGATCCAGAGGACGAAGAGACTGCTGCATGAAAGAAATCATGTTTTTCGTAGTTTAGTCAAGAAGATTTGTACTTGTTTTAGTTGTATGTAAATATATATATGCTTGTACCTTTGAGAGACAACAGATGTATTGTAAAGCTCTTAGAAGAGCTTCCTTTTATATTTGACTTTGTATTTCAATAACTACTTTGTTTATTATATATATATTTGATAGAATCACGAATTAGTTACAACATGATTCGACCGATAATTTCTATAGTTATTTAAGAAAGGTCCGCTAATTAATAAATAACAACTCTCGAGTACAATGTTATGACTTAAGGATAACGTTGTACTTGGGAGGGTGTTACATAATATGTATGATAAATCATATAAAACTAATATATTATAATTTAATTTAATTTTTAATATATATATTTATGTGTGTGCGAGGATTTACTCTATCAATTTCTTAAAAATTATAAATGTAAAATACCGTGTATCACACGGGTGAAGTACTAATCTTATTATAAAACACACTCTCCAGTAGGATTGTTTGCGATGCCGTTTGGTTCAATTTTGAATAAAGACTAAATTAGATCCAATAATATAATTTCTTGTTGTTTGAAATGCATTGATTTAATTTAAATATTGAATCTAAACTAATGCAACCTAATTATAGTTGGTTTAGATTGGATAGCTTTGATCAGTTTTTGACATAATACAATTTTAACTTTGAATGTTATAAAGGCTTTAACAAGTTTAGTCCTATAAATATAAGTTGTTTTAATTTGATTTCCTCTTTTTGTTGGTTTTAAGTCTCTCATCATTTTTTAAATATATATTATATTTTTGTTCCCTACCATTAGTTTGTATCATTAAGTGGCTACATTTATAAGTATCAAAAACGATTTTGTATATATTTAAAATGTCCAAAAAATGAAAATTTCAATATTGAAAAGGATTAAATACCTATTATAATATACTTTTAGATACCTAAATATACGATATAACGACTAAGAAAACATTATATTAGAAAAACTAGTTGCCAAAAGCCAAACTTTTTTTTAGATAGACTAAAATCAAAATGATCAATATTTACAAACACTAAAAACATATTTAATTGTATCATAAAATATAAGTAATTTAAGTTAATAAAACAAGATATTAATTTTAAAGTTTAATTTCTTTCAACCAGCAATGTAGAATTTTTTTTATACTATAATCTTATTATTTACTGCTAAATAAGTAAGTAGTTGAGTTGTACATATAATATTTGAAAATTTATTCAAATATAATGATTTAATTGAATGATAATGTATAGACATTAAACTCTTAACTTTAATACACTAATAGTATATACTTTTATTTGTCAAAGTAATAAATGATCAAATTAAATATTCTTATTAATATAATAATATATAATTTAATATTTCTATAAAATTTGTTTTAGACTAATGGCACATAAAAATTTATTTCATAAAATAAATAAATCAAAATATAAAAAATAATTTTACCCTAGTTATCAAAAAAAAGTGTGTGCCCCCCACCACTCCCGCCACCACCATCATCATCGTTATCCCTTCACCTCCTCCAATTTCATCACTCATCAGTATCTCCCCCGCCAGCACTTCATCCGTATCTTCCTTTGTGGATCATACGCTCATTATTCTCTCAATTCTCAGACACCGCCTGCTTCGCCGTTCTCATAAACGAAAATTCAGTTACCATTTCATTTGGAACCAACAATCTCTTTCCTCCTGCCCCTTTCTCCCCATTTTCTTCCTTTCTAACAACCAACAACCTGTTGGATTATCATAAAGGCCACACACCCAATTGTGAGCGTCTGGCATAGAGAGAATAGAGGACAAAAAGTTATGTAGTCAGGATTGGCATTCATAATTAAAAAAATAAATAAATATTTTATATCTGAATATAATTAGAGTTTAAATTTGTTGTATGGATAATATAAATTTTTTTTTCAAGTCATTCAATTATATTTTACTCTACAAGTAAAATATGATTGATTCTCATCGCAATACTTTAAAAGTCATCTACATGAAAAAAGTTGATTGAATAACAATGTATTGAAACTAAATCCATATAATTAATTAAGTAAAACTAATAAACCATTTGATTTATTAAATAGAAAGTTAATTATAATATATTAAACAATAAAAATTTTAAGTTATTTTAAAGGGAATAAATGAATATTATCTGTGGTTTCGAATATGTATCATTTTGTGAAACTAATTTCTCTCACTACTAGAAATCACACATTTTATTGAAAAAGAAAGTCAAATAATATAAATCATGCACCACATGTTACAATCCAAACGAACTTTAATTTCAAATTTAAAACGTATTAGTTAATTGATATATTTGGGTTCAATCAGGTCACAATTATAATTGTCATAATTAGGGCCACCAAATCAGATTTAAATTTAACAATTAGTAATAATTTTTTTATTTTAAGTATGTGATGACTATAGTGTATCTGTATTTAAATATAATATTAATCGCATAAACTCTAAACCGAACACACTGCATTGTGTTGTGGCACTTGCAACTCGACTTAATATGGCTAAAACAATTAAGCAATAAAATTAAATCATGTGAAGTATGCAATTTATATGTGATAACCATGCAGCCTATCAATCACTTTCAACGTCGTCATTTCATAAGAGAGAAGATATATATGCGTACAAAACCTCTACCAACTCAATTAATCAGCTTATCAAATATCTTGTAACTATACCCCGGTTCAATTCATATGCAATATGCTTCTCGAGAAAAAATTAAAAAAATTCTCTAGCATGAGAAATGTGATGCAGCCTAGGAAAAATTAATGTCATGGGAAATGACATAAGTATATATTTAACTATTCTTCTTGAAAGTAGGAATCGTACTTAATCACCTGTGTATATATTAAACTTTGATGTCGAATGAAGTTACAATATGCATTTCAACTACGGTCTCTTATTCCTTAGTTTTATGTAATGCTCTGATGAAACCATGATTTGCCCTCGGTAGTTTTGTCCACTGGCTCGCTCAAGAGACTAACCTTTAGTTACAAATTCATTTCCTGAGATTTTATAATAAACAAATTTTTTTAGTTGAGTTGGTTCTTCATAGATTGCCAATGTTTATGTTTAGCATTTTTCCATTGATACGCAAAATATTAAACGAGAACTTGTGTTTATAACTAGTTGCTTTATTTCGCTTGTGTTTCTTACTAGACTGGATGAAAATTTCCTATACAGGCATGAGACAATACTTGTGGAAAGCATTGCTGATCACATACATAAAAAGTTGATTCCAAAATTGCCATCCCCTACAAAGAACCTCGTAGGAATTGCTTCAAGGGTGGAGGAAGTAATGAGCCATATGGATATAGGGAACCATGTTTGCTTTATAGGCATATGGGGGATGGGCGGTATAGGAAAGACAACTATTGCTAGAGCAGTTTATAAAAAAATCCTAGGAGAATTCGAAGTTAGTTGCTTTCTTGCCGATGTCAGGGAGGCACGTGAGAGAAACAGAATTGTTAAGAAACAAAAAGAACTTGTTGATCAGGCAAATAAAAGTGCAAACACTTTTTATGATGAGTATCAGGGACAAAGACTAATACAAACCTCTTTATGCAACAAGAAAGTTCTTCTTGTTCTCGATGATGTTAGCGATGAAGTCGAATTAAAGAATTTGGCTGGGGATCAAGATTGGTTTGGTCCAGGAAGCAGAATCATAATCACAACAAGAGATATACAATTGCTAAAGTTTTATGAAGTACATGGAACTTATAAGGTTCAAGGTTTGGTCGACAGTGAATCTTCTGATCTCTTTTGTTTGAAAGCTTTTAAACAAATAAGGCCTGATGAAAAGTATTTGGATTTGACCAAAGAAGTGTTGAAATATAGCGGCGGTCTTCCATTAGCACTCGAGGTATTGGGTTCCTATCTTTGTGGAAAATCCGTTGATGTCTGGCATGATGCTATTGAAAAAATAAAGAGCACTCCTTTGGCCAAAATTCATGATAGATTGAAAATAAGTTACGACAGTTTAGATGACACAGAAAAGAATATTTTTCTAGATATCTCTTGTTTCTTCAAAGGATGGGAAAAAGATGATGTGACAAAATTATTAAAATCATGTGGTTATAAGGGTGTTAGGATTGGTATTGATACTTTGATTGATAGATCTTTGGTCAAGATGAATGAGAAATATAATGATATTTCTCATAAGAAATACTATACATTTGAAATGCATGATTTGCTTCAAGATATGGGTAGGAGTATTGTCATCCAAGAATCTCCAAATAATCTTGGCCAACGAAGCAGATTATGGTATGAGGAGGACATTGATCTTGTACTTGCAAATAATAAAGTAGGTATAATTTTTTTTAACATTTGTTAGATGTTTGGTGTTAACTAAAATGAATATAGCTAGATTAAATTCAGTCTTTGATTCCTACATTTTATGTCTACTACTTATAAATTGGTCGCTATGTTTTTCTTATTTCTGTTAAATATAATCTCTATAGTTGTATATGTTCTAAATATAGATCCCTCCATATTGTTAACTTTTAAGCTTGAGCTTTTGGTAGATGATTCACTATTCAATTTGAGAGATGATGAGAGAACAAGAGTAGTAAGTAGAGGAAAGTGAAAGGAGTTCTGAGGCCCTATCAGAACTTTGTTGGGTTGAATTATTTTGTTAGTTTAAAGTAATGAATTTTCAAGACGATATGAATTAGGGTACGATATACAACATTTATTTGAAAATGTTTAGGATTACTGGACTTAGTTTAAAAACGAATATATGTATATATATATATATACATGTGTGTGTAGGAATCAATTTAAACTCGATGCAAAGTGAAGTGATAAAAATTTAATTTAACCCTTTAACATTGAGCAATGCAATCGTGATTTTGTTTTCTATAGGTTGTATTTTACCTCTTTATTGCCAGATCACATGAAAAATTTATATATATACACAGGGATATGCGCCAATTCAAGGTATAGTTTTCCGGCCAGATCGGTTTGTCGTTGAACAACGACATTGGAGTGCAAAAGCCTTCTCAAATATGGCTCAACTAAAGCTTCTCATAATGGATACTTTTGGGGGAAATTTCCAATTCCATGACCATAGTAGCCTTCCTACTTGGTTAATGGCTCTTCACTGTTGTGAATATTTTTTGAAAATTCTACCCCTTCCAGATCAACAATATCAACTTAGTAGTCTTCCTACTTCGTTAAAAGTTCTTCACTGGTCGGGATATCCTTTGAAAACTCTACCCCTTTCAGATCAACAATATGAACTTGTTGACATCAGACTGACAAGCAGCGCTATCGAAAACCTATGGGATGGAAAAAAGGTATGACCCTTTCATTAGGAGCTCTATTAATTTTTTTTCCACATTATTTATCCCTATAAAAGATTATAGCATTTTAACGTTTCTCTATTTTGATCAGTTCTTAGGAGAGCTGGAGCATCTGGATTTGAGTAGTTCTTTTCAATTAAAGCAAACGCCTGATCTTTCTGGGGTTCCCAACCTTCAAACACTAGTTCTTTGGCAGTGTACGAACCTAACTGAGGTTCACCCATCTGTGGTACAGCACAAGAGCCTTACTCTATTGGATTTATCTTCATGCGACAAGCTTGAAGCTCTTCCAGGTAAATTAGAGATGAGTTCCCTAAAAGAATTAATTCTTAATCAACGGGGGTCGAGTTTTAAAAATCTCCCAGAATTTGGGGAATGCATGAAAAGTTTGTCAAGGCTCTCTCTGGTGATGACTCTCATAAAGAAACTACCCACATCACTTGGATGTTTGGTTGGCCTTGAAGATTTGAACTTACACAATTGCAGAAAGCTTGAATGCCTTCCCGATATCACTAATGGACTACCATTGTTGACAACTCTAATCTTGAGTGACTGCCATCTAACCGACGAATCATTCCCCCCAGATTTTGGCCCCTTCCCGTCTTTAACGTACTTGGCTCTGAGCGATAACGATTTTGTTAGCATGCCAATAAATATTAAAGATAGTCCAAAGCTTGAACATCTTAGGCTCAATGGTTGCAAAAAGCTTCAGCGTTTGCCAGAGCTCCCATCAAGTATAAGAAAACTGGATGCATTTCACTGTGGGTCACTTGATATCTCTGAATTCAATATTTCATCAACTATATGTGGAGCCCTTGTATCGCCAAGCCAAGATCCCGGTCCGATCTTGATGGAAATGGTGATTTCTGGGAGCGAAATTCCATCATGGTTTGTTCGCCGACAAGATGATAACTCTGTATCAATCCCATGTGATTACCCCCGAAATGAAAGGTTGGTAATTGCTTTATGTTTCCTACCAATATGTGATGACCATACTGTAACGACTTCAGGAAACACATGCATCGAATCTGCTTCGGTTGCCCACAACGGTGTTAAATCCAACGCCATCAGGATTACACCTCGATGTTATGGTGGGAATAACCTTCACATTTTCTGTTTGACCAATGACTATTTTAGCGACGGATTTCACCAAGACACTTGCTTTGAGCTTAAGCCAAGGAATTTCGACCTCTTTGCTGGAGAAGTACCATCAATCACTTCCGCGGCCCGTTATGTGAGTAAAGAAGATATTAAAGATTTGGAGAAAAGTGTAATTGAAAGGCGCCCCCCCCTCCCCCCCAAAAAAAAAAAAACACAAAAAAAATGTTTGATTTGAACATAAGCAGTGAGGAAATGGAACAATAAGATTCAAAGATATTTGAAGCTGATTTGATGGGATCTTGGGAGAAGCATCAAACTTTACCGCAATGAGCATGGGGGATATGCACAAATAGCCAACTTAGACAAGTTTTTGTGCATTTGAAAATTTTGCACTCCTTTGTGTGGCCAGTTATTTCGTCATGCGGTTCAGTTGGTTTTCATGTTATGCTATGGTGACTTTAGTTTGTCCTCAATTGTGAGTTTCGATTTTATCCTTACTCTTGATTAAATTCAGTCCATATATAACAATATTATTTGTGAGTAGGTGTGGAATAATTCTGAACTCGATATGAAATTATTTTAATGAGACCACTGATTGAGTCTATAAACAAACTAACAAGGAATTTTAATGAAAAAAATGTGTAGAATATTTTGTATGTTTGGTATGTTATTTATATTTTGTCCCGAAGTTGGGTTTCATGAAATTTGTTGGTTTTTTGTTGAATTTTTCAAGGTCTTTATTATTACTTTTCCATAATTAATATCCCATTGCTTCAAAACAAGCCAAGATTTTGGTGACAAACTAATTTAAAATTAGCAGGGATTTGTGTATACTGTCCTAGTTTTTACACCAAACGGAATATATGCCTGCCTTATGTGTTTATTTGGACTGTAGAGGATCCTTTGTTCTTTGACTATGCACTCGTCTCTTCTATTCTTGGTTTTGTATTCTTGTAGAAGAATAATTGTGCATTAAGAGAGATTGGAGAGCATGATTATGTCAAGTTACAATTGGGGATTTGTTTTGCTCCTTTTGTTTAAAGGAATGTTCATCCTTGCTCTTTTAACTTATAACTTAGAGTAAACCCCTTGTTTCGAGACAAAAATATTATTGGACAAATTTGTCTCTAAGAAATAAAAACCCTTGACATAATCTCTGAAAATAGTAAATGTAGGCCAAATTTGATGTGGATATATCCAGCTACTTTAATTTGGAAAGGACTTAATAGTTTCAGTAAAATTTTCAACTAGTGGCTGTGCTTATGAGAATATGTTACTTTAGATGACAACAATCACCAATCCTTTTCACACTAGATGGGATTAAACAACATCGTGTTATATTATAAACCATGCCTTTACTTCAAGGCAAACAATCTTTTTGCCAAATATTATGAGGGGAATCCATCATTGCATTTTTGTTGTTGCATTAGTTAACCGACTATTTACATGTAAAAATATCTGATTCTTGTTGGACCGTTGATTTTATTTGGGATGGAATTATGTTTTTGGCATTCCTTTAGTGCTAATGCAATCTGGTAGTTCCTTATTGTTTCTTGGCATTTTCCTTTGCTTGATCATGGATGAAGAAATTTCTTTGGTGCCAAACATTGTTGCCAATTGGTATTAGTCTTGACTGTTTACTTTTAATTCTAATTACTCCAGGCCAAATGTAAGCCAGAGCCAGATCTCAATTCCTAAACATGCCTCTGGAGAAGATCTGTGATCTTATCTGGAATTTTCTGGAGTTGCTTGATGTTGTTGTAAGAAAAACTAATGGTCAGTCATTGGGTAGATTTGTTCTCTGCTACTGGAAGATCAACAGAGTATGTCTTTCAAGTATTTCTTTTCCTTGTTTCAATTTCAACTTCGCTTATTACTTGGAGTGAGCTCAATTCAATTCCTTCAGATATGGGATCAATTGTGCTGAAAATAAAACAATTTTCTGCTGTTCTGTTACATGAAATGATATGATATGGCATTGGAAAATTACTACTGATTGAACTTGGTCATATATTCCATTTGGTGCTAGATACCAGTTTTTGTTTGCTTGTCAAGAATAAACCTATATCCTATAAGTTTCTGGCATTTCAATCATCAAATTTCTACGTTTATGCTATTAAATGCTTCATTTGTATATGCTCCTACTTGTTAACATATTTGGAATCTTGGGCTCATTTGGCAGCATGAATGGAAAATAAATGTGTTTTTTCATCGTGAGACAGGACTAGAAGAGAAAAGCAATGTGTTTTTTCAAAAACAATTGCTTGCAAAACCACTGGTGATGGATGTTTACCAAGATTATATACTGATAGGCCATTTGACGTAATGCATAACTTAATTTAGAATTCATTGATTCGGAATTTTCTTTACTTGACAATATTGCATTTATTCCTTCATATGTACTTTACAGACATTGTTACTATAAGAGTCACAAGCAATTGTAGGTCCCCATAGAGGTTTTCTGCAGTTGTTTGACCCCATATTCTATCTGATACTCTGTTTTCCCCCTTAGTGAAGCACTTGGCTAGGCATTTGACTTGTTCTCTTCAGTTTCTTTCTGTTTTTCCTTATTGAACGATGGCTGTGTCATCTTAAATTTAGCCACTAGATATATGTAAACTATCAAGAAAAGCAATGCTTTAGGCCATTTTAAAATTCAACTGTTTCCTTATTCTGGAGTCAGTTAATTTGCTGATTTGGGACTCAATTTTTTTAGTTGGATCCGGAGCTTGAGTTTGATTAGGAAGTATACCCTCTAGAACTTCTTCCGAATGCTGGTGTAGTTGTTGGTGTTTCCCAGAGAATGTCATTTTCAGTAAGTGCGGAGTTTCCTTGTTTTGAGCCATCTCCTCAAGCACAAACAATATTGCACTGTCTGCTTTGCCATCTTCTTCAGGTATTACGTTGATTCATATATATATATATATATATATATATATATATAGCTTTTTTTTTTTTTACCCTTGGGGGTGTGGGGAATTGTTGGTCTCTTAGTTGCCTTGTTCATGGAATGCACTCAAGGGAGATCTTTCCAGCATGGCATGGCATGTTCTATATGGTCCAATACATCTCTTCCGTGCAGCACACTTAAGAATCACTGGTTTATTATACAGATAGAAAAAGGAGTCGTGAACGTATTTTTATTAGGTGTCTTTTGGACTTCTGTTATAAACTTGCAGAGGAATTTTATAAATTATTGTCTATCGACATGACAAGGATCTAAAAAAATTGCTATATTTCATCATTTATGTTCATGTTTGACGAATTGATAAGTTTGTTAATTGATTTTACTTTGAAGATCAATATACCATGGTCATGCATTGAATCGGGTTTTTAAGGAAAATAATTGAGTAGAATATTCATTTATTTTTTGTTGCAAGTGGTATATTAATTATTTTGTTCCTGATGTTGGATTTCATTGAATTCATTGGTCCTATGATACAGTTTTTGAGGTCATTATTCTTACTTTTCCATAAATAATATCCCATAGCTTCAAAACACATCAAGATTTTGTGAGAAAATACTAAGATTAGTAAGATTAGCACAGAGGATGCATTTAATACATGTTCACAGCAAGTGGAGTATGTAACTGCCTTTTATGTTTCTGAGGATTCCTTGTTCTTTGACTATGCACTCCTCTCTTCTTAGTTTTTGAATTCTTTTGTGTAAGAAGGATTAAACAGTGTGGCACTGCACAATAGTTGCATGTTCAGAGAGATTAGAGAGCATGGTTATGTCAGGTTGCAGTTGAGATTTCATTTTAATGCTTTGGTAGTTCTTCTAAATAATATTTTGTCTTTTATCTCTTAATGAGTTATTCTTTAAGAGAAAGGCATAAGAGAGATATCCTGTGTGATTAGTTCCTATTTATTTCTGTGTCTGCTAGAGGGACAAAATTAAGGAAGCTTTAAGGCTGGCAGATCTATAAGCAGAGAAGCCTCATTTTTCACATTGTCTCGAGTGGCTTCTTTTTGCAATATTTGAAGCGGATATATGCAGGTACTTTAATTTGGAAAGGTTAATAGTTTCAGTCAAATATGTGAATTTCAAACATTGGTTGTGGTTTAATTTGTCATGATCCTACCATTTCTAGTGTATAAAAATTGCTAATACTTGGAAATCAGAGAACTTAAAACAGAGAGTAGAAACTTGGAAATTAGAGAACTGGAAAACAGAAAATGGCTATAGGAGTTAAGTGATTCTGTCTTAATTCATTTGTAAAGAGAAGATACAAATTTATATGTACATTGTAGGACCTACATAATAAATATGTAAACCTACCTAATAAATGAAAGACACTAACAGTAGGACCCGCCTAATAAATATGTAAACTATCTATCCATCATAATAAATGCTAAAGACAAATACAATAAATGATAAAGTCAAAAAAGACAAAAAACAATAAATGAAGAAATGACAAAAGTGTCACATATGTCAACATTCCCCCTCAAGTTGGTGAATTGATATCTATCATTCCCAGCTTGCATGTAAGCTCTTGAAACCGCTCTTTGGGTAGGCCTTTAGTCAACACATCTGCCAACTGTAGCTCCGAAGGAACATGTATTGTGGCTATGAGTCCACTATCCAATTTCTCCTTGATGAAGTGTCGGTCAATTTCAATATGCTTTGTCTTATCATGTTGGATAGGGTTATGAGCGATGCTAATGGTTGATTTATTATCACCTAACATCTTCATAGGAGCCTCATATTTTATTTTCAAATCATCTAAGATAATTTTCAACCACAGTAGTTCGTAAATTCCTTGTGACATGGCACGAAATTCTGCCTCTGCACTTGATCGAGCAACAACATTTTGCTTTTTGCTTCTCCAAGACAACAAATTTCCTCCCAAAAACATACAATATCCTGATGTTGATCTTCTGTCACTAATAGAGCCTGCGTAATCAGCATCAGTATAGACTTCTAGAGAGAGCTTGTCACCACTTTTGAACAGCAGTCCTCTACCGGGTGTAGCTTTAAGATACCGTAATATTCTTTCTACTGCTTGCATGTGTCTCACTTTAGGATCATGCATGAATTGGCTGACCACACTCACAGCATAAGCCAAGTCTGGCCTAGTATGGGCCAAGTATATGAGTTTTCCCACCAGTCTTTGGTATTGTGTTTTATCAACACTAGAACTCTCTTTTTCACTTCCCATTCGATGGTTTTGTTCAATGGGAACACCAGCAACTTTGCACCCAAGTTTCCCAGTCTCTTTAAGTAGATCTAGGATATATTTTCTTTGAGAGATAAAGATACCTTGCTTAGAGTATGCCACCTCTATTCCAAGGAAGTATCTCAATTTTCCTAGATTTTTCATTTCAAATTCAGAAGCTAACTTCTCCTCCAAGAGCTTCTTCTCCAATGGATCATTACCTGATACAATGATGTCGTCCACATATACTAGGAGAATCGTAAGTTTTCCTCCAACTGTATGTTTAAGGAAAAGGGTATGGTCCCCTTGACTCTGCTTGTATCCAAGTGACATCATAGTCTTTGCAAATCTCCCAAACCATGCACGAGGGGACTGTTTCAACCCATACAAAGCCTTTTTGAGCCTGCATACTTTGTTTCTTCCATTGGTGACATCATATCCGGGAGGAATTTCCATATAGACTTCTTCCTCTAAGTCTCCATGTAGGAAAGCATTCTTTACATCAAATTGATGCAAATCCCATCCAAAATGAGCTGCAAGAGAAAGTAGGACTCTGACTGTATTCATCTTTGCTACAGGAGCAAACGTCTCCTCATAGTCAATTCCATATGTTTGTGTGTACCCTTTTGCAACTAGTCTTGCTTTATATCGATCTAATGTACCATCTGACCGATACTTCACAGTGTATATCCACCTACATCCCACCGGCCTTTTATCTCTTGGCTTCTCAACAATCTCCCACGTTCCATTCTTCTCTAACGCCCTCATTTCCTCATTCATGGCTTGAACCCAGTTCATATCTTTTAATGCCTCTTGTACTAAGTTTGGGATTTGTATGGAATCAATGGCTGCAATGAAACTCTGATGCTGCAAAGAAAGGTGTTTAGAGGAGACAAACAAAGAAATAGGATGTTTAGTGGAAGTTCTTTTCTCTTTTCTCAAGGCAATCGGCAAGTCATCTAGGTTGGGCTCACAAATATTGGAAGAATCAGTTTCTTCAGTACTTACCATAGGCTCGGACTCTTGAGGTTGCTGCTGGATCATTTCGGGTTTCTTTCTCCTTTCATATACTAAAAACGGTTTCTTTTGAGCTTCCTCAGGTGGTGTAGTGGAAGACACTAACTCTTGGGAACTAGAGGGAGCTAACTCTTGTGATGCTGGGAGATGGAGAAATGATTGAGGAGAAAAGGTTAAGGTCTTGGCTTCTTCTAGACTCTCCCCCTGAAGTGGAGGGCTAAAAAATGACTCAGTTTCGCAAAAAGTAACATCCAAAGAGACAAAGAAACGACGACTGGATGGGTGAAAACATTTGTATCCTTTCTTGTTAGGAGCATAACCTATGAAAACACATTTGATGGCCCGAGGGTCAAGTTTAGTACGATGTTGACGATGCACGTGAACAAAGGCTACACATCCAAAAACCCGAGGCTGTAAACTTTGCATAATTGGAACAGATGGGAAATGAGACAATATAGATTAAACAGGACTGACATTACCAAGGATCCTAGAAGGCACCCTATTAATCAGGTAGGCAGCTGTTAAAACCGCTTCACCCCAATAAGAGCTAGGGACAGACATTTGAAAAAGAAGAGCACGGGTAACCTCTAGCAAATGCCTATTCTTCCGTTCTGCCACACCATTTTGTTGAGGAGTATCAACACAGGTAAGTTCATGAATAATGCCATGTTCTTTTATAAAATTACAAAACTGTCGATTCACATACTCCCTGCCATTATCTGAACGTAAATGTTTAATGGATTTTCCAAACTGTGTTTTAATCATATGATAAAACTGAACAAAGAGTTGAAAAACTTTAGATTTATCTTTCATGAGAAAAAGCCAAGTGACGCGTGTGCAATCATCAATAAAAGAAACAAACCATTTTGTGCCAGTGATGTTAGGAATAGATGCAGGACCCCAGACATCAGAATGAATAAGTGCAAAAGGTTCATCACTTTTATTAGAATTAGATGGAAATGACACACGATGGTGTTTAGCAAACTGACAAACTTCACACGAAAAAGACTCAACTGACTCCTTTGAAAAAAGAGACGGATACATAGACTTTATTAATTGAAAGGGAGGATGTCCTAGACGCCTATGATGTAACCAAATTTGTGATTCCTGAGATTCTGAATTTGTAGTATAACATGAGGCTGGTGTCTTCTGTCTACAATCACCTTCATTTAGTGCATTAAGGAGATAATATAACCCTCTTTGTTCCTTAGCAACTCCAATCGTCCTCCCTGTGGCAAGATCCTGAACCACACAATGCGAATGAAAAAAGGTTACGGCACAGTTAAGATCTTTGGTAAGCTTATGAACAGAGATAAGGTTACTGGCGAGTTGGGGAACGTGAAGGACATTATTTAAGTGTAAGGAAGAGTGAAGAGAAATGCTACCAGATCCTGTAACTGAGGTTTGAGAGCCATCAGCTACAGTGATGTGGCGTTTTTCAAAAATGGGAAGGTAGGAAGAAAAATGAGGGGTTTTTGAGGTCATATGATCAGTCGCACCAGAGTCAATTATCCATAAATCCTTACATTCAGTATTAGATACATTAAAAGATTGAGAATAAGGAACCTTACCAGACAAGGTTAGAGAGCAAGAGCCAGATGGCTTACTAATAGAGTTTATGAGAGACCGCAAGTGTGCAAGCTCATCCTTAGTAAGGGCAGGAACTTCATCATCCACTTGAGGAGCGGGGGCATTCTCTGATGTAGCCATCGAGACTTGACTGCTTGGCAAGCCGCGAAATCCTCCTATGCGGCTAAGAACTTTGTCTTTTCCGTGAAATTTAAAGCAGGTTTCTTTAGTATGCCCAGACTTCTTACAATAGGGGCACCAACGACTATCTCGAGAAGGCCTTGAAAAAGAAGGGGTTCTTGGATTGACTATCTTCCCAATGACCAAAGCTGAACCACTACTGGGTTTGTCATCAAGCATAACTGCCCTACGACTTTCTTCTCCCCGCACAGTGTAGAACACCTCAGATATAGATGGGAGTCGCTCTTTACCCAGAATCTGAACTCGAATGGGATCATATTCTGGATTTAAGCCTGCGAGAAACTCAAAAATCCTGTCCCTGTTAACAAAGTTTGCCAAAGTAGAAGTATCCTTGCTACATGCCATCTGCAAGTTTTGGTATTGGTCCAACTCAGTCCACAGACCAGTGAGAACACCATAGTAATCTATTACTGACATTACTCCTTGCTTGGTGGAGAATATTTTCGTCTTTAACTCATAACAAGTAGCAATATCCTGCTTCTTGGAGAAGGTTTTGCTAAGTACATCCCAAACCGCTTGAGAGGAATTGAGAAACATACAATTTCGACTGATTTCAGGAATCATAGAGTTCCATAGCCATGTCATAATAAGTGAATCCTCATTATCCCAAGCCTCAAAAGTAGGGTCGTCCTTCTCAGGAGGATGTCCCTCAATGTGGGACAATTTCTGACGACCTTTGAGAGTATGTTGAATAACTTGAGCCCACTGCAAGTAATTTTTTCCGTTCAAGTGGTAAGTTGGGTGCAAAACTGGAAGGTCATTAGGATTTAAAGGTGTAGGTGTAATAGATGCAGAGGTTTTTGGTTCTGCCATGATGATATGGTGGTCGGAGGATGGTTGGAATTTGTTGGAAGGGGTTGGAAACTAAGTCAGAATGTGATGTGGAGAAGGGGAAAAAACAGGCCAAAAAGAACGGCAAAAAACTGGCGGAAAACTGGAAAGAAAAAAAAAGAGAAAAAATGGGAGAAATGACTACAATTAAGGCCGTAAGTGCAGGCTGAAAAAAAAAACAGCAGGAGAGTGATTAGGATTAGTTGTGAAGGCTGGAAAGAAAACACCCCAAGTAGTGAAGGCTGAAAAACAAACACCAGTATAACCCAGCAATGAAGGCTGGAAAAACAACCCAGCAATGAAGGCTGGAAAATACAACACAGCGGGAGAGTTATTAGGCTCCCAGATCGGGAGCTCTGATACCAACTTGGAAATTAGAGAACTTAAAACAGAGAGTAGAAACTTGGAAATTAGAGAACTGGAAAACGGAAAATGGCTATAGGAGTTAAGTGATTTTGTCTTAATTCATTTGTAAAGAGAAGATACAAATTTATATGTACATTGTAGGACCTACATAATAAATATGTAAACCTACCTAATAAATGAAAGACACTAACAGTAGGACCCACCTAATAAATGTGTAAACTATCTATCCATCATAATAAATGCTAAAGACAAATACAATAAATGATAAAGTCAAAAAAGACAAAAAACAATAAATGAAGAAATGACAAAAGTGTCACATATGTCAACACTAATAATTTGATAATAAGGCAATCTGGTAGTTGTCTGTAGTTTCTTGGCATTTTCCTTTGCTTGTGCACGGATAAAGGAATTTCTTTGGTGCCAAATGCTGTTGCCGATTTGTCTTAGTCTTTGCTGATCATTTTTCATGCTAAAATTTCTCAGGCCAAATGTTAACAAGAATCAGATCTCACATGCTAAAAGCACACTTTTGGAGAAGACCTGTGATCTTATCCGGAATTTTCCGGAGTACCTTGATGTTGTTGTAAGTGTTGCAAGAAAAATTGATGGTCGTCATTGGGCAGATTTGTTCGCTGCTGCTGGAAGATCAACAGAGTATGTCTTTCAAGCATTTATTCTTTTCTTTTGGTTTCAACTTTGCTTATTACTTTGAGTGAATCCAAGTCTTTCTGATATGGAAATGGGATCAAGTACGCCAAAGAATACAATTTCTGCAATGTTGTCTGATATATGAAGTGATATGCCATTGGAAAATTATTCACCTGGAAAAATACCACTAGTCAAACTTGGTTTCATATTCCATTTGGTATACCATTTTTGTTTGGCATGTTAAGAATAAAGCTATAAGTTTCTGGCATTTCAATTATCAAATTTCTACCTTGGTGCTATTAAAGGCTTCATTTGTACATGCTCCTGCATGTTAATAGTATACAGAAGCTCGTTTGGCAGCATGAATGGACAGGGATGAAAAAAATGTGCTTTTCTCTTTTGTGAAACAGGGCTAGAAGAGATATTGGATGTGTATCATTAAAAAGAATTTTCATATTTGTGATTTTTTTTTTCATAGTTATACTTAAAAGTGAACTCAGGATTGAGGAAAACTAATGTTCTTAAAAAATAATGTGAATATTAATTTGTAAAATCTGTATTATTATGTTTATATTCAAGACCTACCTGAAAAAGAAAAAGAGAAAAAAAGAGAATTACAAAATATCTAAGATTTTTCTACATGTATCTGATATATGATGAGGTGTTTCACATTTCAATGTGAAAGAAGGTTTCTCCACTGTTTCTTCACTGCAAAGTCATCTGCATTTTGTTGCCTTTTTCATTTGTTAAGTTATAATGCTTTTTCCTCTGTGTATTATAATTTCCTAAATGTTTTTTATTTTTGGTTTCTGTATAGATTGTTTGAGGAATGCTTTCAACAGAGATGGTATCGCACTGCAGCTTGCTATATACTTGTTAGACTCACTAGCCTTTCTAAATAGATCTCTTCATATGTAAAAGCATTATCATTCTGGCATTTCTTGCTTTCTTATATTTTTGTTCTCTTTCTTTTATCAGTGCTGCCCCATAAACAAGAATTGTTTGTTTCATTTTAATTAACAATTAGCTTCATTTTAAATAACAATTAGCAAGTTTTATATTCACGCAAGGATTTCTGCTCTTTGATTGAGTTTGTTTATGATTTGAATGTTGCGTTGCCTAATTGCTTAAGAGGTGGCAACTCAAATGTTTATTCGGGATCGAGTTTTCTCTCAGGATAGACAAAATTTTATTATGTTTAATCCACACATATTGCTCTGTTTCATTCCAAGAGAAAAGAACGTTTGAGTTTTTAATTGGGTGTTGTACTATATATTCTTGAGGCTTAATAAGATTGCATGGTGTGTGCATCTGTGTGTGTGTGTGTATTTATTATCAAATTATCAAATTCATTTCATATGGAAATATGACAGGTGATTGCTAAGCTAGAAGGTCCTGCTGTCAGTTAGTACTGTGCTTTACAGTTATTACAGGTTTGAGATTGACCACTTCAATCACTTTTTATTTCACTTATTTTTAAAATATTACGTGGGGTCATTGATGTGATTTATCAAAACTTAACGCAGGCATGCTTGGTGAATCTTTGTATTAGCTTGCTAGGGAACTAGTATTGTTTTGGAACACTATCTTATTATACATTTTAGTTGGTCAAGTAATATTATTCATTTTAGTTTATCATGAACTTCTTTAGTATATTGTTTTGGGTCCTCAGGTGTGGTTCTTGCTAAGAACTGGTAGGGAATATGACCAAGCATCAAATGATTTAGATAAACTGTCTCCCAGATTTTTAGGTTATTTTCTTTTCCGTTCTAGTGAGAGGAAGCAGTCATTGGATAAAAGGTTCATGTACATTTCAGTGCATTGTTTTTTCTATTGCCTTGGCATTCAAGTTACCAACCATTCTAACAAGTAATTTTCTATTGAGCAGCACCTCATTCAAGGAGCAAATTGCTCATGTTACCTCTGTTAAGAATATTTTAGAAAACAATGGTCGTTACCTAATGTCAGGGAAAGAGCTCTCCAAGCTTGTTGCATTTGTAAAAGGCACTCAGTTTGATTAGGTGGGAAGAAGATCTTGCTGACAAATGCCCCTTCCGATAAATTTATTGTAGTTAAAGTGTTTAAATCATTCAATGACAATTAATTGCAGGATTATCTACAACGTGAAAGATATGGGAGTGCTAGGTTGGAGAATTTTGCTTCAGGGCTTGAACTAATTAGCCAAAAGGTTTGAGATTTAATTATTCAATGCACTACGTTGGTTTTAAATTGTAGTGACCTAACATTCCTTTGTGTTATTGATGCGAGCTGTCGCTACCCGCAACAAATTAAAAATAATTAAAATACTAAATTGCACCAAAAATGTAGTAAAGGGCACAACTCAGGTCGTCTCACAAGGAAGTATTCTAATTTATTCAACAAATTGGGGAATTTTTGGAATTATTCAAAGCAAAATTAAATTGAGGAAATATGATGAGAAGAATTACCTGTACAAGGATTCCGTCAGATTAAGAGTTGTTCAATCATTGATTCAAGAAATAAATTCATGGTGGTGGTTACTTTCATTATTCATGCTATCACACAATAATGATGTAATTCTACTTAGCAATCATACAATCGCATTCTCACTAAGGGTTTGGCTAACATATGGACTAGTAATTCACGATCGTGATTCTATCAACCTATGACAGTCTGATTACCAATTACAGCAACCTAATTCCTAACGGAGTTAATTTCAATCCCTTACCAATTTGGATGTAATTAAATCAATCGATCCAATACCCCAATGGTATCTAAATTATGCACGCAAAGGAATGCACAATCAAACCACCCTCAAAAATACAATTGCAATAATCATCACAACCAATATTAAAGAGAGAAGATAAGAGGGAAAGAAAAACCAACCACGAATTGCAAATAAAAATTGGAGTCTCAAGAACAATCTTAATCTTCAGTCATCCATGTGCACGGTAAGGAAATTACTCCTCCATAGGGGGAGTTCACAGCCAACGTCAAAGAAAATTGATAAATTCTAACCCAGAAAATATTGAAATTCAACAATGATTGGAAACCCTAGCCTAGAGAGAGAGTAGAGAGAGAGAGAAAGCTAAAACCTAAAAATAAAAAATGTTCTGAATCCCTCTTCAGTCTCCGAAACGGAGTTAAAATAACAAAAGATTCAAAAGCGGAACGAAGTCGCGAAACTCGCTGACATGAAGTCACTTATGACCGCTATAGCGGTTTGGGACCGCTATAGCGGTCCTGCCTTATGGCCGCAAGCGCTGCAATCAAATTTGTCTCTCTGGTGACCGCTATAGCGGTCTATGACCTCTATAGCGGTCATGTGCTCGCTCAACACCTCTTCGTATACTTCCAAACCCATTTTGAGGCCTAAACTGTTCGAATTAGCTCTTGTCTCTAGAAATAGAAGTTGTAGCTCTTCGAACAAGCTTTCCAACGCCACAAGAATCATGGCAATCAGATATCTGTAGCTCCAAATATTAGCAAAATAGCAACTAGGGGTAAAATTAGACAGCATCACAACATCAGAAACCTTTAATCTTGCAACCTGGAAAGTCTTTGCCAGCAATGAACACTCACAAAAGAGGGTTAAAAGTACAGGAAGCTCTAAAATTTATTTACTTATTAAAATGATGTAAAGAACCATGATTTTATTCAATGATACACTGTTAGGACCAAATGCAAATCTACTAAATGTTTACTAATTAAGCACATAAATAATGCAATATGCCTAGAGTTGAATAGGAAATGGGGTGCATGAATGCAACTCATCAGTTATTTTGTGCAACCCTTAGTCGAATATATACTCTGGTGATTCCACAAACTTTTTCTTTGGCCACCTGATTTTTTTGTTGTTGTTTGTAGCCTTTAGTGTACAAAAAATGCATGGGTTTATTTGGTAGTTTTGCTGCGATAACCCAACAAATTCAATGAGTTTCTCTAAAATGTTTAATGATATTGGAGGGCACTTAATCGTTCCTCATTGTACTCTATTTCTTTTCTGTTTCATGAAATTTCTTTTTTAATTGAAAAAATATCATAACATTTTCAGTAAAAAAAAAAGGTTTCTTCATTAGATGTGGCAAATAAACCTTGAATATGAATAATTTCTTAGAAGGAACAACTGATAATTTACTGCCAAAGCCAATTTGCATACTACAATGATGCAATATCTTGGATAATTTGCTATAAGCTTGTATAGATTATTTTCATTTTCGTTTAGTTTCTCTGCTTTTCATTAATGAACACTATTATATATTATCAGCTTCGGATGGGAACATTACAGAGCCAGTTGGATGCTGACTTTCTCCTGACTCATATGTGCTCTGTTAAGTTTAAAGAATAGATAGTTATCTTTGCTACTCTCTTGAGATGTTCTGAGGTATGTATGTTTGGGTTCATTGTGTTCTGGACACTTGATTCTGAGATACACTGACATGATTTCAATAGTAATAGTGCTAACATTACACTAAAAAATATGTAAAAGATGGAGAAAAGGAAAATTCTAAATAATATGGTGAATGTATGTGATGAGGTGAAACAATCAATAATAACTATTACTCCCAATTATGCTTAATATTCTTGGCAAGTGTGCAGGACTAGTACAAGCCTAGTCCAATCGCACTACTATGATAAGACTCCAAACGAGAATACTTTTACAATAACCACAGCCTTTTTCCTTCCCTTCTCTTTGTTCATATACAGTTGTTGTAAGTTTCTTATAACATGCTTTGGAGCTTAATGCTCAAACCAAAGAGGAGATATTTAATGAACACATCGATTTTGCATATGCTTGTGGGACGTTTTTACGCCAATTGTGGTTTTTCTTCCGCAATCTTTGGAAAAAATTTAAACATATTTTTGTCATGTCTTGCCATTTTAAAAAGGGTTCACTTTGTTGATCAGTGTATTCTTTTGGTGCTATTTAACAGGTTCCTTTTGACTTATTTCGTCATAATGTTCGTCTGTGGAAAGCATATAGCACTACGCTGCAGGTATATCTAGTTTAGATTACTGATGGAAATTATAGTCATAGCAGTATGTACACTAAATGATCAATGCATGTGGTTCCTGCCTTTATCTGTGCACTACAGTCACACCCAGCATTTGCTAAATATCGTGATTTGCTGGAAGACCTGGAAGAGAAACTTTCATCAGTTGCAAATGCGGAAGAAAAATGAAAGTGAATATAAATTTCACATATAGATTGTGGTACGTACACATTGGTTTCCTGTTGAAGCAATCTGCTGATTGGGTTTCAGCTTGACTCACTTGACGGTTGATGGATCTTGTCGAACATGATGACTAAGATTCATTTCCCTTGGATTTGAGGGAAAAACTATTTTTATTTGCTGGTTTATGGTGATCTTCATTGCAAATCATATTGGTGGTAATGCAATGAATCCGGAATAGTATGTGTAGATAGAGTTTAGATACTTATAGGAAGGCTTGGGCATGTCTGAGGAGTTCATTATTTTTTTTTTCACTTTTTAATCCAGATTTTGTAATATATATATATATAAATATATATATATATATATATATATATACATATTGGTAAAAGTATGAACGGATCCATATGTATATATTTATGCTTTTATAGTACCTCAACATTAATAGCGGAATTTTGTTGTTTATGCGACTTGTTTTCTCCCTTTCAAGTGAGAATATCATTGATTTGTTCAAATTTAGTGTTTACTATTTCTTTGTACTGCTATTTTGTGTTTTAGTTTGCTAGTATTATGATGTACTTTAGCTCAATCTATTTTGAATTGAAGGACTTTCACTTTTACGTTGTATTATACTGAAAACTTAAATTTCAAACGTTAGATAAGATTTTAATAGTTGAGATGCAAGGACCAACTTGGTCACTAACTCAATCCTTCCCACCACATAATTGGCCGTGAAATTATATCTTGGAAAAAACATACCACTTGTGTTGTAAAATGGGTATTGGACATTTACCATATCCATCATTAATTGGTTTCTAGTATTTTAGTGTCCTCCTTTTATGGGTTTGGAATCCTCCATTGCCTCATGTTGGGGACCAATATTGGTCCAACCTTTAATTCCCGTTACATATAGTATTAAAATAAATAAATGGTTCTAACTTAATCAACAAAATAAATCAATTTAACTTTAAAAGTTACATAAATTTATAATTTCTCCAATCTACCGTTCTTCTTCCTCTTTCTCGTCCCACCACCACCACCACTATTGTTGATAATGTTTTGAGTAGCTAGTTCAGTGAAACTCTTATTTTAAAACAAAAAAAGTAAAAAAAGATAAATATTTGTAGGAGTATTCATATGAGTCTCATCCCACAGCAATACAGCATTAGGGAGAAAAATTTATTAAAACAACCAACACGTAAATATGAACTAGATTTGATATGTATTTGTTATATATTCTGTGTTCTCAATTGAGGAAATATTCACTTTGAATGATGCGTTACAAAAAGTTTTAAAATTTCATTCATATGATGATTCTTTTTCGAATAAAAACTAATAAAAATGCCTATCATTTTGATTGCATGAATGATCGGAGGCTAAGATGAGGGTGAGGTAGAGTTAGCATGGTGGGTGTAACCAAATATAGAAGAAAAGAAAAGTAGATTAAATATAAAAATTAAAATTATAAGTTTGAATTGATAATTTAGGGGGTGGATTAGCGATGGTCCCAACAAAATATTCTCCACAAGTTCTACAAATCTCGTTTTCTCTCAGCAACAGATGAAGCAACTCTTTCTATATAAGCTTCGTTTAAGTTTTTGAAAATTTTACCAGCTTTAAAAATTCATAAAAAATTGGAATATTTCACTGAACATGCAAGGAAGCTTCGGCACTCTTTCCTGCACAAGAAAAAGTCAACAAACCATGAAGCTTCCACTCACTTTCCTGTATTCACACACACACCCCCGTGATTTTTGCTCTTTACTCTTTCTTTACTAATTGTCTCTAAAGCAACAGCCCTACGAACACCGTTCTGCCACAAACCAGAAGTCCACAACGCACATATTCTTGAGATAAGTGAATTGAACATATGGCATCGGTTGCAGGTGAAGCCTCCTCTTCTCTCCTCCTTCTACTTCAATTCCACTACTCAAAGAATCCATGGCCAAGACAATGTGTATGAGTTGTGTTCTTGATGTTGAACAGAGAGAAAGTAAGAAACAGAGCTGAGAGAGACGAAGAGAGAGAAGCTTTACTTGTCGGTATTATTATTATTGTTGAATAAAAAAGTAGTTGTTACATCAGTTTTATGTACTGGGAAGCAAAGTTAAACTTAACTCAAGTGACAGGTTGTCATTTACTCTAGTTAAAATAAAGTATGTATACTAACTCCTAATAGCCCCCCTCAAGCTGGAGCATGAATGTCTATCATGCCAAGCTTGGGATACAGTTGATGAAAAATTTTGGGAGGTACAGCTTTGGTGCATAGATCGGCTACTTGAGAACTGGAACTAATTGGTAGCAGATGTAATAAGCCTGCTTTGATTTTTTTCTCAAACAACATGGCAATCTAATTCAATATGTTTTGTTCTCTCATGGAATTTTGGGTTAGCGGCGATATGTAAAGCTGACTTGTTGTCACAATAAAGTAGAGCTGGAGAAGTAAAGTTTATGTGAAGTTCTTCAAGTAAATAGGTGAGCCATTGGATTTCACAAGTAGTAGCAGCCATGGCCCTATATTCAGCCTCAGAAGAGCTTCGGGAAACTGTTTGTTGTTTCTTTGACTTCCAAGATATACAAGAGTTTCCAATGAAGATGTAGTAACTAGTGATTAATCTTCTTGATTTAGGGCATGCAGCCCAATCTGAATCACTAAAGGCTTTAAGTTGAAGATCATTCTCTGCTGGAAAGAATAGGCCACGACCAGGACTTCCCTTTAGGTACTATAGGATTCTGAGTGCAGCTTGGTAATGAGATTGCATAGGATTAGAGAGAAATTGGTTGAGGTAAGTAGTAGCATAGCAAATATCAGGTCTTGTGTTGGTCAAATAGAGAAGTTGTCCAACTAGTCTTCTGTAAGCTGAAATATCGGAATAAGGATGACCATCATCTTTGGCTAATTTGGTTGATGAACACATAGGAGTATTGGCAGGTTTACAAGCCAATAAACCAGCATGCTCAATTAACTCTAGTGTGTACTTTCTTTGACATGCTGAGATTCCTTTGGAGCTGCGGGCAATTTTTAAACCAAGAAAGAATTTTAATGGACCAAGGTCCTTGATTTTGAACAAGTTATCTAGAGTTTTCTTAACAGAAGCAATCTCTACAGTGTCATTACCTGTAAGAACCATGTCATCTACATATACTAAAAGTGCTGTAAAAGAGGAGGAAGGAGTCCCTTTGATGAACAAGGAGGGATCAGCCTTAGATTGTTGATAACCAAGAGACATAAGAACTTTGGAGAGTTTTTCATTCCATTGACAACTAGCTTGGCGAAGACCATATAATGACTTCTTTAGCCTGCATACTTGGCCTGGTTTAGGAGGAATAATGCCCTGTAGGGGATCCATATGCAAGTGCCCACTGATGTTTGGCAGCCAATACAAGGAGAAGTCTGACTGTATTGAGCTTTGCAACAGGGGAAAAGGTTTCAAGAAAATCTATGCCTTCGGTTTGTGTGAATCCCTTGGCAACCAATCTAGGTTTATATCTCTCTATACTTCCATCTGCCTTCAGTTTTACATTATAGACCCATTTACATCCCACTATTTTCTTTCCTGCCAGTAGGTCAACAAACTCCCATGTTCCAGTATGGTTAAGAGCTTCAATCTCAGCTTGCATTGCTTTCCTCCAATTTTCAGACAAAACAACCTGGTTATATGACTTAGGTTCTTCCATTAAGGATAGATTAAGGATAAATTTTCTATGGGCAGGGGAAAGTTTAGAGTAAGTAATATGTTTAGAAAGAGGGTACAATACACCTGAGGAGTCATGTGCTGCATCAGCTGAACAAGTTAATGTATAATGAAAGTCCTTAAGAAATGATGGTCGTTGCCTTACATTCTGGGATCTTCTAAGGGGAGCAGGGTTAGGTAGGTTGGTTGAATTTGGGAAGGATGAAAGTGTATCAGGTGAGGGAGCAAAAACATTAGTGGTATCTGCAGGAAAATTTACAGTTCTAAAAGTAGGTGGATTGGCTGCTGAAGTAAAAGAAGACGGGAAGGGCAGAATGTCACATAAATCGGATGCTAATTCATGATATGGTGTCACATGTGATTCAACCAAAGGAACAACGTGTTTAAAAGGAAAAACATTCTCATGAAAGGTGACATTTCTGGAGACTAAAATCTCCCTAGTTTATGTGTCATAGATCAAATACGCTTTTGTTCCTGTTCTATGACCTATGTAAACACCTTTTCTGGCCCTAGGATCAAACTTTCTTCTATGATTACTGTATGTAGATGCAAAACATTGACAACCAAAGGTTCTCACAAAAGTCAAGTCAGGTTCTTTACCAAATAGTTTTTCAAAAGGTGTTAAGTTTTGAATAGCTTTGCTTGGCAACTTGTTCATAAGAAAAACAACATGAGCAATGGCATATGTCCATAAACTTTTAGGTAAATTGGATTGGAACATAAGAGCTCTAGCTATATTTAAAATATGTTGGTGTTTTCTCTCAACCACTCCATTCTGTTGGGGTGTTTCTACACAAGACTTTTGATGTAAAATTCCTTTGGATTGATAGAAATTTATAAGATTGAATTCAGGTCCATTGTCAAACCTGATAGATTTTATTTTGCATTGAAATTGAGTTTTGTATCAGATTTGGCTTTCATAAGGAAAATCCAAACATGCCTACTAAAATCATCTACTACAGTTAGGAAATATTTGTGACCATTTATAGATTCAACTGAATTAGGGCCCCAAATATCTACATGTATCATATCAAAGACAGCTTACTTATAGAAATTAAATTGAAAGCAAAAGTTAGCAAATATAAAACATTTTCCAAATAGAGAGATTCAGTAAACTCTATAGTCCCTGCAATGGTGGTGATGGCTTTGTTTCCATTGGGTAAGTTGACATAAATAGGTGGAATAGACTTATAAGAACTAAATGAATCTAATGAACTACAAACATGATCAGTTGCTCTCGAATCTATTATCCAATATTGAGTATCAAATTTTATGTTTAGAGCAATATGATTCATACATGATATGTTTGAATCAGCAGGTTGAGATGCAGAGGAAATCTGACTTACTGAATGGAATTGAGGGCTGGTGAAATTTGAGGTTTCGGGCTGTGTCTGAGATTGAAGTAAAGTTAGAAAACTCTGATATTGTTCCTTAGTCAACCCAAACCAGCAGTGCGTCGAGCCTCTCCAACAGATTATTCCTCATTCATCATAGTATTTGAAGAAATCATCATTGCAGCAGAATTTTGTTCTCTCTTGAAAGGGAATCCATGTTTTACAAAATAAATTTCAATAGTGTGTCCACTTTTTCCACAGTGACTACACATTTTTCTTGATCCACCCTTCATAGGCTTGCTCCTTCCAATTTTCTTTTGAAAATTACTCATAGGTGCTCCATTACTAGAACCAATCATCCTGGCAGCCAAAACTTTGGATTCCTCCATATTTTCACCATTAAACTGTCGTTCTTGTTGTGCTATTAGACTAAATACTCTATTTATTGGGGGTAAGGGATCCATCAAAAGGATCTGTGACCTCATGCCTGAATATTTTTCATTTAGGCCTTTCAAGAAACACATGATGTGGTCTTGTTCCCTGTAAATTTTGCATTTGCACTATAGACCACACACACATGGAATAATTGGCCTGAAGTTCTCTATTTCTCCCCATAGCATCTTCAACTATGTGAAGTAGCTTGTAACAGATGATACCCCTTGCTTCAGGGCATATACCTCTTCTTGCAAATCAGCCAATCTTACATGGCTTCCCTGGTAATACCTCTGTTTAAGTTCAGCCCAAAGATCGCATGCCTTCTTAACAAACATCACGCTTTGAGCAATTTCAGTGTTGAGACTCCTCACTATCCAGGAGTGGATGAAAGTATTATTCCTCTCCTACAAAGCTCGCATAGGATCCCCAATTGTTGGTTCTGCAATGCTGCCAGCAATGAAACCCATTTTATTCTTGGATTCCAAAGCTATGATCATGGCTTCTGACCAGAATTGATAGTTGGACTCACTAAGAGGAACCGATACAAGCATCTGACCGGGACTCTCACTAGAGTGCAAGAAATAAGGATTCATTGGATTCAACATAGGATTGGTGACTAAATTACTCACCGGATCCATGGCTTGTTGTTATAAAGATTTGCCAAGAAACAAAGAAACCAGAAAAAAAAAAAAACTTGTAAAAGATACCAAAATCAGGATATGTGATGTTATCAGAGATACCATGCACAGCAGAGCCCTCTTAGTCTGATACCATCAAAGAATCCATGGCCAAGACAATGTGTATGAGTTGTGTTCTTGATGTTGAACAGAGAGAAAGTAAGAAACAGAGCTGAGAGAGACAAAGAAAGAGAAGCTTTACTTGTCGGTATTTTTATTGTTGAATAAAAAAGTAGTTGTTACATCAGTTTTATGTACTTCACTGAGAAGCAAAGTTAAACACTTAACTCAAGGAGGAATGATACATGTCCTCCTTTATACGTCCACCCTGTATAGCCACCTCAGAAGAAGACAAAACAGATGTATTGCATACGAAGGACAATACGGGAAAGGGAAAAAGTGAGCTGAGAGAAAAAAGTGAGCTGAGAGAAAAAAAAAGAAACGAAGGTGTGTTGTGGCAATTGCAGTATAAGCAAAAAGGAGGGAAAAGGCTCACTCTCTCGCACCTAGGCCATCGAAAGCTTCCATTGTATCTCTTTTCTGTTCTCGTTTATCTCTGCCCCATCCAAAAGCTTGCACTCGCACTTGCATCGCACGGGGAAGGAAGAAGAATAGCATAAAAGAAGGTGGCGTTTTAGTGGGTGATTTGTTTGGTGGTCTCGGAAAAGCGTCTTCAGGAAGGACAGGAAAGGGAACCTAAAAATGATATCTTTGATAGTTGGTCAAGCTTCGTGAACGAGTTTCTGTTTGTATTGTAAGGTATGTGAGTTTGTGATTTCTACTACGATTGTTTGTGTTGTGGTTGATAGCAGATAATATAGTTGTCGAGCAAGAAAATGTGAATGGGTATGTTAGACTGTAGAGGCTGACATTAATAGTGAAAGGGGAGTTCCAAATGCGTGTAATGAAGATGTAAACTAGTGTAAGAATGTTGTAAACCCATGGTGAAAAAGTTGTAAACTTCTTTAAAAGGTGTAAACGATTTTGAGAATGTTGTAAAACCCGGTTTAAATCTTGTAGGAGAGTGTTTTCAGCAACGAAAAAAGTGGGAATGTGTATGTTCGAAGCTGGTAGCAAACGTGAAGGGTGGAAATGTGGCGTGCATATGCATGGAAGAAAGTTGTAAACAAGTGATATAATGGTGTAAACCCATGGGGAAAAAGTTGTAAACCTTGTTGAAAATGTTGTAAACTCTTTTTATGCATGGGAGTTTTTTTTTATTTTTGTTAAAAAAATTTATGAGAGTCATTTCAACAACAAAACAAAGTGGGAATGGGTGTGTTAGAAGCTGAGTGTCATGGTTGAGAGTGGAAATGAGATGTACATATGCATGGAAGGAAGTTGTAAACAAATGATAAAACGTTGTAAACCAGAGTGGAAAATGTTGTAAACCTTGTTGAAAAAGTTGTAAACCTTGTGTCTATGGATGGGAAATAATTTGTTTTTGTATAAAAAACTTATGAGAGTCTTTTCAACAACAAAACAAAGTGGGAATGGGTGTGTTAGAATGGGTGAGAGTGGAAACGTCAGGTGCAATGTGTGGAGGAAGTTATGAACCAGTGCTAGAATGTTGTAAACCCATGAGGAAAAAGCTGTAAACCTGGATGAAAATGTTGTAAAATATTGTTATGGCAAGGAATATATATAAATATATATATATATTTTTATCATAGTATTTTGAGTAACAACACAAACTTGGAATGGGTGTGTTATAAGGTGGGACCGAATGTTAAAACAGGCATTGTGAGGTGTAAATGCGTGGAAGGAAGTTGTAAACCAGTGGGAAAATGTTGTAAATCCATGAACAAAAAGTTGTAAACCTTGCTGAAATTGTTGTAAACTCATGTTATCCATGGAAATTTATGATTTTTAAATTTTAATCAGAGTGTTTTCAAGAACAAAAACAAATAATGGAAGGGTCCATTCGAAGTTTTAAATCAGTGCAGTGAAAAATTGAAAACTATTTTCTGAAGTTGTTGACAACATTGTAAATTGCTTTTGTTTTGTATGCAGGTGTGCAGTTGAAAAGAAGTGTAGAAAATGGAAGATTTACTTAACAAAAATAGTGATGTTGATGCTGGAGTTCAGATGGAGCATGGTGAAGTGAATCATGAGGCGGATGTGCCTGCTGTAACACCTTAGTAGAACCCAACTATGCTTAAGTTCACATTTGGATTCTATTAGTTGTCACTTATGCCTTGAATTCATTTTTGTTTTTAAATTAACTTAGAAAGATAGTGGATAATTTTTTTTTATATTAAATTACTTTTTGAAAACTTAAGCCTATAACGAGAAGTGAAATACATAGCGCTTACGTAGATAATAATCCGAGTTACATTGCGCACTCGCTTAATTACATAAGTGGAATAAGAAATTAAGTGTAGAACTATCATCACATAAACTGAAATAAAATTACTTAATACATGAGTCATAATAGGGCATAAACCATAGTGATAAGTTATTACACATAATAATGCAAATACTACCATTACTAGTCTGTTTCTCACAATTTAACATACTAAATATCGAGTACTAATTCTTGGAAGTTATAAAATCTTCACGTGTCACCTCCTTCCTTAGCTACAGCTGCGTTGCTTCAAGTGGACACATCTGTCTGGTAACGACAACGGAAAAGAAATATAGGAGTGAGAAATACGAGATTTCTCAGTAGGAGTTCCAACTTGTACTAAACGTGTCATCATTGTCGTCCCAGTCACTTCGGGTTTATTATAAAAGGTGAACAAGTCAGGATTCAATTACCAAACTTTCACAAACATGATTAGTCAAGTGAAGTTTCTTTTAAACTAATCTTGAACATTAATGAAATATCCATTCAAGAATTAAGCATGTATACAAACAGATCATATAGAATTACTAATAGGTAATAATAATTTAAAATGCGTATGCATATCATGATTACTTCTCCTCAACATTTACTTGTTTAGGGACTTTCATCTTTCTTTCATTCCATTTCCTTTCATTAATATACTTCTCAATCTCTCACGGGATGAATGCATCAATGCCTTAGACCACCCTAAAGGGTAATGAGCTCATACCGTGGCCATCGCCACAACCTTCTTGATTTTCATTCCGTTGCCGTGATCTCAACGGTTTAGGGGGTTAAGCCGTGAGTTAGCTCAAGTCCACTTTTCCAGACTTTCATTGCTACTTTTTCAAGCTTTACTTTTTATTTTCTTTTGAAAATGAATGTATGCATATCATCATGTAATCACAATAAATCATGGACAATCAATCATTCATCCTCATCATTTCATAACTCATCACCATACATTCACATTACTATAATTCACTTCATGAAACATGGATAATATCATATAAATCTCATAGTAAACATTTTCATAAATGATTCCTATTAAGCAACCAAAGTTATCAAGTTGAGTTCCTAGTGTTCCTAAGAGGTAATGGATGTCTTAGTATTATCCTTTTTGTCTTAGTGTTCTTTGTACTCTTAGCATTCCATTAATATATTAATGCACTTTAAAACATTATTATTGGTTCTTTATATATTTTTATTATGATTTTCATATATCTCTTGAAAATTATTATTCTACTTAAATTCTTAAAATTCTCTCTTTACAAGACTTGATTCTTTTATTTATAGTTTTTGACATCTTTTAGAAGAAAGTTTACAATTTATCAGATACTTATTATCTCACTTAGTAAAGGTAGTTCCAAATTCCTAACTCATCAAATTTTAGCATTGACATCTTTCGAATAGCGTAAATCAACTGTAAACCATGTATAGGAGGGTTCCCAGGAAAGAGAGGTGGGTCACAATGGACATACTTAAATACCAAGTCTTTCCTTAGCCAGAACCTTTCCAAATTACACTTTTACAGGATCCCACTATCTTCCAGACTTTCTCAGCACACTGTCCCGAAAATGTATTTTTCATTCTGTATTTTCGTGGTACAAAACTTTATACATAGCATACATAGGTGTGTTCGTATATGTGTTAGCTTTCCTACAAAATTGAAATCAGTCCATTTGCATTTTTCTAGAGTGAGTTACACTTATTTTACTACTATAAGGTCAGATTTAAAGTTTCAGTCTTAGGCTCTACTTTAAAAATTTATATCTTGGGCTAGAAAACTCCGTTTTAGATGATTCTTTTTGGAGAGTGTTCTATAATGAGTCTAGTTTATAGTAAAATTATTTTTAGTTCGAGATGCTTCATATTTTATGAGCAGTAGATTTCGAAGTATCTGCTGCCAGAAACAACTAGAAATTCCAGCACTTACCATTTTCATGTCTTAAGTTACCTTTATTAAATCAAGTTTTACATACAATCTTTTTAAGTTATATTTGAATTTGATAACATCATAAAATTACTCATAACAGAATAGAACATGTTATATTTCTAAAAATATATTTTACAAATAATCATTCAAAACTTTTGACAATAACTCAAACTTGAGGCATTCTATCAAGGTTAGAAGCCAACAATGCTTGAACAATTAAAGATGAAGCTCCTACCTCTTGTGTAGGGTCTAAAAAGAGTCCTCCTCTTCTTTCTTTAGCTTGAGCAAGAGTCCTTGGAGTGGATGACCCTCCTTGAATCTTGGCTCTAGAACTTGAGTGCTTAAGAAAATATTTCTCACTAGAGTTAAAGATTGCAACTCTTGTGAGGGCTAGTGAATGTTTAGGCTTAGGATTTAAGTGTTTGAATGAAGCGTGGAGAGTGAAGGGAAGTCTTTGAAAAGAAGAACATAAGAAGAAATGATGGATAAAAATTAAGAGAGAAGGATTACTTAGAGAGTTTCTAAGGTTTTAAAGACAAATGAACTCACACACTTCCTCCTTTTATAGGCCTATTAAGGCCATGACTTTAAGAGTAGTTTTAGTGCTCCAATTTATTTTTCTTGAGTGCTCATGTAGTGGAGAAATATAATGGTGCATTATATTTTGTCTTGTCATAATTTAGTAATTTATATTGTAAAATATTTTACTTTATTATTATTTATTAGGTGTAGATATATAGCACTATTAGCACTAATATTATTTATCATTTTTGTTAGGTGTAGATATATAGCACTAATAGCACTAATATTATTTATCATTATTGTTAGGTGTAGATACATAACACTAAAATTATTTATCATTATTGTTAGGTGTAGATACATAGCACTAAAATTATTTAACCAAATCATGACAATCTTTTATATTTTATTCTCATAATGGAAATCCTATATCAATTTACCCCCCTTTTTATTTTAATCCAATGGCTTAGATTCATTCTTGTTTTATGACAAGTCTTATTATATTTAAAGTGATGGCATATGTATTAATTTCTTCATTTAAGACAATGATATTTTTATAATTAGATAATGATAGTGGAATTCTTCTAATTCCATTTATAAAATAATTGGTATATTTTTTTTTTAACAAGTCAAGAGTGGTCTTATAATTTCTACCACATAGTAAGGTATTTTCAAAATTTCTACTTAGTAATGACATTTTCATAATTCTTTATGTCTTACTTATTCTAATATTATTTATTATATTGCATGAAATTTATATTAGTTTTTCTCTTTTTCATTTTAATCATGAATTCAATTAATTTATCTAGTTATGAATTTGGGGATGTTACACCTGCTGTTGGCATGGTATTCGATTCAGATGAAGAAGTGAGAACATTTTACAAAAATTATGCAAGCAGTGTAGGTTTTGAGTTCAAAGTAAGAAATTCGAAGAAGGATGCAGATGGAAATTTAAGTTACATGATACTATCATGTTCATGGCAAGGAAGACGTGGGTCACAAATTCCTAAAGGATTTAGGGTGTGGCCTACTAAGCAAACAGAATGTGATGCAAAGATCACAGCAAGCAAGGTACTTTATGGTAGATGGTGTATTAACAAAGTTGTGCTTGATCACAACCATGCAGTTAGCCCAACGAAGACACGAATGTTGAGGGTGAACAAGAGCTTAAGCCTCCATGTGAAGAGGGCTATTGAATTGCATGATTGTGCCGGGGTGAAGATCACTAAGACATTTCAAACCCTTGTAAAAGAGTCTGGGGGGTATGAAAACTTATCATTTGGTGAGAGGGAAGTGCGGAACTACATCCATAAATAGAGGAAGGCAATCGGCAAGGGAGGTGATGCAAAAGCCTTGATTGAGTACTTTTCAAGGAAGAAGGCAGAGAATGCTGATTTCTGTTATGAGATAGACCTAGATGATGAGTTTCGTGTGAGGAATATATTCTGGGCAGATGCTAGGAGTAGAGCGGCTTATGAGTATTTTGGGGATGTTGTTAGCTTCGACACAACATACCTCACAAATAAGTATGACATGCCGTTTGCTGCTTTCGTGGGAGTCAATCACCATGGGCAATCAGTTCTGCTTGGATGTGGGCTAGTGTCAGCTGAGGACACTGAATCCTTTGTTTGGTTATTTCAGAATTGGATTACATGCATGTGTATTAAGCCACCGGATGGTATTGTCACTGATCAGTGCAGGGCGATGGAGAAGGCGATTGAGATTGTGATGCCACAAACCCGGCATAGGTGGTGTTTATGGCACATAATGAAGAAAGTCCCTGAAAAGCTTAAAGGATATAGTGAATATCAAAATATTAAAAGGGGTTTGCAGGAAGCTGTGTATGAAACTTTGGGAGAGCAAGAATTCGAAGATAAGTGGGCTTGGTTTGTTAGAGAGTATAAGCTTGAGAGCAATGAATGGTTGGCTGGCCTATTTGAGCATCGACACAAGTGGGTGCTAATTTACTTGAAGAAGGATTTTTGGGCCGGGCTTTCCATTACACAACGAAGTGAGAGCATACACTCCTTCTTTGATGGGTATGTCCACTCCAACATAAGCTTGCAGCAATTTGTAAACCATTATGATAATGCGCTGTTGAGTAGGGTTGAGAAAGAGGTTGAAGCTGATTTTAAATCCATGCACACAATCATCCCTTGCGGATCGAGCTCCCCTCTAGAACAACAATTCCAGGAGGAGTTTACCCATGCTAAATTTGGTGAAGTGCAAGCCGAATTTAGAGCAAAAATGAATTGTGTTCCAAGTTTGGAAACAGTTTGCGGTTCAGTTGCTAGTTTTCAGGTGGTGGAGGAAGCGACAATGTTTGGTCAACCAGGGGAGGTTATTCGTGAGGTTGACAACCATGATGTCAGTTGCCAATGCTTGTTGTTTGAGTTTAGGGGGATCATGTGTAGACATTCCCTTTGTGTCCTTTCTTTTGAAAGGATAAAAGAGGTGCCAGTTAAGTACATGCTTTCAAGATGGAGCAAAAGGATGAAAATGAGGCACACATACATAAGGATTGGTACAAAATCTGCGGAGTTTAATGCCACCATGGAGAGGTTTGATAAATTGGTTAGGCATTTCTCTAAAGTTGCAGAATTTGCTGCAACTTCAAAGACTGGGACCATTCATGTTCATAGTACTCTTGACAAATTATATGATTATCTGCAGTTAATGCCTTTTGTCCCTGAGTTGAACACGGGTGGAAAAGGTGATGCCGTTGGTGGTAATGTTGTGCTGGGGGGTTCAAATGAGGAAGATGAAATCCATAGCCCTGTGCGTAAACGACAAAAGGGAAGACCACCATCGAAGAGAAAGGTTTCTGAAGTGGAAAAAGTGGTGCAGAAGTGTAGGAAGAAAGGAATGGCTAAACAGAATAAGATGCAAATCAAGGTGTGTTGGATGTCTTATAATGCCTTGCCTTGTGTGCATTTTACTTTTCTTTGTTTAATGTGCTGTTTTCATTGAATGATGCAGGAATCACTTCAGGGCTCAGTTTGCCAGCCATGTGGCACCAATTTGTCTATGGAGTCATCTGTTGAGGTCACAGACTGTGGCAACATTTCTAGTCAAAGGATTGTGGTGTGTCTTCACACTGAACTGACTTTTAATTTGCAAGTTTGATTGAGGGCTTTATGTCATTGTTATGAATGCGTGATAGTAGCCTTCAATAAGAATTCCCTATTGAAGGCTACAGTTGTGAAATTTCCATGCCTGGTCTCCTGACTATTGGATGTAAATTACCACTGGTTGTGGTTAAATTGTACTCCAATCGATGTGGACTTCATATTATGTTCATGTTTTCAATAGAACTTATTACCATTTGGTAAGAATATTTGTTGATGGAAGAAGATGACTATTGTGTTAGGTAAGTTTTATTGATTTTACGGTGGGTTATGGATGGTTATTTACATGTTTTGTTGGTGCTGTTCTTTTTTGTACTTATTATACAGCTTGGGGGTGTTGGCTCCAACAGAACTGTTACGATCGCCAACAACCAGAGCAATTTAATAGTGTCAAATGGTTCATCCCAACAACCTAGTGGATTTCTGCAGCTGCTTGAATCATATAGTCAAGATATTTGTCTGGGTGATATGTCACTGAGTAGTGTTCTACTTAGTGGGGATTCAAGCGCAATAACAATGCAGTCATGTGATCCACCTAGTTGTTAGACGAGCCAATAGGGGGTTTTTATCTGCAGGTGGCTTTTCTGGTTCTTTTGTTGATCAGGTTTGCTTTTAGTTTTGTTCATAGGTACAAGTTTCAGCTAAAATGAAGAAAACCAGTTGAATACATCATTGAACTTATAATCTAACTAGCTGTTTGTCCACATTTTTTAGTGCAGGATAGGAAAGAATATTTTCAAGGGTGAGCACAAAAGTTGCATATTAATTAAGTTAGGTGTGGTGTTGGGTAATGGGATTCTTTGTAACAAAGTATGTATTAGGTGAATAGATTGTGTTTAAAAAATTTAGTGGCGATGTTTTCTGGACAGAATGAGTGCATATCATGTAAGCCACTCATTCGAAAATTATCCCATGTATTAATTATAAATGAAATGTTAATAGGTTATTGACCAGCAATTATATTTGTCTGAGAAAGTGGAAAAGAGTTATTTTGGACCACAGAAAAAGAAGCTATGAATGAGTGGGTACAAGTTGTAAACCTTGTAAACCAGTGCTATACAGACAAGTACAAAAATTGTAAACCTTGTTAGAAAATGTTGTAAACCAGAGTTATAGAAGTTGTAAACCTTGTTAGAAAATGTTGTAAACCAGAGTTACAGAAGTTGTAAACCTTGTTAGAAAATGTTGTAAACCACAGGTACAAAAGTCGTAAACCACACTTACAAAAGATGTAAACCTTCTATAAATTGTTGTAAACCAGAGTTACAGAAGTTGTAAACCTTGTAGAAAATGTTGTAAACCACAGTTAGAAAAGTTGTAAACCAGTAAAAAAATGTTGTAATCCCATGACCAGGAAGTTGTAAACGTACGTGAAAAATATAAACATTGGCAGAAAATTACCATAGCTTATGCTGGTAAGCTGTATACTTAAACTATAAATTTATTTGTTGAACTAATCCTAACCAGCATGCAACGAAAGTAAAAACCAAGAAGACAATACATAAGATGAACACTCAATACTCATCCTCCGAATTTGATAAATACTCTTCCCTTTGTAGGATAAGATTTTCTTCATTGTGGGTTAAAGTTGTAACATTTTGTTAGCAGGTTTACAACATTTTGTTAGCAGATTTATAACATTTCCTTTTTAGGTTTACAACATTTTGTTAGCATACAACATTTTGTTAGCAGGTTTATAACATTTCCTTGTTAGGTTTACAACATTTTGTTAGCAGGTTTATAACATTTCCTTCTTAGGTTTACAACAATTTGTTAGCACGTTTATAACTTTTCCTTCGTAGGTTTACAACATTTTGTTAGCAGGTTTATAACATTTCCTTCTTAGGTTTACACCATTCCATTCTAAGGTTTACAACTTTCCCTTGTTACGTTTACAACATTTTGTTAACAGGTTTATAACATTTTCTTCTTAGGTTTACAACATTTCCCTTCTTACATGTACAACATTTGTTTAACAGGGTTGCAACATGATTGTAATGCAAACAAAATATTGTCCCTGAACAAATGATAGGTTTATATTTTCATCGTGTAAACTAACTTATAATATAGTACGGAATCACTTTGTACAAGCGTCAACATGGTGGGAAATTCCAAACAATAATTGAACCTATGCTAACATTATATACGAAAATGAAGTCCTAAACCACATATACTACAAGGAAGTATGCAAACATTATATATATGCCTACAAAGAATGGTGGAAATTTCTAAACAAAAAATAAACCTAAAGCGGCCCTTTTAAACAAATCAATCTGCATCCCTCGTCTTCTTCCGTGTCCTCGGCCTAGCATGTGATGTGGTGTATGGGGTGGTTAGCTGTGGACTGGGCTGCCTTACCTTCTTCCGTAAATATGCCTTCTGCTCATGTTCAGTGGGTTTGGGTGCACAACCTTTAGCAGCAGGACCAAGACCAGCTGGAAGACCAAAGCCTTTCTTACTTAGTTCCGGTTCAACTGCTGAAAGGACACTATCCTTGTATTTGTTCTCGTTGTCCATGACCCACCCAACACATAACTCACGCCGAATGCAAGCGAGCTGGTCCTGTGGGCATTCACATAAACAATTATGCAACCAGGACAAAATATTCAGTATTTAAGGGTTTCCAAATGCAAGATGCAAGTTACCTCCTTCCATACAGGCATGGTCAGACCCCCCCTCATAAGTTGTGACCCCATCCCACATTTCCATATACTTCATCACGTATATCCCACAATCGTCTCTATATGGAATGTGCAGCATTTAAACATTTTTACATAGTTAAAGCATTTTACTTGTTTCGAGCCAAATGTCGGGGTATATGATAACTCACTTGTTTGGTTGTATAGGGAGGGGCTATATAATGAGGTCAAGCTAAAATGCTGGGTCCATTGTTGGATCGACCATGACCATTAACTCCTTGAACCATATAAGCTGCAAAATTACAAAACCAGGACAATGTCAATTGCAATTGCTAATTGATTACCAATAACTCAAAAGCAATGCATAAATAACATACGATCAGTTCATCCAGGACATCCTTTTCATCTTTCTGCTAATCGTCCCCTTTTTTTTGTCATCACCACGTCCCAGTGAATCCAAAACATATAGCTTTTTGGATTCACGATTGAGGACATAGCACTACCAGTGCTCTTTATACACGCAAGGAGCAAATATCTGTAGCACCATTTAGTAACAATGAACACGGACACAATTTTCTTCTTATGCTAATACATTGTATATGCCAAATTATGCTACAATCGACTTAGGAAAATAACATACTAGATTGCGGTGTGACAGATCCCCATCAAAAAATGAGTTCCATACTGTAGGGTCCAATAAGGGGGTCTCCCCCTGAATGTGCTGAGCAATATCGCGCTGCACTGACTCCTACACCATTTAAATAAGTTTACAACATTCACATCAATATGGAAAACCTAAACCGTAAACACATAGGTCTGTTTATTTCATTTATTAGCATGAAATGGTAAAAGTGATTAATATGTGCCGCAAACCAAGAACTCAAATAGAATCTGCTGGGGTTCGCCTTTTTATTCTCATAAAAGTTTAAGTACCTGGCATGAAACGAAACAACCTACAACCAAATGACACACAAATGGTCACAAGCGGCCAACCAAAATAATAAACAATTATATTTGTCTCTGCCAAATTGCATACAACATTGCTTATCCATTACCGCGATGCCAGAGTTTGAACCTCGTTGCGGTGGAGGAAATGACCATCAACACTGATAATTGGCCTAACGAATGAAAAAAAATATAGTTAGTCAAAAGTTATGCACTGAAAATAAAAGCAGAAGAAGGTGCTAAACCTCATGTGAACAGGTTGTAAAACAGGAAGAAAAAAAAATATTTGTTGTAAACGTCAAATGAAAATGTTGTCAACATTGTCTAAAAGGTTGTAAACCTAATGGGAATAGTTGTAAACCACCACCAAAAATTTGTAAACCTCCTCTGAATTTGAAACCAGCAAAATAATTGTGGTAAACCTCGTGGGCAAATAGTTGCAATCCTTGTGTAAAAAGTTGTAAAGCTAATGTGATTAGTTTGAAACCACCACTGAATAGTTGTAAACCTCCTCTGAAAGAGTTGTAAACCAGCAAAATAATTGTTGTAAACCTCATAAGAAAAGTTGTAAACCCTGTATAAAAAGTTGTAAAACTTGTGTAAAAAGTTGTAAACCTTATGTGAATAGTTGTAAACCAGGACTGAAAAGATGTAAACCTCATCTGAACAAGTTGTAAACTAGCAAAATAAATTGTTGTAAACCTCATACGAAACCTTCCAAAACCCTACTAAAAAAGTTGTAAACCTCCTAAAAAAGTTGTAAACCATGAAAAAGAAAGTTGTACACCTCTTTGCAAAAAGTTACAAATCGGCACAAATAAGTAGTAAACCTCATCTCAAAATGTTGTAAAACAGGGACCAAAATTGTTGTAAACTAGGGAAAAAGGTTGTAAACCTCTTGTCAAATTATTGTTAGCCCAAAAACAAAGATTGTAAACTAGAACAAAAACAATTGTGCACCAACTCCAAACCAAAATACACACACACACACACATTCTGCACTGGACTCACTCTTTTGATTCGGCTGGCTTCTTGCTTTTCTTCCCTCTCTTACGCTTGCTTCTGTTCCTCGTGCAGTAAGCAAAGATCACCTTGGCCACTTCATCTGGCACCTCGATCTTCCTACCACTGAGAGTTTCGGAAGTTGAAGTTGAAGCTGGAGCTACAACTGAAGCTTGTCTTGTCCTGTCCACGGACAATGGGCTGACAATCAACGCAGCCATCTCCTAAACAAACAGACAATATATCATATGTACACATCATTTATGCACAGGACACCCAAACCGTTACAAAGCAATCCTCATAAGCATTCAAAAAAGAAATAGTTACCTCAGCTGGAAGGACTTCCGAAGGGGACAACGGAACATTCTCGCCCAAGGGATCATCTTGGCCATCACCATCAGCTGCATTTCCGAAGGACTTCCTTCCACAGCTCCATGTGGAGCTGAGTGTGCCTCCTGTTTAGTTCAATTGTATATCATTAAAATATGATAAACTCTGACCCTGACAATGCTATCACCTTCCACATAAATTTATTCACATACACTAAAAAATAACATAATGTGCACTTACTGTGGAAGCACCCTCAAGGTAGAAGTGCTCCTTCACAGCAACTGTGGCCTCACTCGAACTACGTCCACTCTCCTCACATACATCAGCTGACTGGATTGGAGACCTACTACTACCCTCTGTGGAGCCTTCATCGCCGGCAGCTTCTGATTGGGCAGGCTTTGGTGGAAGGGGTGACTGAACTAGTGCAGCAGCCACATTCGTTAGGGGAGAAGAAACCTTAGCTGCCTTAGACGGAGCCTTCTCTGCAAAATAGCTCGCCTTACCCTCCCTCCTTTCTCTCTGCTGCCTCAATGCCGTTGTAATGACCACATTGACCATTTCCTTCAAGTCCTACATACAGATAATTTAATGTATGTTAATTTACATTTCAACCATTGGTGAGCAACAACAAATTGTCCAACCAAATAAAACATACACAACTATGTCCTTAAAGCAAATCCAAAGACCTCATAGTCGAAGTGCGTGTCAAGAAACTCCTTAACTGCACCAGCAACACTGTACTTGTTTGGGTTCAACAGACCTTGCAAAAAACACAGCTTCAGCTCTACCTCACACCACTTTACTACATTTACCTTGTCAATTACCAAAAATGCTAAATTACACAAACGTAAATAGCATTGTACCTCCTCATCCATCCTTTCCTCACTGAATCGAGCCTGGGCAGCCTCCTTAGTCCAGTGTTTGACAAGTGGAGGGTCATTGTCTCCTGAAGGCGACCCAAAAGCTGAGTGGAGGTACCAAACCTATTCAAAGGTAACATAAATTTAATTAGTGAAATTGTCCTCGCACAACTAAAATGGACATAAACTTCCATCAATGCCACATACCATTAGGAAGAAGACACACCCTCCAATAGACCTCACCTCCCCTTTTCTGGCCTTGTATTCTTTGACACTCTCAACCAAGGTGTCAACAACCAGTTTACCCCAATTGTATTTTCTGGGGTCTTCCACATCAACAACATGGGCCAGCAACTTCATACTTGTTGAACCCTTCATAGTGGGGCAAAAGAATGTGCAGAGCACATAGAGGATGAAGGCTCTCTTAAACTTGTCATCGGTTGTGCTTTCCCGAATGATCACTTCCAAGTCCTTTATAGTTCTTTTCTGGAACTCTTGCACAACTACTATCTCCTCATTTGATGCATTTTGCCTTACCTCCTCACCTTTACATACAACACAATTTCATGTAATCATAACATGGCAACTTCAGCATACATTTCAAATAACAGAAAAACTAAATTTTATAAATTGCTACCAAGTTTTGTTTACTTACCAGCACAAGGAAGCCCAAGCACTAAACCCACTGATTCAGGCGTAACAGGTATCGAACGTTCCTTGAAGCGGATGCACCGCTTCACATGATCAAAAGCCTTTATCACCTCTAGGATGAAGATCCTATTCTTTTGCTTCATCTTCAGTTCAGAAAGGCCTCCAAACCCCATCGCCTAAACTACCTCTTTTTGAGCCACTGTTAAAGTCTTTTCCCATAGATTAGCAATCATCGCAGGGGACCATCGGCTATTGAATGCAGGCTGCACCTTACAGTAAAAACAATCAAAATATGACATCACACACTATCCCCATTAATTATGCCAAACGCAATAAACTAACATTAACACCCATTGTATCAAACATTCAAAAATCCTCGAATGGAAGTATACTTACAACTCTAGGCTTTTTCCTTGTGCTCCCTTCAGCAACTTCAGCTCTTTTGCAAGGACCCATGTCTAAGATGTACTTCAAAATCAAAATGTTTAACTGTTATATCACAAATTTAAATTCGTAAACAAACTGCTAGACCCTTCAAAAATAGGTATTACACACTAAAATTTACAAATCTCTGTAAAAAATTGTTGTAAACTAGGGGGAAATTTTGTAAACCCCCACAGAAAAAGTTGTAAACTAAGGGGAAATGTTGTAAACCACCACAGGATAAGTTGTAAACCAGGGGGAAACGTTGTAAACCACAGTTATGAAAAGTTGCGAACCAGGGGGAATTAGTTGTAAATCAGGGGGAAATGTTGCAAACCACCACAGAAAATTTTGCAAACCGGGGGGTGAAACATTGTAAACCAACACATAAAAAGTTGTAAACCACGACGGAAATGTTGTAAACCACCACAGAAAAAAGTCGTAACCCAGAAGGGGAAAAGTTGTAAACCACAGTTACGAAAAGTTGTAAACTAGAGGGGAAATCTTGCAAACCTTAACAAAATTTTGTAAACCAAGGGAAAACGTTGTAAACCACCACAGAAATAGTTGTAAACCTGGGGGAAAAGTTGTAAACCTAGGGGAAAAGTTGTAAACCCCAAACAATAGGTTGTAAATCGGGGGAAAATGTTGTAAACCACTACACAAAAGGTTGTAAAAGGGGGGGAGAACTTGTGAACCACCACATAAAAGGTTGTAAGCCGGGGAGAAAAGTTGTAAACCCACCAAACAAAAGGTTGTAAACCGGGGGAAAAGGTTGTAAACCACCACTAAAAAGGTTGTAAACAGGGGGGATGAAGTTTTAAACCACCACATAAAAAGTTGTAAACTGGGGGGAAGAAGTTGTAAACCACCACACAAACTGTTGTAAACCGGCGGGAAAAAGTTGTAAACCGGGAGGAAAAGTTGTAAACCACCACACTAAAGGTTGTAAACCAGGGGGAAAAAGTTGTAAACCACCACACAAAAGGTTATAAACCAGGGGGAAAAGTTGTAAACCACCACACAACAAGTTGTAAACCTTTTCCTAATGATGTAAACCAGTACAAACAGTTGCAAACCAAGTTCTCAAACTGAAAACACAAAACACTTTAAAGCAGACAAGTTCTAAATAATCCAAATAAATTTGTAAACCCTACTAAATTTTTTTTTCTTTTTCACGACAGCTACTACACAAAACCACTAAACGAAACTAATAAGCCTGTCAAATAAATTTCAGAAAACTTCCAACCCAAATGACTACAGCCACTAAACATCTTCATGAAGCAAAATATTATGCAAACCAAGGTACAAAAAGTTGTAAACCCTCTATATGAAATCTGTCAACCTAAACGAAATATAGTAACCTTCTGGAAAACTAAAAGTTACCCCTTACTACTTATAATGCAAATGGCACAACGAAGAAGACGAAAACTCGGACCAACAACACCAACAATGGGTCAGCGATTCCAATGCCAAACGATAGCTTAAAACAGCAGAGTACACGTGATTGTAGGGGAATATAACCTTTTGTGCCTTGTTTCGTTAACTCACACCATGCAGAAACAGGGCCTCCAATGTGCACGACGTGGGGTTGTGGGGATTCTGGTGGTGGGGTTGTGGTATTGGTGGGTTTCTATTTTGGGAGAGGGAAAGACAAATGTGCACGAGGCGGGGTTTTTTCCTTTTTCCCTTTAGAGCTGGTTTCTCTCACCTATGTTTTTCCCTTTTCCCGTATTGCCCTTCGTATGCAATACATCTGTTTTGTCTTCTTCTGAGATGGCTATACAGGGTGGACGTATAAAGGAGGACATGTATCATTCCTCTAACTCAAGTGACAGTTTGTCATTTACTCTAGTTAAAATAAAATATGTAAACTAACTCCTAATAACTACGACCACGATCATGCACGTATGACGTGTTCTTGAGTTTCAGAGGAGAAGACACTCGCAACGGGATCACTGGGCATCTGCATGCTGCGTTGGAAAGGAAGGGAATCAAAACATTCATAGATGACAAGGACCTGGAGACAAGTGAAGTTATTTCATCAGAGCTTCTGAAAGCAATTGAAGAATCAATGTTTGCAATCATTGTTTTCTCACCAAACTATGCTTCCTCTTCTTGGTGTTTTGATGAGCTCCATAAAATTGTTGGGTGTAGCAAGAACATGGGGCTAGAGGTTGTGCCAGTCTTCTATCAAAAGGGAAGCTTTGAGGAAGCTTTCCAAAAACATGTGAAGAGATCCGGAGAAAACAATGAGAAGGTTAAAAGATGGAGAGATGCTCCGGTACAAGTTGCTAATGTTTCTAGCTTTGCAACTTCAAGGATAAGTAAGTTTGCCTTGCCAATTATGAGGTCTATTTGTTTTACTAAATTATTGTGTGCCATAAATATAAGAACACAAAATAATATTTACTTCTACATATATTCAAGTTTAAAGTATAAACATGTAAAGAAAATTATAGTCAGTGGAATGGTAGACGCGATCTATTTTTGTGTAACCTTTTTCATAGGCAATTAAAAGTTAAAATCAAAGAAGAAATGCAACACCATAAATTTTATCTTCGATTGAGGTTAACCTTTAGTTGTTATGTTTTTGTATTATAAATTTTTCTGATAAAATAAGATATAAGGAAAATAATGATAATAATAATTTTTTAATAAAAATCAAAATAGAAAGCCTTGTGATAGATAAATCATGTACCATATTTATTTCGTAGAAGCTAATTAACGCATTATATACAAATAATTCATTGTCTGAATAATTTACACACCATAAATATGTAAATAAATCCAAACAGTATATTATAAATAGTAAATAAATAGCAAAAAAAAAAATGTTATCCGGCTAATGTTGGTCTAGTAATTAATAAAGTAATTAAACTTTTAATAGAGTTATATGTAACTCATCTAAATAGGTCACCTGAACTATAATACAATGCTAGCTATTCTCATAATCTAAAATAAAATCATATCTACTTTTCTTGAATGTGCTCTTCCAATGATTTGTAGTTACTTGCTTTTCATCTGGAGATGACACGAAAATAAAATGGGGTGAGAACTCGAAAGTTCCCAGTAAAATGCACATAATAAGATGTCATTGAAATCACCCCCAGTTACCTCGGTTTATTTTTGAAATAAACTTAAACATACATTAAAATTTAATTAATAAGTTTTGAAAATCTTTACTTGAGGAAGACGTATTTTTTAACATGGTCTTTCTTAACGTAACTTGATGCAATACTACATTTTATGTATGCATGACAATATAAATAAACATAAACATACATATAAAATTTTATCTAGTCACATAAAGTATGTATGTTAGTCTTTTCGCTTTTTTTCCCCTTATTCTTTTTTTTTTTACACGTCTCTTGCTTTAAAGGTTTCTTTTTTTATACATATCTTTCTTTATACATCCATTTTATCTAATCAGTAGGGTAATGAATTCATAGCAATAGCCGATCATTATTGACAAATATAATGGGGATAAACAGGGTGTTAGAATAGTGGGGTCACCTTTTTCTATCGAAAATTATTTCTAAATCAGTGGGGTCTGAGACCAACCGCATTAACATTTTATATTACATTAATACTTTATTAGTGGGGACATAGTCCAACTTCTTTAACATTTTGTATTACATAAATGCTTTATGAGTGAGGATAATATCCAACATCTTTTCATATCATATAATAATTTATCAATGGGGATTATTTCCAATATCTTTCATATATATAAATAATTTGATACTTACTTTTAATGTAGGTACTCATAATAAAATCAAACATAACATACATATTAGCATTTGGCTTACAACATATGCACATTTTTGTTACTGTTATATAACAACATCATACATGAATTCATAAACTGTTAGAACCATGTAGTCTCCCACTACACAAATATGGCCAAATTACTATGCATGCAATCTAGCATCAAACATTTAAATACATGATCTTGGTTATATCATAAGTAACATAATATCCTTTCCATAGATTTCTTATCATGGAATCATTTTTTGTAATCATAAATAATTATAGTCATCATAATCATCGTCATTGTTTCATCCCAATCACACTTTCATAGTCTTGGTTATACAAAACATATCACTTAATACCACTTGCACTTTATTTATTCTATTGATGCTATAAAGTCATCAACTTTCCAAAAAGTTGGTCGTAAAAATAAATCTAAAAATGTTAGTAAATGACATAATAAGTTTTTTAAAAAATAAACGATGTACCTCAATATATTAAGATTCATATGTAGAAAATTTGGATAAAAAATGAGTTTTAGATTATATTATAAAATTGTATAAATACAGTGCTCAGAACATATTTTTCAGCAACACAGCAAATTTCCTCAAATTTCAAACTCTAGCAAAACATCCTAGAAATTTCCACCAAAATTCATAGGAAAACCTCAACATGTTAATAACACCATGTAAAAATTTTATCTTCAAATTCCTTTGGTTGATAGGATAACAAAAATAAAAAAATTTACAGCTTGCTAAAATAAGTGTAGGGTGCTTATAGGGACAATTTCAATTTTGCAATTTTTAATGATAGTAAATGATCGTGTTTGCTCTGTTAAAAACTCATGGGAGTAGTCCCACATGTTAGCTACGTTCCATAAAAAATTCAGCTCAAAATCTCATCTGCAAGCAAATTTAAAAATTCATGCAATTTTCTTGTCAGGGCATAAAACCAAATTTCAGCAAGTCACACCATTCAGTAAAGTGATTTTAAGAGCTTCCTAATTAACACAATTCAATGCTAAATTAATTATAACTCAGAAAAACATCAATCACTTTCATTTCAACACAGAATTTCTAGCCACACTTCATTCTAAAATCATAAATTACTCATTCTAAAATAGAAAATTCATCAACAAAAATTTAGCAATATAGAAAACTCCGTTGAATCCATTTAATGGGTAGAAAATTAAATAATACAAATATAAACCCCTATCTCAGGTGATGAACTATGTGAGAATGGGTATTTAGTGGATCCAAATGGTTGAAATTAAGCTACGATCCTCCATCGTGCTCCCTCCTTGCCTAAAACCAATATTACCACAAAAGATATGGAAAGATTGGATCTCCAAAACACTTGGGGGTTTATGTGTTTAAAGAGAACTTTGAACCAAGATGATGGCTCAAGTTCAAGGTGAAAATCAACAGTTGTGAAGGATGGAGAAGAAGTGAAGAATGATGATGTAGAAAATGAAAGCTTGGAGAGAATGAGAATGTTGGAAGGCCAAATTGCAATTGTAAAGAGGAATGAATGTGCTAACTTTTTCTTATATAGTAGATGTGTTAGGGTTTGTATATGTCTCACATCTCTCTTTTTTCTTTGTTATTATTTTTATTCCTACTATTATTTTTGTTATTGTTATTATTATACTTTCTATATATATATATAACCATTAATCATTAATATGTCTATATATCATTATGTATATAATATTTTAATGTGTATCAATATAATTATGTAGATATTACATGTGTGCATATATATAAAAAATTAAAGTGTGGGATCCCTATTTGTTTGTTGCTATAAAATAGACATTTAGAGAGATATTATTTTTTTTAGTTTGTGTGAACATAATTTATGGAGACTTAGTGGGAGATTATTGACTATTAAAAATTTGAAACTAAAATATCAATCTTTTAGAATTTTGAACATTCTTTCATAATTTAAATATTAGTTGATTGTGAGATGCTATTTATCTTCTAGAATCTTATTTTTAATTTTAATTCTTAAAATTAATAAATTTATTAAATATTTAAAATTATCCTTTTGTCTTTCATCTAATTAGGCTGACTTTTCTATTAATTTTTTGATTGATTAAGTTTTGGCTCATTTATTAATTATTTATTATTTATTCTGATAAGTCATAAAAATGAGCCAGTTAATATAAAAGAAAATTGAGGATGCTACAGAAAATGGTCATATTATGTAGTTAGGATTGGGATTTATAATTAAAAAAAATTAAATGACCATTTTACATTTGAATATAACTAATTAATGGATTTTGCTGATCCGTGCTTTAAGGGCAAGGGATAAAGAAGTAAAAGAGAAAATTTTATCTTAGAAAGATGAGTTTTTATCAATGCATAAAATCTATCACAAAGTTTCATAACTTTTTTTTTCAGGTATCCTTAACCATCCTTAGAACTGGGTCAATAAAACTTTTAATTAATTAAGTCCAACTAATAAACCATTTGAGTTATTTAATAGATGAGTAAATTATAATAGATTAAATTAGATAATAAAAATTTTAACTAATTGAAAAAGGGATAAATAAGTATTATCTTTGTTTTCGAAAAAGTATCACTTTGCGGAAGTAGTTTCTCTCGCCACTAGAAATCATACAATTTATTGAAAAAGAAAATAAAAATAATATAAATCATGCACCGCGTGTTACAATCCAATCAAACTTCAATTCCAAATTTAAAACGTATCAGTTAATTGGTATATTTGGTTCAATCAAGTCACAGTTATAATTGTGATAACTATGGTCACCAAATCAGATTTTAATTTAACAATTACTAATAATTTTTTATTTTAAATATATGATGATTATATTATATATAAATTTAAATATTATATTAATCACTTAAACTCTAAACCGAACTCACTGCATTGTGTTGTGGCACGTGGCCGCTTGCAACTCGAGTTAATATGGCTAAAACAATTCATGTAAACTATATATGCAATCTATATGTCGTAATCATGCAGCCCATAAATCACTTTCAACGTTGTCATTTCATAAGATATATACCCTGGTTCAATTTATATGCGATATGTTCTTAAGGAAAAATTGAAAAAATCTCTAACATAAGAAATGTTAGCTAATAGCCAGCCTAGTAAAAATTAATGTCACTGGGAATGACTTAAGTTTATATTTAACTATTTTTCTTGAAAGTAGGAGTTGTAGTTAATCCGCCATGTATGTCTTAAACTTGGATGTTGAACGAAGTTACAATATGAATTTCAACTATGATCTCTTGTTCGTTAGTTTCATGTAATCCCTTGATGAGACCATGATTTGCCCTCAGAAGTTTAGTCCATCTGGGTCGCTCAGGAGACTAACCTTTAGTTGAAAATTTATTTCCTGAGATTTTTGTAATAACCATTTTTTTTAGTTGCGTTTGTTATTCTCATAAATTGTCGAGGTTTATCTTTAGCATTTTGCCATTGATACGCAAAATATTAAACGAGAACTTGTGTTTATTGCTGAACACATACATAAAAAGTTGATTCCAAAATTGCCATCCTCTACAAAGAACGTTGTAGGGATTGCCTCAAGGGTGGAGGAAGTAATTAGGCATATAGGCATTGGGTTGAATGATGATGTTCGCTCTATTGGCATATGGGGAATGGGTGGCATAGGTAAGACCACTATTGCTAGAGTAGTTTATGAAGCCATCCAAGGAGAATTCAAAGTTAGTTGCTTTCTTGCCAATGACAGGGAGGCACGTGAGAAAAACAGAATTGTTGACAAACAAAAAGAACTTGTTGCTCAGGCACATATAAGTGCTGATACTTTAAATAATGAGCATGATGGACAAATAATAATACAAACCTCTTTATGCAACAAGAAAGTTCTTCTTGTTCTCGATGATGTTAGCGATGAAGTCAAATTAAAGAATTTGGCTGGGGAGAAAGATTGGTTTGGCCGGGAAGTAGAATAATAATCACAACAAGAGATATACATTTGCTAGAAATTTATAAAGTACAAAGGACTTATGAGGTTCAAGGTTTAGTCCACAATGAATCTTTTGATCTCTTTTGTTTGAAAGCTTTTAAACAAAAAATGCCTATAGAAGAGTACTTGGATTTGTCCAAGAAAGTGGTGGAATATAGTGGTAGTCTTCCATTAGCACTTGAGGTACTGGGTTCCCATCTTTATGGAAGACCTATTAATGTTTGGCACAGTGCTATTGAAAAAATTAAGAGTACTCCATTTGCCAAAATTCATAATTCATTGAAAATAAGCTATGATAGTTTAGATTTCATGGAAAAGAATATTTTTCTGGATATTGCATGTTTCTTTAAAGGAATGAAGATGGATTATGTGACAGATGTATTAAACAAGTGTGGTTATAGTGCCGAGATTTGCATTGCTATTTTGATTGAAAGATCTTTGGTCACCATAAATCAAGTGAGTAATGTGTTGGAAATGCATGATTTACTTCAAGATATGGGTAGGGGTATTGTCATACAAGAATCTTCGGATAATTCTAGCAGACAAAGTAGGTTATGGTCTAGCGAGGAAATCGATCTCATACTTAAAAATAATAAAGTAGGTGTAATGATTTTTTTTTAAACACTTATTAGATGTTTGATGTTAACTAAAATCGATATAGCTAGGTTAAATTTAGTCTTTGATTCCTACCTTTTACATCTACTTATAAATTAGTTGCTATATTTTTCTCATTTTAGTTAAATATAATCTCTATAGTTGTATATGTTTCTAAAGAGATCCCTCCATATTGTTAACTTTTTAGCTTTAGCTTATCTTAAATGATTCACTAGTCAATGTGAGAGATGATGGGAGGACAAAAATAATTAGTGGACGAAAGTGAAAGGAATTATGATGCCTCTTAGAACTTTGTTGGGTTGAATTATTTTGTTAGGTTCAAGGTGATGGATTTTTCAGAAGAAGATGATATGAATTAGCATATGATATACAACATTTATTTGAAAATGTTTACAATTATAGGACTTAGTTATATATATATATATATATATATATATATATATATATATATATATATATTATATGAACCATTTTTAACTCGATGTAAAGTGTAGTCATAAATAATTCAACCCCTTAATATTAAGATACTCATTGAGCAATGCATTCGTGATTTTGTTTTCTATAGGTTGTATTTTACCTCTTTATTGTAAGATCACATGAACTATATATACATGTATACAGGGATCTGAAGCAATTCAAGGTATAGTTTTATGGCCAGCATGGTTTCGACGACACTCGAGTGCAGAAGCTTGCTCTATTTAAATTGTTAAAGTTTTTAAATTTTTTTGAGATATTGTTGGGGTTCTTAAACCCATGAATTTGGGGTTTTTATAAATTGGGACTAATTGATGTTAATTGATAGCGTAGTTAGCTCACAAATATTAATGTTGTCTCGTGCCTAGAGCAGTAGAGCAATCGAACGTCAACACTTGAGTTGGTGGTATTAAAGGCGTTGTTCTTCGGTTCTTTGAACCAATATTTGTGAGTGAATAGTGTATCTATTGGTTACTTTATGCATCATAATTATTGATTATAAATTTAGAATTATATGAAGAGTTTAAAGTATATTGATATGTAATAAAATAAATTATTTATCGAAAAGGAGGATTATGGTTGAAATGAAAAATTTATATTTGGAGACCAGAATATGATTACTATGTATATTTAAATAATTTTAGTCAAATTGTAAGGAATATTAAATTTTTAGACCATTTTATATAAATTATTAAGTTTGAGTTTATTTGATGTCCATGGTATCTTATATAACATGAGGATGGATTTTTGGTGTTGTAAAAGTATCTTGGAATTGGAATTGTGTTAAAAACATCAATGATTGTATTTATGAGAACTGTTAAGGCTATAATTATGATATTGAGATAGAGATTATGAAACTACAAGATTGAAAAGGTTTTGGGAGTGAACAAAAGTAGAAACTGTAGATAATGGCAAGGACGTTAGCCTTGGTGCACCATGGAACTCCAGTTAGCAGGTGAGATGCTAACCTATACATAGCTGCAACTATGTCTGGATTTGTATTTGGTTATAGGCCAACTCTAGTTAGCAAGTGATGAGGTGCTAACCCGCACATGACTTTTGTCATGTCTGGACTTGTATGGCTACGGGCCAACTCCAGTTAGCAGGTGTGGTGCTAACTTGCATATGACTTCGGGTCATGTCTGGACTTGTTATTATTCTACTTCGGATAACTCCCTATTTATATTTGGATTTATATGATTATGTAAAGCTATATTATCAAGAATTCTCATGTTATGACTAGATCCTTTTTTTTTTTTTAGTACATATACGTTATTATGTTTATATTGTTTTATGATTGCATTTAGTAAACTATGGATATCCTATCTCTCACTGAGTTACAAAACTCAACCTGTTATCTTTCCATTTTTTTTCAGATACAAGTGCTGGTGCTGGATCTGGTGTTCCTCTAGCACAACTTTAGTAACTTCAAAGTTGGTGAGCCTTTTTGTAAAGGCCATTTTTGTTGTCTCTCATATTTTGCTTAGCCTGTTAGTTTTTAGTTACTCCATACGTCACAGACAGGGTCCCTGGATCTGTGTTTTGCTTAGATTTGAGGTTTTATTACTTAGCTATGTAAATTATGTTACAACAAGGATTTGGAAACTTAATTTAGTTTATGATTGAACTATATAATGCATTATGTTTAATAGTTATAAAACTAACTTGGTATTATGGCTGGACTATGTTGAAATATTATTATATGCTGGAAGGGCGTATTATGAGAATGCTTGATACCCATTTGCTGGAATTTAAACTGTAAATGTTACAGGTTGTATTTTAATTTGGGGAATATTCGAAAAACAGAGGAAACTCTGTCCGTTTTTATAGAAAATTTGGTGTTTTAAGACTTGCTAGGAAAGGTATTCCCTATGCGCTGGTCATGACATAAATTGGGTCGTGATAGAGGAGATGCACAAATGGACAACTCAAACAAGTTTTTGTGCATTTGAAAAATTTTGCACTCCTTTGTATGGCCAGTTATGTTGTTATGCAGTTCAGGGTGGTTTTCAAGTCTCAACATGCATTATGGTGACTTTAGTTTATCCTCAATTGTGAGTTTCAATTTTATCCTTACTCTTCTTGATTAGATTCAGTTCATATACAACAATATTATTTGTTAGGGGGTGTGGAATAAATCTGAACTTGATATGATTATTTAAATGAGACCACTTATTGAGTCTATAAACAAACTAATAAGGAATTTTAATGAAAAAAAAATGTGTAGAATATTTTGTATGTTTTTCTTTCCGAGAGGCATATTATTTATTTTTCTGTTACGAAGTTGAGTTTCATGAAATTCGTTGGTCTTTTGTTGAATTTTTCAAGGTTTTTATTCTTACTTTTCCACAATTAATATCCCATTGCTTCAAAACAAGCAAAGATTTTGGTGAGAAAATAATTTAAAATTAGCAAGGATTTGTGTAGTAGTGTCCTAGTTTTTACATCAGATGGAATATATGCCCGCCTTATGTGTTTATTTGGACTGAAGAGGATCCTTTGTTCTTTGACTGTGCACTCCTCTCTTTTTTCTTGGTTTTGTATTCTTGTAGAAGAATAGTTGTGCAGTCAGAGAGATTGGAGAGCATGATTACATCAAGTTGCAGTTGGGGTTTTTGTTTTAATGCTTTTGTTTAAAGGAATGTTCATCCTTGCTGTTTTAACTTATAGGTTAGAGTAAACCCCCTAGAGTGTTCCGAGATAAAATATATTATTGGACAAATTCGTCTCTAAGAAATAAAAACCGTCAATAAAATCTCTGAAAATTGTAAATGTAGGGCAAATTTGATGTGGATGTATCCAAGTACTTAATTTGGAAAGGACTTAATAGTTTCAGTCAAATTTTCAGCCAGTGTTTGTGCTTATGAGCAGATGTTACTTTAGATGACAACAATCACCAAGTTTTTTCTTACTAAATAGGATTAAACAACATTGTGTTCTATTATAAACCATGCCTTTACTTCAAGGCAAACAATCTTTAGGCCAAATATTATGAATCCATCATTCCATTGTTGATGTTGCATTAGTTAACCAACTCTTTACATGTAACAATATATGATTCTTGTTCAACCATTGATTTTATTTGGAATAGGATCATTTTTTTGGCATTCCTTTGGTACTAATGTAATCTGGTAGTTCCTTATTGTTTCTTGGCATTTTCCTTTGCTTGATCATGGATGAAGAAATTTCTTTGGTGCCAAACATTGTTGCCAATTGGTTTTAGTCTTGACTGTTTACTTTTAATTCTAATTACTCCAGGCCAACTGTAAACAAGAGCCAGATCTCAATTCCTAAACATGCCTCTGGAGAAAATCTGTGATCTTATCCGGAATTTTCTGGAGTCCCTTGATGTTGTTGTAAGTGTCGCAATAAAAACTAACGGTTAGTCATTGGGCAGATTTGTTCTATACTACTGGAAGATCAACAGAGTATGTCTTTCAAGCATTTCTTTTCTTCTTTTCAATTTCAACTTTGCTTATTACTGGGAGTGAACTCAATTCAATTCCTTCCGATATGGGATCAAGTGTGCTGAAAATAAAACAATTTTCTTCTCTTCTGTTACATGAAATGATATGATATGGCATTGGAAAAATACTACTGATTGAACTTAATAATATATTCCATTTGGTGTTAGATACCATTTTTTGTTTGGCGTGTCAAGAATAAAGCTATAGCCTATAAGTTTCCAGCATTTCAATCATCAAATTTCTATGTTTGTGCTATTAAATGCTTCATTTGTAGATGCTCCTGCATGTTAAAATATGTAGAAGCTCATGCTCATTTGGCAGCATGAATAGAAAATAGATGTGTTTTTTCATTGTGAACCAGGACTAGAAGAGAAATTTGAAATTAACGAGAATTATCATATTTGTTAAACTTTTTCCATATCTATGTTTAAAAGTGAACATAGGATTGAGGAAACCTTAAGTTCTTCAAGAGAAAATATGAATATCAATTTGTAAAATAAGTATTATGTTTATATTTCAGACCTACCTGAAAATTTTCTGTTTTTTCAAATCCCCACATATTGCTCTTTGTTGCTTTCCAAGAGAACATAACATTTTGAATTTCTAATTTTGTGTTGTACTATATATATTTTTTGAGCCTTTCTTAGTATGATTGAATAATATATATGTATGAATGTATGTATGCACATGTGTATTTAATTATCAACTGATCAAATTCATTTTATCTTAAATATGACAGGTGATTGCTAAACTTGATATTAGTCCCGCTATTAGTCAGTATTGTATTTTATGCAGGCAACACTTTATGAATCTTTGTATGAGCTTGCTGGGGAGCTGGTATTGATTTGAAACACTATTATATTATTCATTTTAGTTGGTCAAGTAATATATCTTGTGCAGGAGATCATAGCCTTTTTTCTTAACTATTTTGTTTTGGGTCATCAGGTGAGGTTCCTACTAAGGTCTGGTAGGGAATATGACCAAGCATCAAGTGATTCGGATAATTTGTGTTCTACTCAGAGGAAGCACTCATTGGGAGAAAAATGTTCACGTACATTTCTATGAAATGTTCTTTAATTTCTGCTGCCCTTGCATCAGTTTTATCACTTATCAACCATTCTAACAAAAAGGCACTCGATCAGTTTGATTTAGTAGTAATAAGATATTGGTGACTAGTGCCCCTTCTGATAATTTTATTGTAGTTAGTGTTTAAATTGTTCAATGACAATTTAATTGCAGGAGCAGTATCTACAACGTGAAAGATATGGGAGTGCTAGGTTGGAGAATTTTGCTTCAGGGCTTGAACTAATTTGCCAAAAGGTTTGAGATTTTAACATTTGGAATACAAAACTTACATGCTGACTATTCAATGCACTTCATTGGTTTTAAATCGCAGTGATCTAACATTGTTTGCCTCCTTTTATCCTCCCATTCCTTTGTGTTATTTTGTTCAACCCTTAGTCGAATATTATACTCTGGTGATTCTACGAACTTTTAATTTGACCGCCTAGTTTATTGGTACTTATTTGGTCAAATTGTAGCCTTTAGTTAACACAATAAAAAAAGGCATGGGTCAATTTGGTAGTTTTGGTGCTAATACCCAACAAATTCAATCAGTCATTCTATAAAATGTTCAATGATATTGGAGGGTGTTTAATTGTTCCTCGTTGTACTCTATTCCTTTGTCTGTGTGATGAAATTATTTTTCTATTGAAAAAGTATCGTGACATTTTCAGAAAAAATGATGTTTCTTCATAAGATATGGCAAACAAACCTTGAATTTGATTAATTTCATAGAAGGAATAACTGATAATTTACTTCTAAAGCCAATTTACTTCTAAAAATGATGCTAATTCTTGGATCATTTGCTATAGGCTTGTCTAGATATATTCTAATATTTTTATTTTAGTTCAGTTTCTTCGCTCCTTATTAATGAACACTATCCTGTGTTATCAGCTTCAAATGGGACATTACACAGCCAATTGGATGCTGACTTCTTCTGACTCATATGTGATTTGTCAAGTTTAAAGAATGGATAGTTGTCCTGGCTATTCTCTTACGATGTTTTGAGGTATGCTTGGATTCATTGTGCACTAACGGACACTTGATTCTGAAATATGGTGTGACATGACTTAGCTTTAGTAATAATAATCTGACCAAAAATAAAAAAAGAAGAGTAATTGTAGTGTTAACATTATAGGAAAAAATGTAAAAGATGGATAAAAAGATAATTCTAAATAATATGGTGATGTATGTGATGAGGTGACCACGATCAATAATGACACTAACCTACTACTCCTAATTATGCTAATATTCTTGGTCAAGTGTGTAGGACTAGTACAACTGTACAAGCCTAGCCCAATAGCAATAGTATAATAAGACTCCGCTTTTACAATTACTGGAGCCTTTTTTCCTTCCTCTTCTGTTCATATGCAATCGCTGGAAGCTTATTATAACATGCTTTGGCGGTCAATGTGCATGCCAAAGAGGAGATATTTAATGAACACATCTATTATGCTTGTAGGACTTTTTTTACTCCAATTGTGGTTCTCCTTTTGCAAAGGGAATTATTTAAACATACATTTGTCAGCTCCTGCCGTTTTAAAAAGGGTTCATTTTATTGATCATTATATTCTTCTAGTGCTATTTTACAGCTTCTTTTTAACTTATTTCGTCATGATGTTTGTCTGTGGAAAGCATATAGCACCACGCTGCAAGTATATCTAATTTAGATTACTAATGGAAATTATAGTCACAGGCTCACAGCAGTATGTACACTAAATGATCAATGCATGTGGCTTCTGCCTATTTTCTGTGCCCTACAGTCATACCCAACGTTTGTTGAATATCCAGATTTGTTGGAAGGCTTGGAAGAGAAACTGTCATCAGTTCGATAATGTGGGAAAAAATGAGAGTTAATATGGATTTCATATGTGGATTGTGCGGTACAATTCCTTCTGAAGTAATCTGCTGATTGGGTTTCACCTTGGCTCACATGATAGTTTAACGGATCACGTCAGAACATGAGGACTATGATTCATTTCCCTTGGATTTTGTTGTAGGTACTAGAAAACAGTGTTTATATGCTGGTTTACCGTGATCTTTGTTGCAAATCATATTGCTACTAATCCAATCAATCCAGAATAGTAGTGTAGACAGAGGTTAAATACTTGTGGGAAGACTTGCGGATGTTTGAGAATTTCATTATTGATAGTCTAAATATATATATATACTTGAAAAGGATCGGAGGGTTTGAATTAAGTATATATTTTTAATTTGTTTCTGTACACTCACAAAACTTATCAAACTTTCAGTGAATATCTCCTACTGTAACAGGAGACTTTTAACAAATTTCTTCTAAAAACAGAAAACCTTTTTTAAAATAAAGTACTTTAGATTGAAAGAGTTGTTCAATTAAGGCGATTTGATTTTGTTATCCTTTAAAAAAAAATTGATTTTGACAATTTCTAAAATCCACCTTTTTTTAAGAATAAAAAAAGTTGAAGAGTTTTGATAAAAGTAAAATAAGATATTAAGGAAGAAGAGCTTAACACAATATTTTTATACTGGTTTGGTTCCTTATCTCTGGAACCTATATTCAGTACCTACCCCAAGGTAGAATTTTCACTAAACAACCAAGATTATAAGTTAACTAGAAATAATCAAGACTTTCACTCACTGAAGTGTGATCACAGAGTTCAAACAACCAAAGCTTAGTAACAAAGGAACCTAGTTCCTACTACAACAGCTCACAAATGGCTTTTCTCTCAAAACCTCACCAATAGATAGCCATTTGTAAAGATTAAGAAATAATATGTTTCCTCACAGTAGGTGATATTCAATGAAAAATAGAAATAATAATAAGCTCTCAGAAAAATGTAGACAATGGCCATAACAGTAAAGAAAAAGAAGGAATATTCTTTAGGTAGAATATTTGCTCTGAATGGTATGCTCTTCAGTGCTCGTTTTCTTGGAATGACTTGGTGTTTATTGTTTCCTTAAATTGGCAAAAGGTTCGGACTGATGTAGACCAAGAGGGGGGGCCAGCTAGCTCTTGCCCTTGCCTTGTGTGGTGGTAGCATCTACATCATAGAGATTTTTTATCCTTGTGCCGCTTGTCCTTATCTCTTTGTCTCTTCTCTTTCTTCTAGAAGTTAGTGAGTTGTCATTGTCCTTTATTTTCAGTTAAAAATGAAGCACATTTCGAATATTCTCATTTTGAAATATCATCATTCTTCATCCAATGTGCAAGTACCACTTCAGCATATATTTTGCTCTTCAAATTTCACAACACTGATGGTCTCAAAGTCTTCTACCCGAGTTAGAGACTTTTTGTGTTCTTTGCTTAATATTATATATAATACACTATACTTAAGCAAACAGATCAATAGGTTCATAATAACATTTATCATCACTAATAAGATCCATGAACCAACAATTATTTCTTTTAATCCACATTTTGTAATGTGGTTTTTCATAGAAGTATGAACAGATCCATCCGTATATATTTATACTCTTTGTAGCTCAACATTCATAGTGGAATTTTATTGTTTATGCAACTTTTTTTTCCCTCCCTTAAGTGAGAATACCATGGATTTGTTCATATTTATTGTTTAGTATTTCTTTGTACTGCTATTTTGTGCTCTAGATAGGGTGCAAGAGTTTTGGTGTATGTTAAGCTCCATCTATTTTGAATTGAATTGGAAGGCCTCTCTCTTTAACATTGTATTATTGCATGTTGACTTGGCTTACTGATCTAAATACTTAATTTGCTCTGGTGTGAGCCTACTGTGTTCAGAAAACATGATCATTATAACAGGGCTTGGTTTGACTGGTAAATGGAAACACTTTGCATGTAGACTTAGGTTATGATTTTTATAGCCACTACTTTTCATAGTCAATCAAGCAATCTTTTCCTGCACAATAATATATATATTTTCCTTCACACAAGCCAAGCAAAGCCTAACTACTAAGGCTCTCTTTGGGACAATGGAGGAGGAGAGGATGACGGGCAATGACATGGATTAATGCAAAAGATGTGTTTGGGAGTGGTGTATAGAAAAGGCTAGGCATGACTCAAGAGGGACGATGAAGCCACTCTATGCCATTGTCTTCAGTGATTTTAACAACACCCTAAATGGGGGGATGAGGAGGGCACATAGCTTATGTCGTTTGGTTTTACTGATGTCTTGCCATTTTATAATCTCTGATTATAAAGTAAAAAGAATAAAAGTGAACAATAAAACTTAGAGTGAATGCCTTATTTGGTCTCTCAAAATTTTTGCACCTAAGTATTTAGTTCCTCAAAAAACCTAAATTGATCTCACAATCCTTTAAGATTGAAAATGACGGATACATGAATCACTTTGTTAGTTTGTCATTAGTGGATTTATACACGTAACACAGTACAATGATGGCGAGCCATTAAAACATTGGGTGCAAGCTAAAAAGATGCCGTTTTGGATGCACTCGTTTTCGTGTTTGAACTTACATGAAATGAGTTATTTTATAACTTGTAATGGAGATTTAAATGATTCATTTTATGTAATTTCAATCATCAAAATTAATAATTTTAAATTTAATTACACTTCAAATAACACCCACATCACTTAACGTCTTATTAATGGGTCATGTGTGTAATTTCACTAGTGTTTAGATAATCAAATAGATAAGGACTTATGTGTCCTTTTATTAGAATCTTGATGGATCATGGGTTTAGTTTTGAATTTTGGAGAATGAAATTATCTTATAAAATTTTCTTGAAGGATTAACTGGACTATTTCCTCTAAAATTTATACCCCTTTCATTCAACTCACTTACTTGATTAGTTGTCCATTTAAAAAGATTTATTTAGAAATAATTACCCATTTAAAAAATCTAAAATCTACGTTCTGCTAGAACCCGTAGGCATCAAAGTACAAACCACAACACATATTCTTGATATCATCGAATTGAACCCATGTCATCGTTTGCGGGTGAAGTTTCCTCTTCCCCTCCTCCTTCTAGCTCAATCCCACAACCACGTTCATGGACCTATCATGTGTTCCTGAATTTTAGGGGAATAGACACTCGCAAAGGGATCACTGGCCATTCATGTGCTGCGTTGGATAGGAAACGAATCAAAATTTTCAGAGATGACAAGTACATCGAGATAGGTGAAGTTATTTCTGATGAACTACTGAAAGCGATTAAAGAAACTATGTTTGTTTGCAATCACTGTTCTGTCATCAAACTATGCTTACTCTGCTTGGTGTTTGGATGAGCTCCACTGGATTGTCGAGTGCAACAAGAGCCGGGGGCTATCTATAGTGCCCGTCTTCTTTAGCGTGGAGCCTTCTGACATGAAACATAAAAAAAAGGAAGCTTTGAGAAAGCTTTCAAAAAACATGAGAAGGGATTTGGACGAAATAGTGAGAAGGTTAGAAGATGGAGAGATGTTTTGGCACAAGTTGGGACTTTAAGAATCATTAAGTTGCCTTACCAGTCATCAGGCCTATTTGTTTTGCTAAAATATCACGAGCCATCAATATAAGACAACAAAATAAAATTTAGTTCTACGTATTCAAGTTTACTTTTATCTTTTGACATGAAATATAATTTTATTCGAATATAAAACTAGTGGCAGTTACAGATCCAAAAAGATATTCTTAATCTATATTAAATAAGAAGCATATCGTTCTATATCCTGTAATTTTATAAGTTTGGCATGTCTTCGTGTCTTCAAATTTAAAGTGTAAATATATGTAACTAAAATTATAAACCGTGAATTAATCAAAAAAATTTATAAACAATGAAATGTTGGAAACAAAATGTTTCTGTGTAACCTTTTTCATTGGTGTTTAAAAGTTAAGAGAAGAAATATTGTTACATTATATAGTCAAGATAGAGATTTATAATCTACTAGAGTTAATCCATGTGTATTGCACGGATTTATTAATATTTTTTAAAATTCTTTTACAGTGAACAATGTTTTAAGTAACATGTAATATCAATTAAATTTTGGATATGACCTTAATTAACTTTCCTTCCATATCCGTAAGACATTGGTACTCTTTCATATTCAATGATTGTTTAATTAATGTTTATATAAATCTTAATAACTTGGGTTTAATAAAGCATATCACTCATTTTTAACCATAAATAATTAATAGGTATTGGTATCCTTAAATTTTATTAGATCACAAGAGAAGCATCTCTTATACTATTTTTTTTTATTATTCATAATTTTTTTTACATAGTGCATATATTTGTCATCATTTTTAATTATAAGAATTCACTATTTATGTGAGAAACTTTCTTATTACATTAAAGGAATTGATAAGTTAAGATTAATTATTATTACTCATTTGATCATATTTTATTTTTTTAATACACCATGTGTTGTAACTTACAACCACATTATTGTTACACATTATTTCCTATCAAAAGGCACCATAAAAAAATTCAAATATTTTTATGATTTAAAAATAGTTCTAATTAAAATTTTTTAAAAAACATTCAGAAGATGACTTATTAAAAAATCACAAAAATTATATTATTATGAGCTAAAATACTAATGTAATTATGTATGTAGTTATTATTATGTACAATTAAATAAAATGTCCCATTAAACTACTTTTTTTAATGATATTAAGGTCGTTTCTTTCTACAAATTTAATTATTACACAAATTAAAGCAACAATATTTATTTTTATATTTTGGATTTAATTTTAATTTTACATCATTTAAACTTTTTAGCAGATTTTTCAAAAGAAGAATCACAAAAATTTAAGTTGTCATTAGCTAACAAATTAACATAATTATTTTAATTTTAATCTTTATTTATTTCAAAGATAAAACATTATTACCACTGTGTCCAACAATATTAATTAATTTTATTATTTAATTATTGCAAAGAGATTATTTTTTTATATATTGCCAGTACATTTTTTTTATTACTTTATCAGCCAATCGTATAACAGTACATTAATCTATTATGTATTAGATTTTATAGCTACCTTAATGTTGCACATTATTTTCGAACAAAATGTGCTAAAATATTCCTTTGTAAATAGATCTCTTCTCATGTAGAAGTAGAAACACTACCATTCTCATATTTTTGTTCTCTTTCTTTTAATTTATCAGTACTGCCTCTAAAAAATAATTGGTTGCCTCATTTTAATGACAATTAGCAAATTTTATATTGATGCAAGGTTTCTGCTCTTTGATTGAATTGGTTTATGATTTCAATGTTGAAAAGGGTGGCAATTCAAATGTATAGTTGGTATTCAGTTTTCTCTCTGGTTAGACAAAATTTCTGTTGTGTTTAGTCCCCACGTTTTGCTCTTTGTTCCACTCCAAGACAACATAACGTTTTGAATTTCTAATTGTTTGTTGTACTATATATCTTCAGGCTTGCTTAGTAAGATTGAATAATATTATGAATGTATCTATGTGTGTGTTGTGTTTTTTTTTTTATTTATTATCAAATGATCCATTTCATTTCATATGAAATATGACAAATGATTGCTAAATTTGACGGCCTTGCTATTAGTCGGTACTAAGCTTTACTGTTGTTACGGGTTTGAGATTGATTGCTTCAATCATTTTTTTATTACTCTTTAAAACTTTGTGATATCGTATTATCATCAATGTGATTTACAAATTATGCAGGCAACACTTGATGAATCTTTGTACGAGCTTGCTAGGGGCTGGTATTGTTTTGAAACACTATCATATTATTTATTTTAGAAAACCATGTGTTACGGGTTTGAGATTGATTGCTTCAATCATTTTTTTATTACTCTTTAAAACTTTATGATATCATATTATCATCAATGTGATTTACAAATTATGCAGGCAACACTTGATGAATCTTTGTACGAGCTTGCTAGGGGCTGGTATTGTTTTGAAACACTATCATATTATTTATTTTAGAAAACCATGCTAGTTACTTGATGTCTAGGAAAGAGCTCCCCAAGATTGTTGCATTTGTAAAAGGCACTCGGTTTGATTTAGTGGTGAGAAGATTTTGCTGGCTAATGTCCCTTCTAATAATTTTATTTTAATTGAAGTGCTTAAATTGTTCAGTGACAACTACTTGCAGGAGTATCTACCATGTGTACGATATGGCAGTGCTAGGTTGGAGAATTTTGCTTCGGGGCTTGAACTAATACTATCCAAAAAGGTTTGAGATTTTAATATTTGGAAAACAAAACTTTTGTGCTGACTATTCATTGTACTTCATTAGTTTTGAATTGCAGTGACTTGACATTGTTTTGTCTCTTTTTAGCCTCCCATTGCTTTGTGCTATTTTGTTCAACTCTTGGTCTAATACTCTGGTGATTCTATCCAACTTTTCTGTGACCGCCTAGTTGTTGCCTTTAGTTGACAAAAAGAGCATGGGTTTATTAGGTAGTTTTGCTGCTACAAACCAACAAATTCAATCATCAGTTATGCTTTGAAATGTTTAGTGATGTTGGAGGGTACTTACTCCTTTCTCATTTTAGTCTACTTCTTTTCTTTTTAATGAAGTTTCTTTTTCCATTGAAATAATGTCATGCCATTTTTAGAAAAATTATGTTTCTTCATAGGATGTAGCTAATAAAACCTTGAATGTGAGTAATGTTTTAGAATGAATAATTGATTATTTCTTCTAAAGCTAATTTGCATTCTGCAATGATGCAAAGTTTTTGATAATTTTTATTCTAATATTTTTATGCAGCTTAGTTTCTTAATTCTTTGTTCATCATTAGTGAACACTATTCGGTGATATCAACTTCAAATGGGAACATTATTACTTATAGAGTTGGTTGGATGCTGACTTTCTCCTAGCTCATATGTTCTCTGTCAAGTTTAAAAAACAAAAAGCATAGCCTTTACTTTAGCTACTCTCTTAAGAGGTTCTCTAAGGTATGTTTGGATTCATCGTCTATCGGACACTTGATTCTTAATTCCAGTACTTTTACAATTAGCATAGCCTTTTTTCTTCCTCTTCTCTTTTGTTCAGATACTATTGTTGGAAGCTTGTTATATAACATGCTTTGGAGGTTAATGTGCAAACCAAAGAGGATATTTAATGACCACTTCGATTATGCATATGTTGTAGGTTTTATTCCAATCGTGATTTTCCTTTTGCACTGCAAGGGAAATATTTAAACATAATTTTGTCGGTCTTGCCATTTTGAAAAAAAGTTCACTTTGTTGATGAGTGTAGTCTTGTGGTGGGATTTTAACGTTCTTTCTGACTTTGTGTCATAATTTTCGTCTGTGGAAAGAATATAGCACCACACTGCAGGTATATCTAATTTAGATTATTAATGGAAATTATAGTCATAGCAATATGTACACTAAATGGTCAATGCATGTGGTTTCTGCCCGTTTTCTGTGCACTACAGTCACACTCAGCATTTGCTGAATATCAAGATATGCTGGCAGACTTGGAAGAGAAACTTTCATTAGTAGCAAATGTCGATTTCACATATGGATTATGCGGTACATGTTGGTTTCCTTTTGAATTAACATGCTTATTGGGGTTCACCTTAGCCCACATGACGGTTTGATGGATCATGTCGAACATGAGGACTCTGCTTCATTTCGCTTGGATTTGATTGTGGGGACCAGATTTATTGTTATCTTCATTGCAAATCATATTGGTACTAATCCAATGAATACAGAGTAGTATATGTGGATAGAGGTTAGATACTTGTAGGAAGGATTGTGCATGTCTAAGGATTTCATTATTCTTTTTAATCCACATTTTGTAATTTGTTTTTTCTTTCTTATTTCCTTTTTTTTTTTTTTGGAGAAAGTATGGACGGATCCACCTGTATATATTTATGCTTTTGGTATTTCAACATTTATAGTGGAACTTCATTGTTTAAGCAACTTGTTTTTTCCTCCCTTAAGTGGGAAATTCATGGATTTGTTGATGTTTAATTTTTATTATTTCTTTGTACACCGCTATTTTCTGTTTTAGGGGGCGTGTGGTTCGCGGAGTAATTTTATATTCCTGGAAATAGCATTCCCAGGAATTCTATTCCCAGGAATAATATTCCCAGGAATAATATTCCCAGGAATGAACTATTCCTCTGTTTGGTTTGCGAATAAAATTCCCAGGAATCTTATATAATATACCTAGGAATGAACGATTCTTGTGTTTGGTTGACATAAATATTCCTGGGAATATTGTATATTTTTCCCAAAATACCCCTATAGATTTAAACTAAAAATTCAATTTGTAATCACTTTAAACTCATAATTAAATCTAATTCCCAAAATAACCCCATCAATTTAAACTAAATAATTAATTTTTAATCACATTAAACTCATAATTAAGTATAATTTAAAAAATACTCCTATCAATTTAAACTAAATTAATTTTTAACCACACTAAATTTATAATTAAGTATAATTTTCAAAATACCCCATCAATTTAAACTAAATAATTAATTTTCAATCACATTAAACTCAATAAGTCTATAAATATGCACTTTTTAGCAAAAATAAAACAAAATATTTATATGCACTTTCTAACAAAATAAAATAGCAAAGAAAAAAGTCAGGTTATAACTAACAAGTTCACCAAGAAAAGAAAAAATAGAAAACATGTTATCTAATAAACATATCATAGTAGAATTCTAACCAAATTTCTATTTGAACATATTTCTTTAAATAAACTGAGGAAAGACAAGTGATTGTGTGGGTCCCCACTCCCTAGCTGCAAGTGATTAAGGAAAGGAGTGTCATATATGCGTGTAATGCAGCAGGATGGCTAACTGCCTTGTTCATATTGTTCTAGTTCAAATAAAATAAATAAATAAATCTCTGATTTCAAAAGGATCAGAATTTCTATAGACATTAAAATACAATGTCAAGCTACATATTCATTATGATTGAGACAGTCTGAACCTTTTCCTTCTTAACATAGTAATGATACAAAATAGAGAGTAAAGCTGAAGATGAGCTTTTCAATGTTGAACGAGCTGTTTTTAGATTGTTTCAGCTTGAACAATGTTGAACTCATGAGGGATGGAGACACTTGATCCAAAGGTCATCATTGTTTCATCTTCACATCCATCTCCACAGGAAAGACCTTGCCTCGGTGGTTGAAGATCATGAAGTCTAGATTGGCAGGTAAAGAACCAATCCCTCAACAATGAGCACAGTACAACCAAAGGCAGAAATAAAATTTTTTTGCAAACATAAAAGTGGTTTGACTAAAGATAAAATGATAAATATAGATGTTAACATTAATATGTATATCGATTGAAGAAGAGTTTAAATAGAATTTAGAGAGACTAAAAGGAAGTTATAAAGAGATTCCTCTTTACATATCATAGATATTCTAATTGGTCCTCAGTGTTTTCATCTAATTTTATTTTATCTAAAACTTGAGTAACACTTGTCTATTACAAATAATGTCTAAGACACTCTTCAATTTCACCTCTCAATTACACTTTTTGATGAATAATCTCATTGTCAATAGTGAGCATACAAGTCAGATGCAGCTGGTTATCAAATACCAACAGATTATGAATGAAGAATATGAGTATATGACAGAAGTAACTTAAATGGCTCATTGCTAATTAATGGACCCTTGCCAATAAAATGAATGCATATCAATGATTATTTATTTAACCAGGTTCATTCATCAAGACCATCCCTCATAGAATCTCCATTCTTAACCATCAAGTTCATACAGCATCATAGGAAAACATGGATTTGCTTGGCATATATAAGACGGGAAAAGTTGATTTTGAATACTCGTGCTTTTAAGTTGCCATCAATAATGCATAAGGTGAAAGTAAAACCTTTTTTATTCATCACAAGTCCATAACATAAAAACCCAGCTCTATTTGTATTTATGTATTACTAAATAGCTTCAGCTCTCTCTATCAAGTATGGTCTAGGACAAGATTACCCGTAATAAAACAGAATTGGCGCAAGGTACACCAAGCTTAAACTGAATAGCAAGAACTATAACAAAACCTATTCCAGGGAAAGTTTCCTCAGTATATTCACCTCTCTTTACAACCCTCTTATCATTTAGACCTTCTCTATTTCCGTATGTTAATAGCTTTCATTCCCATTGTCAAGGAATTATATCGCAGCAATGGTCTTAATTCTTAAATTGCGGGGTTGCAATGGTGTTGCAATTACTGCTGCTTATTGCATAAAATTGCGACCGCATCAAGTTGTGAGTTCTTTGATTTCATCATGTTACAATAACCACTACTACTAGGCTCACTCCAATAATTATTAACTAATTCTTTTATGACAGCAAAACGAAATTAACCAAAAACTTAAAAACTCAGCTTTCGAATCAAACTGATAAAGAAGGAGTCACCACCTGTTCTCTTCGAAGTCTGGGTGGATGGACAAGAACTTCCCTGGCACAGTCAATGCAGCCCACATACAAAGCACTAACCCAAGAGACAGCTCAATCACCACCTGCATTCCCAAATACTCTTAAAAATACGCATAAACAGCAACATGAATTCAATCTAAATCCCAAGTTTGCATAGCAGAAAAAAAGAGTGAATAACTAAATAAGAACAATTTAAATTGAATGGAGGCCCAAAAAATTCTTCCTCCGTAATTAGTTCAGAAAACAAATCATCACCATAATCCAAAATAAAAATCAAACAACCATACACCTCAAAGCAAAAATCTCAAAACAAAAAACACATTTAATCACAATGACTAACACAATAATCCTTCACAAAGCAATACCCAAAAGAAAACATATACACAAGCAAAAAAAAAAAAATCGATGCTCAAAACACAAGTCCTTGGAGACTTTGCTTCTTGTTCTGCAAAAAGGAAGCTCCAACGCAAGCGAAGAATCACGTCGGCTATGGCGTTACAATCCGTCGCCATGGACACGGAATCGAAGCTCTTGATAGTTGAAAAGGAATGCACAAGATCTGCGTCACTCGCAGTAAGCCACTTAAATGAGAATCCGTTACCGTGAAGGCTTTCTCGAAGCTTCTGTTGGAGTCGCACTTGAGCGCCTCCACGGCGGAGAAGGTGCTGAAGCTTCGGCGGCGGAGCGGAGTTGAAAATGGAAAACAAAGATGAATGGAGGAAGCTGAAGATAGAGGAAGAGAAAAGGTCAAGGAGCGAACCTGGTGCGTGGTGTGAGGAAGAGAAAAGGCCAAGGAGCGAACCTGGTGCGTGGTGTGCGGCGGCCACTACCGGGGCTATCGCCAGCAGAGAGCGGAGATGGTGGAGATGGCGACGTGAAGAGGAGCTGCTCTGCTAGGGTTACATTGACGTCAAATGAAGTGATAGATCGATGAATGAGTGGGGAAAATTGTGGATTGGGTGGGTTTATGGAGGGGTATTTTTGTCTTTTCAAAATTTCAGAGTGATTCCCTTCCCATGGGAATCCAACATTCCCATGGTGGAGGGTGGGAATAAAAAGTGGATTATATTCATTCCTGGGAATGAAACATTCCAGGGAATAATTTTTTTAATTGTGAACCAAACACAGGAATCCTCTATTCCAAACCCCAAATTCCCAGGAATGTTGAAACATTCCACGAACCAAACGTCCCCTTAGGTGCTAGATGTATGATGTACTTTAGCTCAATCTATTTTGAATTGGAAAGACTTTCGCTTTTGCGTCGTATTATTGCATGTGTACTTAGCTTAGTTATCTAAAGACTTGCCTTGCTCTAGTATGAATCTATTGAATTCAGAAAACATGACCATAGATAATAGGAGTTGGTTTGGTAGATAAATGCAAACACTTAGGAGGCCTCATTAGTTTCAGTTTTTAGTTTTTTAGATTTTGTGAAAGAAACATTGAAAAATGTGAAAACTATAAAATTTAATTTTAAATTTTTGTTAGCAATTTTCAATATTTCTTTCATAAATTCCTAAAATTGAAATCAAACAAGCCCTTAAAATGTGTGCTTTGGTAATGATTTTTGTAGCTACTAAAGCTTTGTAAGCTATCAACTAATCATTGAAAAATCTTGCCCTTTACAATGACAAATCCACCAATCTTCCTCGCGATTGATGATTCCAAAACCCCGTCATGATGATCTTCAACTCATCTTTTGCAAACAAAGACCTTAATTAGTGGAAGTGTGAAAGTGCTATATGTTGGAAAACTTGCCAGTATACCACTTCCAAGTGGTGTCAAAGGGGGGTATTACATTCACTAGATGCCGAGATCCATCATTAACCTGTCTTCTGCTAGTGTTTTGGTGCCTTGCCTGTTAGCCAATGATTAGTTGGTCCCCGTATGTTGGGGACCAACGTTAGTCTTCTCTATGTAAATGGATTTCAAACGTCGGATGGCCAAAATTTTTCATCGAGTGGTTCAGTTCTAAACACATGATGAGTTTTGCAGTAAATTTGTTAATGAGACACTATTGTTTATATTATTTGCACATGTGGCCCTTGTTCTGTGCAGGACTACTCAAGCCACAAGTAGGGTGTCTCTGCTTGGGCGATATACTCCACCTCCTGCTTCGTGGTGTCAGTCATCAACATGAAGGCCCTTTGGTTGTCGGATGTCCCTATAGGCTCCATGATGAAGATCCTCCATGGCTACACTAACTTAGAGTCTTCTGTGTGAACCTTAACCCCCAATCCAACCACATCATTTCTGGTTCCTTCAACGTGACCGTTAGGGTTTGGACATCATGCTTGCAGAAATTGTTGACGGTTGTCCTCACTCATTCCGATGTTGTACGTGCTTCCATTGGACATTGTATGAAGACACTACTAAAAACTTACCTATTACCTGAGGATTTTGCTACGGATTTTTGTTAAAAAATTGTAGGTAAGCAGGTTTCATGCGGATTTTATTAGAAAAAAAATCCGTAGGTAATATGGTCGTGGATAATTGATTGTTATGGATTAATTCCACAAGTTATTGGCTGCAGATTATTTCACAAGAAATACAGAAAATCCGCAATCAATTTTCGTGGTCAGGTGTGTGGTTGGAAGGAATTTTGCTGCGTATTTTGCTACGGATTTTGTTCGTGATAAATATTCACAGAAAAATTCACATATAGTTTGCTTAAGAAAATCCTCAAATTAAATTGTCGCAGCAAAATTCACAAGTAATTTTCGCAACAAAATCTGTAGGTAACTAAATCTACAGCAAAATTTGTAGGTAATCCTAATTCAATTTTGCAAGTAATTGTGTAGGTAATATTCCTATCAAAATCCGCATCTAATTGGCCTAACAAAATTCGCATGTAATTTAATTTGCAACAAAATCCACAAGTAGTCATGGTCTTTGAAAATTTGAATTTGTAGGTAATTGTGCAAGTAATTTTCACAACAAAGTTGATTTTGCAAGTAATTTTACGTGTATGTTTCACAGTAAATGTTGCAAATAATGCACCTTTCAAAACTCAATTTTGCAAGTAATTTTGCATGTAAGTTTCGTAGTAAAATTTGCAAATAATAAATTCTACAACAAATTTTGCGAGAAATATGAACCAAAAGTTAATTAAATTCACAGTAAATTTCTCAACTAAGCATTTCTAATATAACTTTCATAGGAAATTAAATTTGCAACCAAATTGAACAAATTTAATAATTGTTCATTAAATTTATTTCTCACCCATTCCTACCAATATAATCTATTTCTAATAACTCACTTTCAAATAAACAAAATGTCTAATTTAACAATGAAACATAAATTTTCTGATAATATAATAACTTCAATGTAATGAATTACTCAAATTAAATAAAAATTCATAAATTATCTCTCATCATATATGATTAAATACTAAGATCGATAAATATAAAGCAAAGTAATAGTTCTAATAAATGATAGCTATGCATTAAAGTCTTTAGATGATGTGTTATCCTCATTCTCTTCATCACTTGAATTGTTTTGATTATGGGATATAGCAATTCATAAATGATCCGAGTTGATTCTTTCAGGTCCTTTTGTAACATCCTAAATCTTAACCTAATACTACTAGTATGTATTTAGGTTAATCCTTAGAATATTACCTTTTGGTCTCATTCTTTACTTGAAAATACTTAGCGGAAATATGGGTAAATTTTTCTTTTTGAAATTAAAACCAAAGTGAGATCCACGCATGATTCTTTGAACGGGAATTCATACAAGTCATATGAGCAAATAATGAAACACATAAATAACATGGATACATCAACTGATTATATATATAGATAAGGTGCCTACCAAAAATGCAGGATTATTCGGTACATAGAAGAACGAAATACAACTGAAAAACAAATACAAGGAAATCATAAAAGCAAGTACAAGGAAACCATGAAAGCAACACCCATACCCATGTGCACCTAGAGTAGACAACCTCATATACAAAAGAAGGTTTGTCCTCAACTATGTGGCGTGTGTGCACTAGCTACTACCCATCCTATGCACTTACTCCTGCTGGTCCAAGTACTGAGGGGTGGAATCGATCCACTGGAGGATCTCGGTGGGAGTGGTCGTACGGATCATCGAAGCGTGTCCACCACGGCGAGGGCGCATGGATGGCCTACGAGCCAACCTTGGCTGAACCACCGTCTCCTCACTCCCAGCTCTCATCGGTGGGGGAGTGGGGCTGGAGCTCCAACTGTACATGTACGAGGGCGGGTCCTCTGATGCATCCGTCTCCGAATACTGAGTCCGGGGCACGTACTTCGGATAGTCACGTACGGCTGATGCCTCGGGCTGCATGCGGAGGATCTGCTCGTCGCGTGGTCTAGCTCGCTCGAAAATCGTGTTATGATGGTAGGGGGCAGTCGGGGTGAAGCGGTAGCTCTGTACTGGGTGCGCGAAGGGTCGTCCCATAAACATAAATACTCTGACAGTGCAGCGACCCTCAAAATGGTATGACCCGAGTGCTGGGTTATGGTGCAACTCCCACGTCGGGGTGTCGATGAAGAGTACAAAGGTCACCATCTGAAAATGTGACGGAAGAAAAGAAAAAGGGAATGAGAATCTTCTAAAAGAATTCTCAGTAGGGTAATCCCTACCTAAGTGATATCATCACATCCTTAGGAACCTTGGGTTTTATTTCTAAAAAGGTGTGCATGCATGTAAACTTCGTTTAAGTTAGTTTTCTAAAGTATTAATTATCCAAGGTCCGTCATATTTTACAATGCGTCTTTATGACTAAGCAGGGAATACACTAATGACATGAATGCATCATGAAAGTAAACCAATCAATGAAATAACTAAGAAGCATTATAACATTGGCATAAGGTGACAGGTATAACTTTTCTTGGTTTTTTATAGCACATGTGACATTTTAAACTTTAACTTTTATCTCATAGGGCCACCCTAAAACATCTCTAGGTTATGAGCTCATACCTTAACTAGTCGTAACTGGTTCTTACTTATCCTATAATAAGCGTAACATACATAATCCGACTTAAAGTACGGGCTAGGGGGCAAATTAAGGATCACCTCTTAGGGTCATTTCCTCTTTGAAACGCTCTACTAGCAACTAGTGCATAGTAGTATTGTCCGCTTTGGCAAGCTCTATGTCAATACCCTCACGGATTTGTTTTCTTGGGGGTGCTCGGCTAAACCAGTGTCACCCAAGAAGGCGTCTCAGTGTTGTGTCACATTTAAGTTCTCATGATTTTCAAAAAGATCTTTTTCTAAGTTCCTCAAATTTGATGGAAATTCAGCAGCATGACGGCTGTAGACCGAATTTCCTCAAATTTGCTTATGCCATGAAAACATATAGGTCATGCAAACATATCTTATAAGGTATAGCATATCATCATATAAAACTTCTTCATAGCACATATCAAACTTATAATAGACAAAACTCATGTATCATATATCATATTTACATAAGTTAAGCATCATAAAAACTCAAGACTTTTTAATGTCTTATGCATTGACCCTTAAGGTCCTTAACTCACGTTCTAAGTTATCGATCATCAAACCTAATCTCTTGGGTACCTAGGAGGTTATAACTAAGTATTTCTCACCTCACACTATGATCAAGAACATCTCTAAATCTCAAGGATGCAGAATTTATAATCCTAACTTCACGGGTACCTAGGAGTCACAACGGTGACCCTTTCTAAGTCCGGTTTGTTCCTAAGGCTTCAAGATCAAGTCCTAAACCATTTATGAGTCATTCCTACACATTTAAACTAATTTAAATCCATGATTAGCATTACTAAACTTTGCTGGACAGAATCCAGAAAATTCAAACATTAAAGGATCTAGAACTCTCAAATTAATTCTTTTCTAGTTTCTAACTTCTCCTATCTTTCACATATGAGTCTTGACATTATTTTTACTCAAACATAAGCATATTATCATCATTAAAACAGCACATACAGTGGCTGTGAACACCCGATTTTGTCCGGCCATTTAAACAAAAAAAAAAGGCCAAAAATTTGCATCTTTCATTTCTTTTGAACAACAAAAAAATAAAAATAAAAAAATAAAAAATGCTAGAGTTGGCATGCGGTGATACTCGTCTTGAGTTTGCGTTTAACTGAGCAGACAGAGAATGGTGGTTTCATTTTAGTTTTATCTCACATCTCAACCCATTTCCACTTGTCTGATACCGAAAAATGAGGGGACAGGGAGCGCTCACAACAGTGCCACATCCACTAGCGAAATACAAAAAATCATGGGCATAGATGGGCAATACCAAATAAAAATAAGAGCACAGTGTAGACACTGCCTTCTCCATTCCCTGCACTCCCGGCCAACAGAATGGGTTCTCGACCAAGAAAATAGAATATTCAACAATTGCAGAAACGTGGGAAACAAATTCAGTTTGGGTTATCCTTCATTCAAAGAGCAGCATGGAATTAAAAGTATAATATTAAGAGCAAGCTCAGTATAAATAAGAGGAGGAGAATTTTTAGAGGGGGGCTGGACGATTCCTTTCAGAGGAGGCACAAGCACAAATCAATATTAGTTTCTAACAAAAAAGGACTCCAGACCTTACCTGTACCAGCCACGATTACAATCTTCATAAACCCAGCTAAGATGACAAAATAATAACCAGAACCTATCACGAACCCAATCCCATCACAAACAAAAAAAAAAAAGACATCACAGCGCCAACATTACAGCCAAACTAAAACAAAACTCCAAGCCAAGATTATCAGGAAGGAAAGGTGCAGCAGCCATGGACTCGTCAGCCAGCCATTGCCCGTGCTCGCGCCTTGGCTAGCCCGTCCTCGCACCCTAGTCGTGACCACGTGGTCAACGTCTGTGGAGCCCACCATCATCGCCCGTTCCGCCTACGTTGCTTGTGCGCACAACCACCATGAAGCCCGGCGCGGTGGAACCCAGCCACCTCAACGCCATGAAGTCGTCTCACATCCTCCCATAGTCCCGAGGAGCACTACGTTCAGCCTTCACTGTCACTTCATCATCTGATCCTCCATCATCACCGCCAACCCTCTTTCCCTTGGCCGTGCAGTACCGCGATCTCCTTCCCCACAGACAAGACCACCGTGCGCTCTCTATCTCGTACTCTCTCCCTTCCTCTTGAAATCACTCTTTCTTTCTTTATGTTTCTTTTGGCAAGCAAGAGACAAAGAGAATAAACACAATAAGAAGGAAATATTCACTGTCTGCAACCTCCTCCATCCTCTCTCTCTTCCCGTGCATGAGTTGGTGGTGTACAGCCTATAAGTGTCATGAAACCATTCCCTTTGCTTACAGATGCTCTTCCTTTCTTTTATTTTAATCTTTCATTGTCTGAGTATGGTCCCCTTGTGATAATAGTTGTTTGACTATTTGTCCTAAACTAAAAGGAAGTCTATGGCACTCCTACTCCAAACCGTGATACATGCTTCATATTTTAGTCATATTTTATTTTGAGTGGGATTGGACTTTGTTAGCTTGGACTGTATAGTTCCAAAAAAAAATTCTTTCTCTCTCTAATTTCCCCTCTCTCCATCGTGTATTCCACAAACCACACTCTTTGCCTTAGTTTGAAAAGGAAGATGAAACCCATTATTTTAATTTGTTGTGTGACTGTGAACAGTGTTTGATTTAGGACTTATATTTCATTTTAATATGGTAGTGTACGCATGTGTGTTTACAGGACTTGGTGCACAATGAAACCAAAGTCCATTTTGCTTGCATCTTATTTCCCTTTCCTGATTCATTTATGTGATCGTCATTATTGCTTTTGGGATAAAGGAATATGGGCTTATAGAATGGGTAATGCGTGGGGCTTCCTTTTTGGTGAATGTTGTTGTTTTCAATAATTTTAGGCTCAGATTTCTCTTTCTTTGTCTTCACAATTTTTATGAGTTTTTGTATTAAAAGCTTTTTTTTTAATAAAAAATAAAAAAATAAAAAAATAATAATATGAAATGGTAGTTAGGCTCTTGATTTATTTTAAGTTTTGAATTTTTTTATGTTGGCATTTTGTTCAAATCAATTGCATGTATGTCATTTGTTTAGGGATTAGCTGTCAATCCATGTTAAAATTAGAGTTTGTCATTAAAAATAATTTTTTTTTTTTCAATAAAAGATAATAAAAGAATCTTTTTGAAAACCCTTCAATCCGTGTAATGATCAATGATGATGATTGAGTAACAAATGTTATCTTCATTATTGTTGAATCATTAGGATTTATTGAGTAGCCGAGTGCTAACTTGAATCCTCTTCAAGAACGGATTTTGTTTTTTTTAAGAAAAGGTTCTTTATTAATTAAAATTGACCAACGCACAAATATTTTTTACAGAACTACGTGACTTTGAGTTCCTCATTGTACCAGAGGATACGTAGGAGCAGGCTATCTCTGTCAAGCCAAAATTAATTTTTCTTAATATATTTGTCAAATTGTAAATATTTTGTGTAAACTATTTATTAGTTGTTAAGATTGTAAATATATTTTTCAAAACTAAATTTTCTTAATGTATTTATTTAAATTTTAAATATACTTGCCAAATTAATTTTCTTAATTTATTTGTTAAAATATAAATACTTTGTGTAAATCATTTTTAAATTTATGTGTTAAAATTGTGAATATATTTGTCAAAATTAATTTTTCTTAATAAATGTGTTTAAGTTGTAAATATTTTGCTAAATTAATTTTCGTTAATTTATGTGTTTAAATTATAATTTTTATCTTCCTTATTTGAAATTTTTTTTAAAGGGTTATTATTTAATTTGCACAATTCACTAAGGTACCGTTTAAATACGGGTGTACTAGGGGTGCTGTAGGATTAAGTTCCTATCCTTCCCTTTGCATAACCGACTCCCGAACTCATATCTGGTTTTCGAAGACTGTTTTCTTAAATAAGATTGGTTTTTCCAAGGTTTTCCAATTTAAATAAATCTGGTGGCGACTCCAATTTTCAAAAAATTATTTTTCGCCGTCCCCGTCGCGATCCCGGTTGCGACAGTGGCAAATAATTAGCAAGGCAGGATCGAAACAAAACTCTCCATAAAGGCATAAAACATAATTTCTAGAGCACATAAAATACTAATTTCTCTTGGAACCTTTTCAAAACTTTCAAAACTCATTTATAAACATTTTTAACATCTAAAATCATAAGAATATTCAAGAGGGCAGTGACCAATTCATCTTTGTCTCAAGAGATCCTAAACTTATTAAAACTTAGTTCTACATATTCCTTGTACTCATAATAGCCTAGAAAAAGTATGAAACATAGTTTTTAATATTTAGAAACATCAAAACCTCTTAGGGCCGAAATATGAACCAAGGGAAATAAACATTTTTAAACCTTTGTTTGAGACAACCATGGGCAAGTCTTTGAGCTCTAGTTTCATTAAAGTGATGGCATAAAGATAAACATGCTTATGCACTTGTTTTAGCTTTTATTATAAAGTAAAGTGAGAGCATAAAATAAATATGAGATGCATCATATTATTATCTTTGATATTTAGGTGAGAACTTGAAATGTAAACATGATAATGCATAGCTTGAAATATAAACATGATAATGCAAGTTCCTTTATTATCTTGGTACTTAGTGATAGCAAGGAAAATAAACATGATGTGCAAGGCATAAAAGTAAACATGATGCAAGGTTCATTTTATGGTTAGCTAGAGCTCATTCAAGACTTTAACAAGATAACAACCCAACACATATCTCATTACAAAGAGAGCTTTAGAGTTCTTGAACCAAGTTCTCAAAGGAACTATGAGGTTCTTGAACAACATCATCAAGCTCAAGTAAACAACTTCCAAAACAAAACCATACAAAATCTCAAGGATCAAAATACCAAATCCGAAAACCTTACAAAAGAAAAAGAAAGTGAAACTAAGTCAAGTTCTTTATTAAATACCCAAAACCCCTATCTAGATAAAGATCTCTAGAACATGCCGGCCAACTTTAAGGTTGACAAGGGTAGGCTTGGGCTTTTAGAAATCCTTAGATTAATTTTCTTAAGTTGAAAAACCATGTGAGCTAGATATCATATAGATGAAGTTATAAGAAAAGGAAAACTCAAGCTTTAGAGGTTTCTTTGAGATGAACACAAGGTCATCATCTAGAAACTCTCATCATCAAGCTATCATACTCATATTCAAGGCCAAGAGGCCAAAATGAAAAAGAAAAGAAAAACCAAGGAAAGTTTAAAAAGAATCCAAGAGAAAACTAGAGAAAAACACATTCTTGAGCAAAACAAGTTTGAAAAGCAAATCCTTACCTAGAGTGAAGACACAAAGCTTGAACTTTTGAAAAGAAAAACAAGATAATGAGCTCTTCCTTGGTGCTTGATGGTTTCGGCCAAGAGGAAGCAAGAAGGTTGGAGTTGTGTTTCAAGTGAGGTTGTGTTTGAGGTGTGGTGTTTGAGAGGTTTGATGATGGTTCAAGGCTATGGGGTGGTGTTTCAAGGTTGAGAGATGATGATGAGATGAAGAGAGGATGAAGATGAAGATGAAAAGAAAGGAAGAACTCTCTTGAAACTTGAGAGAAAAAGAAAGAACTCAAGAAAGCTTAGGAAAACTTGAAACTTACCAAACGAACTAAGGTGTTTGCATGTGTTTCTAGGCAAGGTATTTATAGAGAATGAAAACAAATGAAGGCTCAAAAAGGAGAAGAAGAAGCCGTGTGGTCTTGGAGGGAAAGGAAGAGAAAATATCTCTTACACAAGGTCATTCAAGCATGGTTTGAAGTATGGAAGCTAAGCTACAAGGTATGGCTTGATGTGAGTTAATTTCCTATCAATTTTTTATGAAATTAGGCTTCTAGAAACAATGCATGGCTGGAACTTTTCAGCCACAAATAAATGGAGAAAATGAGCTATTTTAATTAGTTATTTACTTGAAAAATCAAGCTTGATTGAAAGTTATGACAAGGTATAGTGTATGTGACTTGAGGTATGGCCTTGGAGTGTTGAAAAATTGAACATGTGATGCATATGGGGAGGGAAGGGCTTCGGCCAGACCTGGCAGCATGGGGGAGTGAGGTTTTGATCATCTAATTGGGTGTTAATGGTAGGTTTAGATGTGTATTAGCTTAGGTACAAGGTTAGGAATAATTAAGCTTAAGTTTAGGTGACTAAGAAGATGTTTTAAGGATTTTATGACAAGATTAGGAGTGCTCATATATCATTAGAGAATTTTAAACTCATATATGAATAAACAATGTGTAACACAATTCCATGATTTAAGGAATTGGAAAGAGAAAACACTATTTAAGATTCCATGACTAGGAGTCTTGAAATTAAAATATGATTTTAAGTTGTAATTAAGCACTTTTAGGTTCTAATCAATTTTAATAAATTATTTTGACTCAAGATTAATTAAGGAAATGAATTAACCTTCGATTAGAGCCTAATATTGCTTAGGTTTGCTTAATCATGCGATTAAGCGTAAAAACACGAAACTAGGGGCAAAACCGTAATTTTGCACTAATTTCGCCCGGGACCTCCGGGACCAAAACTAAAGTCACAGTCTACATAAAAACGCCTTTTAAAATCATCTGGAGAAGTTTTGGGTTCATCCGGCACTTGCAAACGGGTAAAACACCGCAGGGGCATTTTGGTCATTTTGACCCGAAAACTCGAAAAACGAGATTTTCGATCCCGGGAAGGTACACAAGTCATCTAATCCCCTTCCAATATTGAGTTTGCCCTTCGAGTATCGCCAACCGCTTCTCGACTCCGGCCTAAAAATGACCTCAGGGGCATTTTGGTCATTTTCACTCTAACAGAAAATCGGGGCGTTACACCTTTCACATAAAATAATATAACAAATCGTCATCAAATAGCATTCTCGTACTTCTTGTTGCAATTGCACAAAGCAAATGAATGAAAATTGCAATGGCTTTCCTTTGGGAATAAAAAAACTGCAAAAAGTTCTATATAGACTACACAACTGAACCACCAATGAAGATAAATTCTTTAATACACACAAGTCACAATAAAAAAAAAAAGCCACATAAATTTTTGAGGTGAGGAGCTTCTCTTTTATTAATACGTATCCTAAAGACCTATAGAAATTAAAAATAAAATTATTAAAAACCTACAAACATTTTATAGTTTTGAAATTTTAAATATCATTTACTATTGTTAATGTAACAAATAATTTAATAAAATAAACAAATAATATTTTGTATAGTCTTTAGCTTGTTACCAGATAGCATTTTTCCAACTTTTGCATGATTAATTAATTCCTACAGTTTCAGGTGATTCGTTGGTAAACTTTGCAAATACTTGTAACAGATTATTTGTTTTCAGAATAACCAGCAAAGCTATTATTTGGTGATGCATGAAATGATTTTCATTGGCATAAGATCAATCATAAAAGCAGCACAATGGAGAACCGATCACATTTTAATCTGGTAAAGATCTTATAAAGCACCACTAGCAGCATCAAGTTGTTCCACTAGAAAGACATAGAATCTGTGATTCACTGTAGTTCCTTGTTCAATAAAGGGGAAGAACAGAGCATTCTTACACTCAGAGCTAGTATAATCTCGTCTTGAAACTTCTTCAAACTGTCTCTCTAAACTTTAGTAATTCATTGCCATTTTCAAACATTTGAATGCAATTATAATTCAACCAATTTGACTTTTCATCACATAGAAAACAAAAGGAAGTTGCAAGACCTGAGTCTTAGCATATTTAATCGCACTTCTTGTTGAGGATCTCTTATACATATATCTAATAATGACAAAAGTGATGTGAATTTTGCAAATTTCATGGACTTATAGTCCAACTATCCAAAGACATTTTTGGAAAGTAAAAATTCTGTAAAATTTTCTCCTTCTAACCTGAACATAAAGAATATCATGTGAGTTGTCATAACAAATTATACACTGAAATGCTTTTCCACAGACTAAAAGTCCAAACTGAAATGCATCAATCAGATCACACAATATAGATGTCTTTAACATTTTCAGCTTGTAAGTTTACAACTTTACATATCAGTTGGTTTGAGACTTTGAAAATTTAATTCCCCGAGAAAATATGCATATAACTCAATAGTTGTGGATGTTATCAATGGTCTAATGGTTCAACAGCTGTCGTGAAGAGAAGGATATAAACCTTGTCAATGGAAAAATACAAGAAACCACTAGAAGAATGAGTTACCTAGGAGCCAAAGCTAGTTCCGACAACGCAGTGCCAAGCTGGACCGTATGAAGAATCAAATTCCTGTAAGACCAGTATGTTTCCATCATGAGCCATTCAGGTAGTTCACAGCAGGTACCAAATTCCCAAATAGAGAGGTAAATTATTATCAAGTCACCTTTATTTAAAAATGTGCAGTGAGAAATAAACTCAACAATAAACATCTTTACTTGAGAGGACCAAATTTATTTCCATTATTCATCCAAAAACTAAACATGGATTTTCTTACACTAGGTCTTGAATTCCGGGTACAGAATGACTCAACCAAAAAGCAAGCTTCTAATTTGTTGTCGATTAATTAAGATTTCAGAACAAGCAAACACTTCTTTTTTTTACATACAAGGAGGAGTACACTATGTCATTCTCAGATTTTGAACCCTATACGTAAAAGCTGTCAAACTTCATGCGTGTTACATGATCGCAATCCAAAAACCAATTGCATATTCCAGCTCAATGACTTCATCCATTTTATCATGGAATACATCCACAAACATCAGTGCTTGTTATTGCACTAAAAGTATTAGGCATTCCTTCTAAACAAACCATTGTGACCACCTTATAGTTGATTAATCGAAAGTGAAAATTGGTCATCATCTAGAATTAAATGTAGGCACACATAATAATATGCCTGCATTTAGAACGGCATAAACGATAAGAACTCCCCTGTTTCCTTCATTAAATTCTCCCCCAAGGGCAAGACCATCCTCGTTCGCATATTGGACAACACTGTGGCATGGTATTTAAACACTATCTCAACTCAATTCAATTAATTTCGTGAGCCTGTTTGTTTCATCCTGCTTTGACATTTGTGAATGAAGAAATATAATTTCAATTGTTAGTCATGTTGAAATTTGGTGTTCTTAGAGCCGGAGAGCCATGATATTGTTAGTCATGTTCAACGCGTTGAAGATTAGTGGTAGGAATGTGTCTAAGTTTAAATTTAGAGCCAACTATCCTTCAGTTTTAACAATTGAATGATTCAATAGGGCATCTGGATTACGAGAAACTATGGAAGCCTCCGCCAATCATGGGTTTCTGCCCTATACAAAGCCTACTCCTAATTGTAAGAGTAAGAAACCTACACTTATGTTGCTTTCTTGATTGTTCTTAAATTTCAGGAAGTTCTCCACCTTCAGTTTAGTTGCTGAGAAAACAATGCAAAAAAATAGGGCTAAAATGCCTGAGTGCTGACAAAATCTATATTTATCAGTTTTGGATGTTATATTTTATCTATATTGTTAGATGCTGAAGATTTATTTCTTTTATTGCAGATATGTGATATGGTAGTTGTAGCTTGTATCATAAATGCTACTCTTGTAATTCCAGGACTTAATAAAATCTTATTTTGGCAGGACAATATGTAACTGTTCAAATTCAGTTTCTTATTTTTTTTAGTTGAAGTTCTGTCTTCTTTTTGGGATTTTAATTAATTAGATTTTGTAGTCTCTTGTTTGTTTTGCAGCAATTTCTCTTATATCTTTGATGAAGAGTGGTTCATTAATTCTCTAGCTAATGATGTAAAAATCATTAAGAAGCTTCCCAACAAACTTGTTAATGCAACTGAAATGGTCATGTGATTCAAAAGCTGGTCTGGTATTGATTACTATGAGAATGAGATTGCTGCCACGTGGGATTATTACAAAGAATGTAGTCTGGTATTATAAATATGTTGTTCCTTCTGGTTCTTCTACATATGTAATATGTTGCAATATGCATTTTTTATCAGTTCATTACAGTTCTAATTTCTGACCGTAATCTTATTCCAAGAAGCGAAAAATGTTATTGATGCTTTGCAAAATAAGGATGTTGCACCTGCTCTGCATGGTGAGCAGATAACAAATCAAGGCTGAAGAAGTCCATGGTTTATACCGCTCATTGAGCTTATTAGTTGTTACTGAATCATATGTATGGTTTAGAATTTTGTATTTATTTGTTTTCTTAGTCTATGAAATACTAAGGTTCCAGTAGTACTAAAGGCTCGACGTCTTTGAAGAAGGCCAGTCGGGCACATGCATGGAAACTGAGTTAACCGACTGCATTCCAGCGTTTGGACTTCATAGCTGATGATGTTTTGGAATGCTTGAAGGAGGACAACATAATAGGAAAGGGAGGTGCATGAATTGTCCATTAGGGTGATGCCTAATGGGGATAGGTTGCTGTGAAGATGGTTCCAGTCTTAATGATAAATGATGGGCACCTACTTTTCCTTTAAACAATAGCTTTGTTCCCATCCCTATCCTCCAACCTTAATCATCTTCATGATATTGCCTCGATACTAACACATACAATTCCCTACTATATGTGTCATTATTAATCAGTTTGAACTCAATGAAACAAAATGACGACATTTGGATTGTTCTGTTCATATTCCTTGTAATGGATCAAAAGTTTCCACCTTCACCTTTCATGAACAATCATTGGTATTAATAATTAAGTTCAAAATTAAATAAACTAAACATATTTTTACTCCGATTGTGACAACAATTTATGGCTAGCATGGTTTTCCTAAGGCCAATTATTGGACGTAAAACGCCTTTATAATGACATGAGCATAGACTTCTAACAAGTGAAAAATGAGCTTGGCTTTTATAATGTCACGAGACTGGCACACATGTTAGATGAACTCATTTAGCTTGGCAAGCCTAAAGACATTATCTCACCAATAAAATAAATTCCAAACTTAACTAATTTGGCTACTGAAAATCCAACAGCACCTCTCCTAAAAATTGAACAACATATAAATCAAATTTAATCTGTTATATATGTAATATTATAATCTAATTTCAGCAACCAGTAAATTCCAGTATTTTCAGTTGTTGACATCATAAGGACCAGTTATGCAAAAGAATCATGCTTAAACTCTTGTTTTTACACATAATCAAAATACCCAACCTAGGTCCTATAGCTGCAAAATATACTAGAGTCAACAATAAAAAAGCCTCAATTGATCCTAGAGATCTACTAGAAAAGAATATCCTGGGCCAATAGCAATCCCAGGAGCTGCTACTCAGCTACCTGAAAATCTGGAGGAAAATGGAGGGGTGAGTCAAACAGACCCGGTGAAGACTATAAACAAAGTGGACAAGAAGAAGAAACCAATCAACACACGAGCATTTAAAATGAAACGAAATAGCTTATAAATCATACAAATTTCTAAAACTCATGAATAAGAATAATAGTTCACAATTTCCATATTTCTTCTATAGTTTTAACAGAAGTATCTTTCGAATTTTCATTTCTAAGCAAAATCTCAAAATAGTTACTAAATATACTTTCTCACTATTCTTGCCAATTGCTCATTTGTCAAATAAAAATTAACCTCAACATCAAATACTCAATTTCTCATCAGGGTTACATAAGAAGCATAAGTTTTATTTAGAGGGTATTCTCAACCCATCAATCACAAGATTTATTATTTCTTACATAAGGTTCCTTCAAACTTTATCTCACTAAGAGAAACTATGTGCACATAGGCCGTTACATCTCTTCGCTACAGCAAGCGGTAAAGCCATTATATCTCTTCACTATGGCGAGCAGTATTGCCATTATTTCTCTTCGCTATGACAAGCGGTAATGTCATTATATCTCTTCGCTATGGTGAACGGTAATTCCATCTTTGAACCCATCATGGTTTTTCTTAAATAAAGTTTTATTAAACATAATTCCGAAATCTAAAATTCAATCTCCATATTAATCCAATCTTGCAAGTATCAATATAATAAATTTTTACAATGCACATTGAAACAATATATAGCAAAAATTATGGCATTAATAAAATCAACAAAGAGGGCTAGTAATAATCTCAACGAAGTGATCAAGTCATATTTAATAACTATTATATTTAAGAAAATCAACCAATTAAGCTAACCAAATAATCCAAGTAGTTTAGAATATTTTTTTTTATCAAATGTAACAATATAGTTTCTCCCATAAAAATAATTTAAAACACCGCCACTATGTAAATAGCCACTCACAGTGCAACGGAATCAATTGGGCCTCTCCCTGACAGCTCCGAAGGGAGTAGCTTGCTCCACGGTAACAGAATCTAGCAAATATAAGCATTTTGAAGAGTTTAAATAATTTATTTCAAAACAATTTATCAATTAGAGAGCCCATTGAACAAAATCCCCAATTTATGGAACCTAGGGTTTCTAAGGATTAGAGAAAAATTGACTCTAGACATTACCCACTACAACCTATTAACATTATCATTAAAGCTTCTAATTCACTAGATTTATACTTAAAATATCAAACATATACTCATCTACCATTTTTTGAGAGCTCACTAGCTAGTTCTTACAATAAACTCTAGAGTAACAAAAAAAAAAAATGAGATTGAGATTAGAAACTTACTTTAAATTTTAAAAACTAGTGGGTATCAAGTTTTAATGATAAAAATTAGCAATTATGTGATTGAGTGGTTGAAAATGAGGAAGAAAATGAAAAAAGAATGAAGAAGAAGAAGAAGCAAAAGTAGAGAGCGAGAGAGCAAGAGAGAGCGTGAGATGAGAGTTTTGAGGGGAAGGGAGGAGGGGTCCTGTGGCTTTAAACCATGCCCCCTTCTCTCTCTTTATTTAATTTTTTTTGTTTTAAAAGACCCAAAAGAATTACCAAACTGCCCCTCCACTTAAATTTTTCTTCCTTCTCCCTCCCTAAAAGATACACGCGACCTGACATATAATTGCATAAACTTTGGGTTTAAGTTGCATAAAGTTATGGGATCAGTGGATTAATTTCCTTTTTCAAAGGAATGAAACCGTATATTACTAATAATTTTGTATTTGATACTGTGAAGCTTGTAAATTTCCATAGGCATGTGTTTTTTATTATTCATAAGGTCATAGCTATGTGTTTTGATAAGGCTATACTATTTGTTATAATTAATGTGTTGTGGGATTGGCAGCTTGAAATTTATATGGACATATTTTATTAGTTACTAACATGTTCATGATTTCATCCAAGCACTGTGTGTGCCAATTGCGCACTTAGGGCAATACCAGTACCCCTCAGGCAGGTTGTTGATTGCAATTTCGACACGCCTCAAGTGGAATGCAATGGCGTGTCAGAGTTCACTGCAGCCATAATATCCTCCGACTCAAGTGGGCTAAAAAATAATAAAGTAATGAACGATCTTAAACAAGCATAAATAGAAGAGTTTAAGAACAAGCTTAATAAAGTGCTAATATTAACGTTGAAAAAGCAGAAATCTGAGTCCAAGTGGGCATAAAAAAGTACGCAGATATGTCTTCAAATAGATAAGGGACATCCAGCCGTCAACCCTCGATGGACATCAAAACACGATTTTAGAACTTGCAAAACCAGCAGCATATCATGACCATTGCCGAACATCAGAAAGCTTCTAATGTGCCGCTCCTTATACTCAAGAATGGCCTTGTTGACTGTTCGGTTGTAAAAGGGCCCCTTTGAAAATAGTCATAATTTATACCATTTTTAGAAAAGGGAAGGAGGGACCATTTTGTTATTTTTTGAGCGTATCCAATGTTGGTCCCCAACTCGGGGTGGACCAATTGATCCTGTGGACTTTTATGGGATTGGAATCCTTGGTGTATGCCTCACGTTGAGGATCAACATTGATCTACTTCCTTTATTACCACTACATATAATATTAAAATAAATGATCATGCATTTTAAAAAAAATGGATGGGTTAGATTTAATTAGTAAAATAAATAAATCTTTCATTTTTCTTCTCCTCTCCCATCCCAGCCACTTAGCCATCACTATTTATCTCACCACCACCATTGTTAATAATGTTTTGAGTAGCTAGTTCAGCGAAACTTTTTTTTTTTTTTTAAATTTTGAAAAAAGGGTAAAAAAAGGAAAACATTTGTATGAGTAATATTTAATTGGTGCAAAAATGGTGACCTGTGGACTTGGGGACTAGTGTTGCCGATTCAACTGCCTCACCGTATATAGCCTTCGCTAGACGGACTCGGTGTCTGCACTATTACTGTCGAGGTCGAGGTTGAGGACACTGAAATCGCCTTCGCCGCTAGCTTCGTGCAGAGCTCGAGGGACTTCTTTGCGAAGGTTTGCCTATAACTTAATGGAAGTTTAGCTAGAATTAATAAAAAAGCATTTTTCCCCTTATTGGTACCAAATTTTACTAAGTGTCAGATCGCCGTACTAACATTGGACTTTGATAGCTCAAAAAATAGTTAAGGATTTGGCACGCTAGAATTGACAAAACAGCATGAAATTGACAAAGCTCTTGATTTGTCTGACAACATGTTGAAACTCATGGAAGCTATTTGTGACAAAGTTTGAATTAAGTTGGCAAGTTAACACTGACAAGGCTTTCATGCTCAAAGGTTGACAAGTCGAGGTTGGACATTGTCATAGGAGACTTAGAACATTTTGAAGGTTTTTAGAAAATTGTCATGATGACCAGAAGAAGACACATTTGTCAGTCAACGGTTACTGATTGTTACCAACAGTTATTGACAGAGATCTGGTAAAGACATGACAAAGTGGTGATTTTCCAGCGGTAGAAGTGAATGACAAACAAAGAAACTGTCAAAGACACGTGAACAACATCTAAAGACAGCCAGAGACAAGTGTCAAAATCCTATAGTCCTAAGTTATCTGCAAATATTGGTTTTGTACAAATTGTAAAGGGTTGGAATTTTTACTCGCACACTCACTCTTAAACATCCCTAATGACAAAACAAAGCCCTGAGTTAGCTCAGTAATTGTTCTTAACCCACTTTTTTGGTTTCTTAGGATAGGTTTCTTTTAAAGTTCTTTGCAATTTCTATACTGGTTTACAATTTATATTATACAAATTCGTTGTCTTCTTTAATCTGTCAATTATCATTGCTGCATCCATAACACACACAAATCATATTGCACTCCATTCCATCCTCATTTAATATAAAAGCAATTTCACACTTGATTTTTCGGTGTAAAACCCAAGAGGAATAGCTTTTCACTCTCAGAATTGAGATCTAGAAAAGCAAAGGCTATCATCCAAACTTCTGAGTTTGTTGATCAACACTTGTTTAGAGTAGTTTAACCTCCTGCACAAGGAAATTGTCAATTATTTATTGTTGACATGTAAGTATCAAATTCTACAATAAACACCCCTTTAGAAATAGTGTTTTGTTAACCCTTTTTTTATGATTGATTTCGGAAGAGTCAAATCTTACCAAGATTCCAAAACGCAACACACTAAGGAGAAAATTTCCGAAGACAACCAACACATACGTAACCACATCTTGACATAAAGCCACATTGCAATGAGTGTATGCCTCCTCCCATATTATATAATCATTACTTAGTCAATTCTCAAATAATTAGAAATTTTACCTATCATACTTAAAACTCCAACATATCATTGAAACTGGGTGTGTGTGATTGGAAGCTCCAACGATGGTGAGGTAGAGAGTTAAGGTGTGGGTGTAATCGTGCAAGAGATCATACCTGACAAAATGTCATGTGAAAAATTAACCTGAACCATTTGCGAAAAGGAGAGGAGGTTAACGATGAGAATTAAAAATTATAAGAAGGGTAGATTGATAATTTAGGAGGGGGGAGGGGGAAAACTCTGACGATGAAGCATCTTTGTATATAAACTTCGTTTTAGTTTTTGAAAATTTTACTAGCGCTAAAAAATCATAAATAATTGCAATATTTTACTGCACCTGCAAGTAACTTTAAAAAACTTTCATACTCTTTCCTGCACGTGAATATTCTCGTTTTAACACAACACACGTCAATACATCAAAGCTGAAAGCAACTAATTAATATAGCCATGTGTTTGATAAAGCTATACTATTTGTTATAATTAATGTGTTGTGGGATTCTCAGCTTGAAATTTATAGACATATTTTATCAGTTACACACATATTCGTGATTTCATCCAAGCACTGTGTGTGCCACTGCCAATTGCACACTTAGGGCAATACCAGTCCCCCTCAGCCAGGTTGTCGCTTGCAATTTCGACACGCCACAAGTGGAATGCAGTGGCTTGTCAAACATCACCGCAGCCACAATATCGTCCACACACAACGCCATCTCTCTTTATCATGATGAAGATGGCCTTTATTTCTCTCTCTCCAGCTTTATTCCAACCATACACCCGTGATCTTTGTTCTTTATCTTTTACTCTTTCTTTGCTATTGCTCTCTAAAACCACAACGCTACAAACACCGTTCTGCTAGAAGTCATAGCCATCAAAGCACAAACCACAACACGTTCTTGGGATCATTGAATTGAATACATGGCACAAGTTGTGGGTGTAGCCTCCTCTTCCTCTCCTCCTTCTACTTCAATTCCTCCACCACGATCATGCACGTATCATGCGTTCTTGAGTTTCAGAGGAGAAGACACTCGAAAAGGGATCACTGACCATCTGTATGCTGCGTTGGACCGAAAGGGAATCCAAACATTCAGAGATGACAAGTACCTTAAGACAGGTGAAGTTATTTCACATGAGATTCTGAAAGCAATTGAAGAATCCATGTTTGCAATCACTGTCCTCTCACCAAACTATGCTTCCTCCTCTTGGTGTTTGGATGAGCTCCACAAGATTGTTGAGTGCAGCAAGAGCCAGAGACTAACTATAGTGCCAATCTTCTATGGTGTGGAGCCTTCTGCTGTGAGGCATCAAAAAGGAAACTTTGAGGAAGCTTTCAAAAAACATGAAGAGAGATTTGCACAAGACACTGAAAAGGTTAAAAGATGGAGAGATGCTTTGACAGAAGTTGCTAATCATTCTGGTTGGGACTCTAAGGACAAGTGAGTAGCCTTACTAATTATGAGGTCTATTTGTTTTTGCTAAGACATTATCTTGTTTGGTTGGACCTCCTTATTGACAATCTAGATTACTAAGGCAATTCATATTGTTACCTTAATTGTAATATGGACTGCCTCTGATGGGGGTGACAGAGAGATGACTTAAAAATTAACAGAGTGAATATATTTTCGTAATAACTTTTGGGTGATTTCTATGGAACCCTCTCTTAGTTGACCCAATTGATTTTGTCCATCAGAGCATCTGTTGATAAGATTTATTATTATTATTATTATTATTATTGGGGGTAGCTGCCGCTCAACCTCAGTGATCTCTCACTATTGATAGGGGTGTCTATGGATGCCAATCCTTCCGACATTATTATTAGTAAATAATATTAACCATATTATTTTATTAATATTAATAATTATATATTAATTATAGTTATGATATAGTATTATCTTTAATTATTTTAATAAAAGTTAATAATTAACGACAACTAATTAATATTATTAATTATTATTATCATAATAATTTTTATTATTAATACTAATATTAATATTGAATATAATTATTTATTACTATCCATAATTATTTTTCAAAGTAACATTAATAATTTTTGTTGATATATTCTTATAATAATTAATAATATCCAGTAATACTATTAATAAAAAAATTAATTATTGATATTATTAATTATTATTATTACTATTGCTATCATTATATTAGTTAAAATATATATTACCTTCTATATTTTTTATATACCAAACTGGACAATCTAAATTGCTAATTACTTTATTTTTGCATAACAAATATTATATTGTTACATTATCAATAATTTAAAATGTGATATTTTTTGGGTAAATTACACTCACCTTCCTTGAGGTTTGTGGAAATGCAACTCACACCCCCTCTAGTTGTCCAGCTTACACTTACATCCCCTCTGCTTGTCAAATTTTAAGTATTTATATTACAATTACACTTATCATTGACAAAACACCATTACTAAATTTAACATAATGACATTTTCATGATATTAACTGTTTTTAATTAATAAAATTATAAAAATACCTTTACCTACTCTGTTAAGCTTAAGGGTATTTTTATAATTTTATTATTAAAAATAGTTAATATTAGAAAATTTTCATTTTGTTAAATTTACTAATGGTGTTATGTGACTGATGAGTGTGACTGTAATATAAATACTTAAAATTTGACAAATAGAGGGGGTGTGGGTGTAAGCTGGACAACTAGAAGTGGTGTAAGTTATATTTTCACAAACCTAAGGGGAGGTGATTATAATTTATCCTAATTGTTTTGAGTGGTATCTTATTAGGCAATGTGACCAACGCCGCTGAGTATTTAACTACTCTTCTTGAAAGTAGGATGTTGAATGAAGTTAAATTATGCATTTCAACTACAATCTATTGTTCCTTAGTTTTATATAATCCTTTGAAGGGACCATGATTTACCCTCAGACGTTCAGTACATGACTCGCTATTCGCTAATGAGACTAATCTTTATATTGCAAAGACATAAGCCATGAAGTCTGTTCTCGAGATTTGAACTGGAATACATCCAGGCACACAAAGGCGTCCAAACTTACAAAGTTTTTCCTGAGTTTTTGCAATAGCCAAATTTTAGTTTAGTTAGTTTAGTTGCTTTATTTTGCTTGCGTTTCTTATCAGACTTGATCAAAATTTTCTATGCAGGCATGAGGCAACACTTGTGGAATGCATTGCTGAACACATACATAAAAAAATTATTCCAAAATTGCCATCTTCCACAAAGAACCTTGTAGGGATTGCTTCAAGAGTGGAGGAAGTGATTAGGCATATAGATATTGGGTTGAATGATGTTCGCTTTGTAGGCATACGAGGAATGGGTGGTATAGGTAAAACAACAATTGCTAGAGCAGTTTACGAAGCCATGCAAGGTGAATTTAAAGTTAGTTGCTTTCTTGCCAATGTAAGAGAGGTGTGTGAGAAAAACAATATTGTTCAAATACAAAAACAAGAAGGTTCTTCTTGTCCTCGATGATGTAAGCAATGAATTCCAATTAACGAATTTGGCTGGGGAGCAAAATTGGTTTGGTCCTGGAAGTAGAATAATAATCACAACTAGAGATATACAATTGTTGAAGATACAACAAGTGCATGGAATTTATGATGTTCAAGGTTTGGTCCAAAAGGAATCATTTGATCTCTTTTGTTTGAAAGCTTTTAAACAAATCAAACCCATAGAAGGGTATTTAGATTTGTCCAAAGAAGTGGTGAAATATAGTGGCGGCCTTCCATTGGCACTCGAGGTATTGGGTTCCCATCTTTATGGAAGATCTATTGATGTCTGGGATAGTGCTATTGAAAAAATGAAGAGTACTCCATTTGCCAAAATTCATGATACATTGAAAATAAGTTACGAGGGTTTAGATTTCATGGAAAAAAATATTTTTCTAGATATCGCTTGCTTTTTCAAAGGAATGGAGAGAGCTTATGTGGCAGATGTATAAAAAAAGTGTGGTTATAGTGTTGAAATTGGTATTGCTATCTTAATTGATAGATCTTTGGTCACCCTAAATCAAGTGAGTAATGTGTTGGACATGCATGATTTGCTTCAAGATATGGGTAGGAGTATTGTTATTCAAGAATCTCCAAATGATCCTGGCAGACGAAGCAGGTTATGGTCTGAAGAAGACATTGATCTTGTATTTACAAATGATAAAGTAAGTGTAATTTTTTTTTTATCAATTGTTAGATGTTTGATGTTAACTAAAATGAATGTAGCTAGGTTAAATTTAGTTTTTGGTTTATACCTTTTACATCTACTCAAATTATTCACTATATTTTTCTTTTTTTATTTGTATATTTGGTTTGAGTTTTCAGTTTTCATTTTTAATTTTCTATTTTTCCTGAATTTATAAAGGAAAAACTAAAAAATTTTAAAACTATAAATTTCAGTTATCAAAATTTTTTATTTTTCCTTCATAAATTCTAAAAAACTAAGAATAAAAATTAAAAATTGAAAACTCGTGGATCCGCATATGTTTGTAATTAGATTCTTCCATATTGTTAACTTTCGCTTGGCTAACTGTAGAAGATCACATGACTTCTCATTTTACATGTACATATATAGGGAACTGAAGCAATTCAAGGTATAGTTTCAAGCTGTGTATACTTTGGAGCACACTGGAGTACAAAAACTTTCTCAAATATGACTCAACTAAAGCTTCTCATGATGCCTTTTGCAACACTTCCTCACAGCCTTAATTTCCTTCCTACTTCGTTAAAAGTTCTTGATTGTTCGGGATACCCTTTGAAAACTCTACCTCTTGCAGATCAACAATATGAATCTGTTGAAATCAAACTGCAACTTAGCGAAATCGAACAACTTTGGCCTGGAAAAAAGGTATGACCCTTTCATTAAGAGCTCTATTAATTTTTTTTTTCCACATTGACCTTATAAAAGACGATATTCACAGTTTTTTAACATTTTCCTATTTTGATAATTAAGTTGCTAGGAAAGTTTAAGTGCTTGGATTTGAGTTATTGCAATAGAATAAAGCAAACACCTGATCTTTCTGCAATTCCCATTCTTCAAAGACTACTACTTGAATATTGTTCGTACCTAACTGAGGTTCACCCATCCGTGGCACACCACAAAAACCTTATTCTATTGAGTTTGAGAGGATGCCAAAATCTAGAAACTCTTCCAGGTAAACTAGAGATGAGTTCCCTAAATGAATTAGTTCTTGATTATTGTTCGCGTTTACAAAATCCCCCAGAATTTGGAGAATGTATGAAAAGTTTGTCGAGGCTTTCTTTGAAGAATACTGCCATAAGGAAACTTCCCACATCACTTGGGTGTTTGGTTGGCCTCGAAGATTTGAACTTAGAAAGTTGCATAAACCTTAAATGCCTTCCTGATAATGGATTGGAGTTCCTCAAAACTTTGAGCACTTGTGACTACAGAAACCTACACTTGATGAGAACTCTGAACTTGAGTAACTGTTATCTAACTGAAAAATCATTCTGACAGAGGAACCTAGACCATGCATGCACCACCACCAACCCACTTAAGACCATGCATGCACCACCACCAACCATCATCCATGTGAACCATGTGAAGAGCCCATTTTTTTGACTATTTTTGCAAGTTGTTTGAATTTTATTTCAAGATGTTTGTTGTTGATTCATTGTATCCTTATCATTCCAACCTGTTTCCTTATCATCCTTGGTTCCTAAAATCACTATAAATAGGGCCAAATACCTTATGTAATATCATCCTTGAGTTAAAGAATAAATTGAGAGTTTGAGTTTGTGAGAGTTTTCTCTCTTGTTTCTGAGCCATTTTGGTATTCAGAGCAAGGTTTCTATCCCGGAGTTGAGTTTTGAGTGAAGAAATCAACGGAAAGCTTGAGTTTTTGGGTGGTGTTTTAAGTGCACCAAGGTTGCCCCCTCTAAAACTCCACTTTACGGCCCTTTTTTCACAAAACTAACGCCGCCATTGCGTCAGGAAGGTCGAAAAACCTTTGGGTAGCAAGTTTCAAGGCCAACGGAGCCTCCACGCGCCGCCACGGTCTTCGCCGGAAAATTCGCCGGAGTTGCAGAACCACCGTGAGTCACTGCCGGACCACCGTGAGCCGCCGCCGGAATTGTCACCGGAAAATCAAAGGTAGAAGACGACCACGTCATCTGCCACGTCAACCTGCTGTGTCCAGTCAGCGACACATCAGCCACTCAACTTCTGCCACGTGTCACAAAGCACCACGTCAGCAGCCCAGTCACCAAAAGGTTCAGAAAATTGCAATTTAGACCCTTAACTTTTAATAATTGCAATTTAGTCCATGAACTTTTGAAAATTATAATTTTGCCCCTCAATTTTTCAAAATTACCTTTTTACCCTTAATTCTCATAAAATTACCATTTTACCCCTAACTTCTAGAATTTTACCTAGCCTTCCAAAATTACATTTTTTGCCCTCCAAAGTTCATAAATTGTAATTTTGGCTCCATACCTATTTGTAAAGTATCAAATTCCTATAAATTCCAAGTATGCTCTGTGGTTGCAGTTTTATCTGATCTTCCACATCAGAAAAGAATTTGTTATTGGAAAAGAAATTGTGGGATTGTAAAAGGCACATTTCAGGAAAGATCTGGCTAAGGAAAGACTTGGTTTTTAAGGACGCTTAGCGCCACCTCTCTTTCCTGGAAACTTCCTTGGTGTTCTAATTACAAACTATAATCTCCAATCTAGTAACCTGGTACTTCACAAATTTTTTTCCCTACATCCAAAATGCCCCCAAGAAGACAAAATGATGCAACTCTCCAAGAAATTCAAATGGAAGAAATGAGGAGACAAATCCAACAACTACAGGAAGCTTGATGAAGCGCCTGACAAGCTCTGTTAGAAGCACATCACATGCGATCAGACAATGATGAATCTAGTAGTGATGCATCATCGCTTAGAAGCCATCGTCCGCAAAGACAACCTTTTAGACATGATGACATCAAAGTAAAGATTCCAGATTTTGAAGGGAAACTTCAACCCGATGAGTTTGTTGATTGGCTTCAAACTGTTGAACGAGTATTTGAGTACAAGGAGATACTAGAAGAAAAGAAAGTGAAGATCATTGCTGTGAAGTTAAAGAAGCATGCTTCCATTTGGTGGGAGAATCTTAAAAAGAAGCGTGAACGAGAAGGAAAAAGCAAGATCAAGACATAGGAGAAATTGCGTCGAGAACTAACTCGAAAGTTCTTGCCTTCTCATTACTATCAAGATAATTTCATTCAACTACAGAATCTTCGACAGAAGAACTTGTCTATAGAAGAATACACCAGAGAATTTGAGAAGTTGATGATGAAGTGTGACATCCAAGAAAGGGAGGAGCAAACAATAGCTCGTTATCTGGGAGGACTAAACACTGACATTGCCCATCCAGTTCAGCTCCAACAATATTGGTCCTTAGACGATGTTATCCATTTAGCCATAAGAGTGGAGAAACAAATACCCAAAAGATCTTCTTACAGAACTCTTTCCTCTACTGAAAATCCTTCCTATACCCGCAAAACACCAACAGATCAACCCAGCACTTCAGACAAACCTCCATCCAAACCCATCACCACTGAAAACAAAACCAAGGCCGTCAAATGTTTCAAATGCCAAGGTTTTGGTCATATAGCCTCCAATTGTCCAACCAGGAGAACCATTACCATCATCAAAGAAGAAGCTTATGAAGGAACTGAACAAGAAGAAGATCCAGAAGTACCTGAAGGAGAAGAGGAGTTAGAGCCCGTGTATGATGAAGAGCTCATTGCTGCTGATCATGGAGAATCCTTGGTGATTCGACAAAGCTTACACACAATGTCAGCAAAAGAAGAACCATGGCTAAGGCATAATATCTTCCATACTTGTTGCACTTCACAAGGAAAGGTCTGTGATGTTATCATTGATAGTGGAAGTTGTGAAAATGTAGTGTCCAACTACATGGTGGAGAAATTGAAGATGCCAACACAAAACCATCCACATCCATACAATTTACAGTGGCTCAACAAAGGTAGTGAAGTGAGGGTTTCTCAACGTTGCCTTGTGACCTTTTCCATCGGTCAAAAGTATCAAGATCAAGCATGGTGTGATGTTATTCCTATGGATGCATGTCACCTTCTCCTTGGAAGACCTTGGCAATATGATCGTCGTGCCTTGTATGACGGTTATACCAACACTTACTCCTTCATCAAGGATGGAGTCAAAGTCAAGTTAACTCCTCTACCACCAAGTGAAGTTAATGAAAGCAAGAAGGAATCAAGACCACTGGTGACCTTGGTAACAAAAGAACAATTCAAGGTAACAGCAGAGGAAGCCCAGAACATGAGATTTGTTCTACTATTTGAATCAAATGAAGATACCGTTCTTCCAGTAGAAATTGAACACATGCTAGCTGAATTCCCTGATGTTGTACCCAAAGAAATTCCGCATGGACTACCACCAATGAGAGACATCCAACATGCCATTAACTTTATTCCTGGAGCAGTCATTCCCAATGCATCACCTTACAGAATGAGTCCTTAGGAGCATGCTGAAATCCAACGTCAAGTCGAAGAACTTCTGAAGAAAGGGTTGATACGAGAAAGCGTTAGCCCTTGTGCTGTTCCTGCAATTTTAGTACCCAAGAAGGACGGTAGTTGGAGAATGTGTGTCGATAGTCAAGCTGTTAACAAGATTACCATCAAATATCGATTTCCGATACCAAGACTTGATGATCTGCTAGATCAGCTGCATGGTGCCGATATCTTTTCCAAAATTGACCTTCGTAGCAGATACCATCAGATCAGGATCAAGCCAGGAGATGAATGGAAGACTGCTTTCAAAACTAGAGATGGTCTATATGAATGGACTGTGATGCCCTTTGGTTTATCCAATTCCCCGAGTACATTCATGCGCCTGATGAATTAAGTACTTCGACCATTCATTGGAAAATTTGTAGTTGTCTACTTTGACAACATTTTGATCTATAGCAAAGGCAAAAAGGAGCATTTAGAGCACCTTCGACAAGTGCTACAAACACTACGTGAACAAAAACTCTATGCCAATCTACAGAAATGTTCTTTCTTAACCAATGAAGTGATTTTTCTTGGTTACATCATCACTGCTGAAGGCATTCGAGTTGATCCAAGCAAGGTTGAAGCCATCAACAGTTGGCCAATCCCGAAGTCAATTCATGATGTGAGGAGTTTCCATGGATTAGCTTCATTTTATAGAAGGTTTATAAAAGGTTTTAGCTCCGTTGTTGCCCCATTAACAGATTGCGGAGACAAGTTCCAATGGACAGAGCAAGCGCAGAAAAGTTTTGAGGAGTTGAAGAAATGTTTGATTGAAGTACTTGTGTTCGCCCTTCCGAACTTTGATCAAGTGTTCGAAGTCAGTTGTGACGCTTCCAACACTGGAATTGGTGCTGTCTTAAGCTAAGAAGGCCATCCTATAACCTTCTTCAGTGAAAAGCTCAACAATGGTAAACTCAAGTACTCCACTTATGACAAGGAGTTCTATGCCATTGTCCGTGCCCTGCAACATTGGAGTCATTATCTGCTGTACAAAGAATTTATTCTCTATTCTGATCATGAAGCCCTCAAGCATTTGAATTCTCAACAGAAGATCAATCGCAGACATGCTGCTTGGAGTGAATTCCTACAGCCTTATCCATTCTTACTTAAACATAAGGTAGGAGTTCAAAATGCTGTTGCAGATGCCCTCAGTAGACGTTACACACTACTATCTACTCTCCAAATAAAGGTAGTTGGCTTTGAGACTATCAAGGAGCTATACCAGGATGATCCTGATTTCCAAAAGTTTTGGAACCTAACAGAATCACAATCCTTCCAAGACTACTACAGGCATGAAGGATTTTTGTTCAAAAGGAAGGCCTTGTCCATTCCTTAGTGCTCACTACGGGAATCCATTATCTGGGAAGCCCACGATGGAGGATTAGCAAGACATTTTGGAAGAGATAAAACTGTGGCTTTAGTAAAAGAAAGTTTCTATTGGTCGAGGCTTGAAAGAGATGTCAACAGACATATTCAACGATGTAGAATCTGCCACTTGGCAAAGGCCAAAAGTCAAAATACGGGGTTATATATCCCACTTCCCATTCCAGAAGTACCTTGGGAAGATGTTAGCATGGACTTTGTCCTTGGACTACCTCGAACTTCGATGTGAAGGATTCCATAATGGTAGTTATGGACAGATTTTCAAAGATGGCCCACTTTATTCCATGTCAGAAGACCAATGATGCTGTTCAAGTTGCTGACTTGTATTTCAAAGAAATTGTGCGTCTTCATGGAATTCCTAAAACCATCACTTCTGATCGAGACGTGAAATTCTTAAGTCACTTTTAGAGAACCTTATGGAAGAAGATGGGTACCAAGCTCCAGTTCAGTAGTGCCAGTCATCCACAAACAGATGGGCAAACATAGGCAGTCAACCGACTTTTGGGAAATCTACTTCGAAGTTTTGTCGGTAAAAATTTAAAACAGTGGGATATCATTCTGGCCCAAGTTGAATTAAACACAACAATTCAACTAATCAAGCCACTGGAAAATGTCCATTTGAAGTAGTCTATGGCACTCGTCCACATAGTCCGCTAGATTTGACACCCTCGACTGACAAGCAACAATATAGTTCAGATGCAGATAGCCGAGAAAAAGAAATCAAAAAGTTGCATGAGCAAGTCCGAGAGCGGATCAACAAACAAAATTCAAGGTATAAAGTTTAGTGTGATAAGCATCGAAAGCGACAAATTTTTAAAGTTGGAGATCTGGTATGGATACATCTACGAAAGGAACGATTTCCAAATCAATCAAATGCTAAGTTGTCCCCTAGAGCTGATGGACCATTCAAAGTCGTGCAGAAAATCAACGACAATGCTTACAAAGTCGAACTACCAGGAACATATGGTGTCTCTGCAACTTTTAATGTTGCTGATCTTTCACCATATTTGGATGATGAGATAGAGCTAAACTCGAGGGCGAGTTTTCTCCAACCCGAGGAGTATGACAGAGGAACCTAGACCATGCATGCACCACCACCAACCCACTTAAGACCATGTATGCACCACCACCAACCATCATCCATGTGAAGAGCCCATTTTTTTGACTATTTTTGCAAGTTGTTTGAATTTTATTTCAAGATGTTTGTTGTTAATTCATTGCATCCTTATCATTCCAACCTGTTTCCTTATCATCCTTGGTTCCTAAAATCACTATAAATAGGGCCAAATACCTTATGTAATATCATCCTTGAGTTAAAGAATAAATTGAGAGTTTGAGTTTGTGAGAGTTTTCTCTCTTGTTTCTGAGCCACATTCCCTCCTAATTTTGGCCACTTCCTGTCTTTAATGAATTTGGATCTGAGTGGAAATAATTTTCTCAGGATACCAATAAGTATTGATGAGCTTCCAAAGCTTAGAAGTCTTAAGGCAAATTATTGCAAACAGCTATGGATTTTGCCAGAGCTTCCATCAAGTATAAGAGAACTGGAGGCACGCCACTGTCATTCACTAGATATCTCTTTATTCAATATTTTATCAAATGTATACAGTGTCTTTGTATCGCCAAGCCAAGATCCTGGTCAAGTCAAGTTAGAAATGGTGGTTTCAGGGAGCAAAATTCCATCATGGTTCGATCATCGACAAGATGGAAACTCTATACCAATCCCATGTGATTTCCCCCTAAAAGAAAGATTGGGAATTGCTTTATGTTTCCAAATAATGACAAAGCCCTTTATTGGACGGTCTACGAATCGGCAACTTGAATGTGCTTTGGTTGTCCACGATGGTAATAACAGGTTCATTACCAACAGGAACATACCTATAGAAGGAGCAGATAGTCACCTTTACATTATCTATTTGAGCAATGGTTATTTTGTTGACGAATTTCACCAAGGCACTTGCTTTGAACTATCAATTTTAAACAAAGACGCATTTCGCAGAGTGTCAATGATCTCTGTAGCCGATTGGGTGAGTATTGAAGATATCCAAGATTTGAAGAAAAGTGAAATTGAAAGACCCAACAAAATACAAAAAACTGTTTGATCTGAAAAAAGCATTGAGGAAATGAAACAAGATTCAAAGATATCTGAAGCTGGTTTGGTGGGATCTTGGGAAAAGCATTAATCTTTACCGTGAAGAACATGGGGGATATGCACAAATACACAACTTTGACACAAACAAGTGCATTTGAAAATTTGGCATTCCTTTGTTCGGCCAGTTATCTTGTTACGCTGCAGTTAAGGATGGTTTTCAACTCTCAACATATGTTATGATGACTTCAGTTTGTCCTTGATTGTGAGTATTCATTTTTATCCTTATTTCTATTGGTTAGACTTAGCCCATAACAATATTATCTGTCACTAGCTGTGGAGTAAATTTTAACTTGGTATGAAACTATTTACATGTGATCATCAATTGAATCTATAAACAAACTATTAAGGACTTTAATGAAAAAATTGTGTAGAATATTTATTTGTTTTTCATTCGGAGTGTTATGTTATTTATTTTTTCCATGATGTTGGATTTCATGAAATTCAAAACAAGTCAAGATTTTGGTGAGAAATGGTTAAAAATTTACTGAGGATGTGTGCAATACTTGTCCTAGTTTTTACACCAATGGTGCTTTTAGTTGGTGAGTAAAATAGAGATGAAAATTTCATGAATGAATTTTATGTGTAAACCAAATGGAATGTACGCCCACCATATGTGTTTCTCTCCCAAGACCGAAGAGGATTTTTTGTTCTTTGACTGTGCACTCCTCTCTTCTATTCTTGGTTTTTTATTATCCTTGTGTAAGAAAGAAAGATGAAAAATGCCATCCGTCGACATGTAATTTCTTACAAAAGGATTGATTTGTCCATTTTTTAAAATTTTAGGGATAATGTTGTGGATTCATTCTTTAGGGAAGAATTTGTTTGGCGATATTTTAAGAAAGTTTAAGGGGTTTGCCCTATTTTTTATCGTCCTTCTTAATGAGTTACTCTTTAGAGAAAAGGTAATATGGGATATCATGTGTGATTAGTTCCTTTTTATTTAGGTGTCTCCCAAAGAAAGCTTTAAAGCTCGCAATTTATCAGCAGAGAAGCCTCATTTTTTCACATGGTCTAAAGTGGCTCCTTTTTACAGTATTTGAAGCATATATACCCAGGTACTTTAATTTGGAAAGGACCTAATAGTTAAAGTTTCAATCAAATTTGTGAATTTCAACCAGTTGTTGTGCTTATGCAATGTTACTTTACATTTTAGATAACAACAACCACCAAGGTTTTCCGTACTAGATGAGATTGATTATGTAGATTAAACAACATCGGGTTCTATTATAAAACATGTCTTCACTTTAAACAATCTTTATGGTAAATATTACGAGGGAAACCTCTCATTGTTGCTGCATTAGTTAACCAACTCTACATGAAACAAGCTATGATTCTTGTTCAATTGTTGATTTTATCTGGGATAGGATTATCTTTTTGGAATTCCTTTGATGCTCTGCATATAGTCTTTCTAATGGTGTTCTTTTAGCTGATATATGAAAGGATTGGCATGCTTTGGTGCATGGTTTTTCTTTATAGGACTTGTTTGTTATTTTTGTATGTTTGTGAGATTGTCTTACTCTTATCCTCTTTCGTGCTATTTTCTTCTCTTCTTAAGAAAAATAAAAAAATAAAAAAAATCCCAAATCTTTGCATATAACAAGCTTTGGTAGGATGCACTCAAGGCTGGCATGAACTCATCACCATGGGGACCAGAGTTACCTTCTCCTTTGATATGGCTTAAAATGTTGGAGGAATTTATGTAGCTTTAAAAGGAGTGAAAAATAGTTTGAAGTTTGGTGGGATCTTTTCTCAGTCTTAGTGGTTTACTTTTCATGCTAATTATTCCAGGTCAAATGTAAACAAGAATCAGATCTTATTTGCTAAAACTGTGATCTTATCCGGAATTTTCCAGAGTGCCTTGATGCTGTTATAAGTGTTGCAAGACAACCTACAGAGTTGTTCTCTGCTTGAAGATCAACAGAGTATGTCTATCAAGCATTTATTCTTTTATTTGAATTTCAACTTTGCTCATTACTTGGAGACATTTGGGAACATATTCTGTGAACATCCGATTTTGTCCGGCCTATAAATAGAAAATCCAAAAATTTTGCATATTTCGTAGTTTAAATAATCTTTGTATTTGTGAACATCTAATTTTGTCCGTCTAAAAAAAATTGAGCCCATTTTTCTTTTATTTTAAGATTGCAAAGCAAAAAAAAATAGAATAAAAAAATTTCAGCCCATTCAATGTTATTAAATCCATTTCATATTTTAATTGTAAAACAAAAAAAGTTAAGCCCGGTTGTTTGTACTTATAAGTTCAGCCTTTAGTTTGAGTAAAAAGGAAAATAATAATATAATAAAAAGGGATAGAAGATGTCAGCACTCAATGTTCAATCAAGCTTTAGAATAATAATTAATTAAATTGTTTCCATTCAATTTTTAAGGCCATTGTCAAATTATGTTTTTAGTGGTCCCATACCATCTTTTTCGGGTACTTTGTTTTTACCTTCATTTTAGAAAGAAAAAATATAAAAGTCAAGTTTGTGCATCACCAAGTTTTATTTAAGTCCACGTCTGTTGCTTCTTTTGATTCCTTTCAATAAAAAATACAAAAAATGAATAAATAAGAGAAGGCCGAGGTGGGGTACATGTCGTGCCTTACCCATCCCCTGCCAAAAGGTACACACCGCAGCATTAACATGGAATGATGGGCAGTATCATGGAAAATGGGGAGGCTGCAGCTTCCATTCCTTGCAGCGAAGATGGGTCTCTGGTGAGATAAGGAAGTGCTCTGCAAATGGCAGAAACATAGGGGACAATTCAGTTGGAATACGCAGGGAGCTAAAAATAAAATACCAAGACAAGGTTTTATGGTCCTCCTGCAAACCCAGCACGGTATGGGAATGCTTTAAAGGGGAGCTTTCATCAGGGAGGGCCAAGAAATCATTATTATCATGACCTATCATCACCCCCATTAAAAAAATATCGGCAACACCCTCCTACAAAAAAAAACCCTCATAACCATCTTCACGGTCGACGACTGGATCCGAAAAAAAAACTCCAGAAGACCACTCCCCCATCATCATACTTCACTTCACACCCCCTCACCATCAAGAGGATAGCAACTCAACCATAGACCATCATCATAAGTTGATGACATCCTTTCAACGACGATCACCACCTTATTCACAGTCCCCCCTCCACCATTTTTCATTAAACCATTCGAACCTCCATCTTCCTCTACCTTGAATCAGCCACAGAACTGCCATCATCACCATCATCCAAACACACTCACCGCGATCATCACCATCCCTTTTATCATCATTTTCTATTCTTTACACTGCAATAACCTTCCATTATGACAAACCTCCACAGCCACATAACATAATCAGCACCCTCTCATAGATACCCTTACCATCACTGCCTAAACCAAGTTTGAAATCAACCTTTCAAAAAAGGAGAAACAATCCCAAGCCAAAATACAAGAACCAAAAATATAAAACCAAAAACAGAGAACACTCTCTGGACCAAGCCCCGAAGCCGTGCACCGCGTCAAGCTCGTTGCACACCGCCTGCGCCATCCATCACACCAAACGTTGAGCAGTGCCAGCTCCGTCGCTGGTGACCGCGCGAAGTTCAAATCTTCGCGTCGCTGTTAGCCTCCTGTCCGCCAATCAGGTCGCGAGAGTGGAGCCCTTCCGCCGGACCAAGTTGTGTGTGTCGTCGCGGTCCTCATCTTGCAGCGCTGGACCGCCAGTCTCGATCCAGCGTTCCGCTGCCGTGAAGCCTCATCATCCACCCCCCAGCAAGCTCAACCCACCACCGCTGTCACACCCCTCCTTGCCAGTCGCGAGAGCCACGCCTCCCCACTGCACCATCTATACCGCGCACCGGTCTTCCCTGGCTCCCCCTCCATCGTGCTGCCTGCACCTTTGGGTCTTGCTTCTGTTTCAGATCTTGGAGCAATTAAGCTTTCGGTATAAAATTGGGGGCTATGCATTGTAGATTAGAATTTTGTTGAGTGTCCAACATCCATTGTTTGCTTGCGTCAGAGATAATGGCTTTTGTCCTTTCTTTTGTGTTTGGGCATATTGGGCCATAGGACATTAGGCTAGCTACTCTAGATTTTTTTTTATGTTAGGTTGTTGGGTTAGGATCTTTTTTTTTTTTTTTTTTGGGTGGTTCATTTTGGTAGATTCAAATTTTGTTTCTTTTCATTTTAGTTTGTTTGAATTTTAAGACTATTTTCAAAAATAAAAAAAATAAACAAAATAAAGATAAAAATAAGGATAAAAAAAATTAAATACAAAAAATGTTTTGGTCCGTGCAACAATAAATGATTTTGATTGAGGAGTTGGTGCTCCCTTCATAGCTTTGAATTGCAAAGGATTTACATTGAAGTCTAGTTCTAAAGAACTAAGTGATTTTGAATTCCTCATCGCACCAGAGGATACGTAGGAGCAGGTAATTCCTGTCAAGTCAAAATTAGATCTTATTAGGTTATTTTATGTTATTTTTTATTTGTAAAAATTTATTATTATTTTTGTTTATTTATAAATATTTGTTGTCACAGCTAATAATCAAATTATTTTAAATGAGGATGTTAATTTAGCCGTGACGGCTTATTAACTCGGTTAAACATCTGAGCTGTGACAGCCTGATCTTTTAAACTTTCAAACAAAAATAGATTTTTATAATTTGTATTACTTGTAAATATTTTCTTCAATACCTTTTCATTCTTTAAAATTTAAGTTACTCATTATTTGTTAAATATTTTATTTTGAATAAAATGTTAATTTAGCCGAGACGGCTTGTTAACTGAATATTTTGGACATCTAAGTTGTGACAGCTTGATGTTTCAAAATTTTCAAGCTAAAAATTAAATTTTATGATATTATTTTATTCTATTTTGTATGTAAATATTTTTGTTTATTATTATTATTATTGTAAATATTTATTCATTTATTATTATCATTATTATTATTATTCTCCTCTTTCTTTATTATCTTAATTTAAGTTAATCATTGAAATGTATATATTTTATTTCAAATAAAGATGTTAATTTAGCCGTGACGGCTTATTAACTCAATATTATGGATACCTGAGCTGTGACAGTTTGGTACTCCGAAATTTTCTTATTCTAAAAAATATTTTCTTTTATAATTTTCTTGAAATAAAAATGTACATAAATATTTTGAAAGGTTATTAATAATTTGCACAATTAATTAAGGCACCGTCTAAAGACGGGTGTATTAGAGGTGTCAGAGATTAAGTTCCAACCCTTCCCTAAGCATAACCGACTCCCGAGTTCAGATCTGGTTTCAAAGATCATTTTCTTTAAATTAAATGGGTTTTTCCATAATTTTTCCTAATTAAATAAAATTTGGTGGCGACTCCATTTTTAAACAAAAAATTCATTTCTCGCTGTCCCTTCGCGATCCCTGGCCATGCATGTATGGCGACTCCACTGGGGAATGCGAGAGTCAGGCCTAATATAATTGATTGTGCATATTATTTTAACCTCACTTTTTCCTTTTATTCCATTTTATTTTGTATATAGAATTTTGTCATCATTATGTTTTGGATTTATTTTTATCACTGTCTTTGTACATATTTTTATATATTTGTCTCTTTGTAACTACCTAGGATAGTAGACATTTGTTCTATTTGTATATATTTGTTTTGTTCTTTATGAGCACCTTAGGATAGAGGACTCTTTGTTCTATTTGCACAAATTTGTTTATCTTTGTTTCTTTGTGACCACCCTAGGATAGAAGACTTTTATTCTGTTTGTATATATTTATTTTGGTTTCTTTACACTATAGGATAGAAGACTGTTGTTCTATATTGTGTATTTTGCAGGTGTTGTCATGGGTAGTTTTAGGATTCCAGGTTTGTATACTTTCTTCATACACAACACTCACACTTTAATCACACACGAGTGGGGCCCTATACCCGGGTCTGAGTGCAACTTGAGATAGGTAAGAGATTGTGTAGTGGTAGCCATTTTGGATGTTCATCCTGTTTGGTTATCGCGAAAATCTCATCTAGAGTGTGACTCTTTTGTGAATATTCCACACCTAGCGGTTTACTCCATTGTTGTGGATAATATTCGAAATGAGCCTTAACTCTAGAGGCCGTAGAATCCTGAGTATATAGATCCACCTGTTGCAAGTGTTCACAAAGTAGAATAACCATAGAGCTATAGATTGACCTCCAGAGCTCAATTCAAATAGGACACAAAGAGAGCATACTCTTTCTTTAATTTATTTCTTTGTACATAAATTCTTTAACATGCTCAAAGTTTTTGTTATTTCCTTTTCCTTTTAAGTAAAAGGAAAATCATCATTCTTTTTTCTTTGTTTTACCAGATTTGTTAGAGAATCATATTGAAGCTTTTTGTGAGTATCTTTGGAAAATGGAAACAAACATGAGATCAAACAATCATGAGGGAGAAAAATTGAAAAAGACTTTACATCTTAAAGCTAAGAAGCCCGACATAGAAGGTCTGAGATCCCTAGGTCAACTATTGAGCATGCCACAACGTTTTTCTCTCGCAAGGAAGTATGGAAAAATTTTGAATCTGTTAGAGGTGGAAGAATGTAGAGGCAATCACAAGATTGGCACAAGATTATGATCCTCCTCTCCGATGTTTTACTTTTCAAGACTTCCAGTTGGCACCAACTCTTGAAGAATTTGAGCGAATCTTGGGGTTATCACTAGAAGGGGAAAAACCTTATCACTACCAAGGTCATTATCCGTCCTTACATACAAGATAAATTTGTCTTAAAGGTCAATGTAAGGGATTTGCAGGAAGCTCAAAAGTGTAGAAATGGGACCAATGGATTCTCAAAGGATTACTTGGAAGGACATATGCACCGCTTGGCTGAAGCTGAGGATTGGGATACTTTTTCAGATATACTAGCACTCACTTGCTTATGGCAATCGCCTTGTTTCCAAATATTGAAGGCTTTGTGGACTTCGCGGCTATTGATGTATTTCTGGCTCGAAAATTTCATGGTCATAATCCTGTTCCAGCCCTCTTAGCAGATGTTTATTGTACCTTAAATTTTTGCTATGAGAGGAATGGCAAAAGAATTTTATGCTGTCTGCCAATGTTGTATGTATGGGCCACTGCACATATATTCCAGAGAAATTACAAGGTGCCCTGTCCGATTGAAGATCTAAAAATGCATCGTATTAAGAAGAAAAGCGGACAAGAATGGGCTCAAGACCTGGCCAAATTAAATGAAAAGATGATCCGATGGTACCCTTGGTGGGAGGATGGGCAGACTTTGATCTATCAGTGTAGAAGCTTCTCAAATGTTCCCCTCATGGGCACTCGAGGATGCATAAATTACAATCCAGTATTGGTATTGCGTCAACTTGGTTACTCCATGATGGGACCACTTTTGGAAGCTGCAATCACTCCATTTGCCTTATATTACTTGGACTCTGATGATATTGGCCTACTACAGAATGTTCAATCTGCTTGGAATAATGTTGTCAGGAAAGGAAAAGAATTGGGAGTTAGAAGCTGCGCAGTAAAAGAAAGCTACCATCAATGGGTGAAAAACAGGGCTCAAGAGGTTAAGCTGCCATTCAGAGTTTTGACAACCACTCCTCCCGACAAAGAATCATCCCCATATTCTAGTGAAAATAAAGGGATCAGAGAAATGAAGGAAATGCTAGACAAGATCAGGCAATAAAAGACGCAAATTGAGGTCGAATTGAAAGGTGTTCACCACTATTATGCAGTTCTGAAACGAGAAAGTGCCGAAAGAGATCAAATTTTGGAAGGAACAAGTAAGAAGTTGAAGATTGGGCACGACCACATGATGAAGACCAAAGAATGCCTCCAAGCTGCTAATAAAGAGCTAGGCCTTCGAAGGCAAGAGCGTGATCGAGCATTAGCTGAAAACCAACAATTAAAGAAGCTGCTTCAGAATGCCAAAATCACTGAGGAAGCCGCACTAGCAGGAGGGGAACAAATGAAACAGGAAATAAGATAGATAAGCAAGGAATACCAGAGGAAGATTGGGGAACTAAAACAACACATGAAAAATGAGACCACGAAATTTCAGGCTGCCTTAGGAGAAGAAAAGAAAAGAGTTACAGATTTGGAATTTGAGGTGCAACACCAAAGTCATGTCATTCATGAGTTGAAGATTCGTTTTTCAAAGCTGGCAGGGCTAGCTAACACAGCAATAGAAGACGTTCCAAGATACCTGGATATAGCCGAGCAAGAAATTATTCCTTTCAAGACCCCAACCGATCAAGCAAGAACTTTGTCACCATCGCAAGGATTTGGTTAGAAGGATGAAACAAATAATTGCCGAAAGAAGCTGAAGAGGCATTACCTTTTTGGTGATGATGTTTTTAGGGATCGATATCTGGCTTTATGATGTACTTCTTTTATCATTTCTGGGAATGGATGTAACAAAAAAAAAATGATGATTGTAATCTACTCCTCTGATGAATGAATGGTTATTTCATTGTTTTGGTCTTATGGCAATATCCATTAAAGATAACTTGGTACCTTTGAACGAGACATTCTGGGAAAAATTGTAACTGAAGATACTCACATCAAGACTCAGCACGATTGACAGTCTCTAACAAATTGCAATATTTTTATCTTTTTTATTTAAATTATTATTATTATTTTTTTAATAAAGGTGAAACATCGCAACCATTGGGCGCCCAAGGAAAGAAGATACCGATCTAACTCGTGTTCATAACACTAGAGCTCGAACCAAGATGGCCGGCGGAAACACATAACCAGGAAGGACCATCCCATCTGCAATTACTTCTGAATCGGGAAGAGCTATTCCAGCTGTAACCACCTCGGCTATAATTACTTCTGAACCCGGAAGAAACTTAAGCATGGAAGTTGATGCAGTGAGAGGAAGACTGAATGAGTTGTCAAGTAACCAGGGAAGAATAGAGGAGATGATGCGAGCTATGATGGAGTCACTTGACGTATTGAAAGCCCACCAAAACTCAGGAGGTGTACAACCAAGTGCTACAACGATAACCATACCTGTGGTATCGGATGCAGCTCTAAATGTCACGCAAGGGGTGAATGATAATTCCCGCGAACAACCACCACCGACAATGCCTATTACTATTCCCATTAGAGAAGGATATCATGCGGTAGAGAATACACATGCTGAAGGGCATGGGCACGCTACCCACATTTGGGAGCAGCCTCCAAATGTCATCCCAAGGCAACTCTCTTCCTCGGGGAATAATCGTGCAGAAACAGAGAAGGACAAGTCGAGAGAAGAATGGATGGAAAAAATTCAGGAACAAATTAAGGTAATCTAAAGGCCAAACAATTATGGCTGCATGGAGATTGAGCAACTTTGCCCTCCTATTAGCATAGCTGTCCCTAAAGATTTTAAAATTCCTGATTTTTTGAAATATGATGGAACTAGCAACCCACTCTTCCATCTAAAGAGTTATTGTACCAAGATGTCAATCTGGTCCAAAGATGAAAAATTTCTCATTAGCTTTTTCCATGAGAGTTTGACCGAACCGGCTCTAGAATGGTACATCCAGTTAGATCATACAAAGATTTCCTGTTGGGGAGAGCTGGCTGACCAATTCATGAACCAGTATAAGTTTAACTTGGAAATAGCACCCAGCTATGAACAACTGAGTACAATGCAAAAGAAGAAAGATGAACCCTTTAAACAATATGCTCAGAGATGGAGAGCTTTGGCCGCTCAAGTGCAACCACCACTCATCTCATCCGAGATGTGTTCATACTTCCTAGCAACTCTAGGGTCTCCTTATACCGGGGCAATGGCGGGAGCAGCATACAGAGATTTTTCTGAGTTAATAACCGCTGGAGAAAGAATTGAGAGCTTGACTAAAGCTAGCAAGCTCCCGGTGAGCAGTGAAGACACCAAGAGAGGATTCCCGCCCAGAAAGAGAGAGACAGAGGTAAATTATGTGCAAGGTTAGCAACCGTTCACCCCAAGATATGCATCCACATATTCAGGACCCCAAATGTCATCCATCCCTCCTTACCCACACTACCAAACCACAAATCCCACCCCATACCACCAGCCTCAAGTCAACAACATCCACATACGGCCATACCGACCCACCCGTCCAACATATCCAACCATACATCCTCAAGACTTCCTAAACACAAAGACTCGACCCATTTCTCAAAACCAAAATAGCAATCGTTTCCCAAACCTACCACCTTTTCCAAAGTTAGCCATTTCCAATGCTGACCTTTATCAACGGTTATTTGATGCTCATTTGATTTCACCATACCCTGTGCACCCATTACAACCTCCATTTCCGACGTGGTACAATCCAAATCTGACTTGCAAATACCATATGGATGTTGCTGGACATTCGATTGAAGATTGTGAAGGTTTTAAGATGGCAGTGAGAAGACTAATTGCTTGCGGGAGACTGGATCTCCAGGAAGATCCAAAGCCCGATATTGTTAATAACCCGATCCCGAATCATGAAGGAGGAAGTCATGTGAATGCCTTGGAAGTGGAGAAACAATTGATCAAAAAGGTTTTGAGTCTCCGAACACCCATGGAGAAAGTGTTTATTACTTTGAAGGAAGCTAATTATAACATCACAGCACCTGCTTCTATGATAAAAGAAGAGGAGAAATATGATATGGAATCAATATGTGCATACCATTGTGGAAGTCTTGGACATGATATTGAGAATTGTTGGGATTTCAAAGTGCGTGTACAAGAACTACTCACTTTAGGTGTGATACAGCAAAAAGAAGCACTCTGTTGAAGAAGTAAATGTAATTGAGTGTTTTGTACTCAAAGTGCCTCCACTTAATCAAACTCCAAAACCTGAAAAAGTAGTGATCACTGTGAAGAAACCAACACCTTTCAGTTATGAGGACACACGTGCTGCTCCTTGGAATTATGAGACTCAGGTCAAGACAAGTGGAGACATAGGGGAAACCTCAAAGGCTCAAGAAAATGAAGAAGTGACTGGTGTCATGGAGGTGAAAGGAATAACAAGAAGCGGAAGAGTTTATGGGCCCGGAGAGCTGGAAAAGGGGAAGTTTCCTGATGAAAGGAATGTTGGAAAAGACCTAAATCTTGGAAAAAAGGAAAAAGAAGAAGAAGAAGATGAGGAATTTTTAAAGATCATCAAACAAAGTGAATACGATATTCTAGAGCAACTGAAGAAAACTCCTACCAGAATATCTCTTTTGTCATTAATCTTATCATCCGAACCTCACCGAAAGGCAGTAGTAAAGGTTTTGAAGGAAGCTTATGTTAAACCAGATACTTCGTTAGAGAACATGGTGAATATGGTGGATCCAGTGAAACGTGCTAACATGATCACGTTCTCAGATGAAGAAATTGTGTCACAATCCAACTCACGAGCACTGTATATAACCCTCAAATGTGAAGGTTATATAGTACCCAGAGTTCTCATTGATGGAGGATCAGGATTGAATGTCCTACCAGTATCGACTCTAAGCTACTTGTCAATAAGTAAGGATGATATATTGCCACAGATCATGGTAGTGAAAGCTTTTGATGGAACAAAGAAAAGCATCCTAGAGGAGATGGTGTTGTTATTGGAGATCGGCCCGAGCAAATTTGAAGTGTTATTCCAGGTAATGGAGATCGAGTCGGACTACAATATGCTGCTCGGAAGACCATGGATAAATGGTGTTGGTGCTGTCCCTTCAACCTTGCATCAGATGGTGCTGTCCCTTCAACCTTGCATCAGAAGGTCAAATACATTGAGAATGGGTTGGTCATCACAATCCATGGAGAAAAAGAGATCCTAGTATCCAAACCAGTGACATTGCCATATGTTGAAAATGTGGAGCTAGTGGAGAGCAGTTCATGGCACAACCTGGAGGCAGTAGGGCTGAGACAAGAGCAAGATAAGGCCCTAATGCAAAATCAGGTAGTGGCTCACATCATGGTCAAGAGTGGATATCTGGAAGGAAAAGGACTAGGACCACAGTTGCAAGGCACCTAAACTCCCATATCAGTGCCAGAGAAGTCTAACCGATTTGGTCTAAGATATGAGACCTCTTTGGATGATAAGATGAGTACCTTGGCTCTGGAACAGAATAAACAAAAAGGGAAAATGAAGATGATTCCTCACTTGAAGGAGACATTCCCTGGTCTAGTTGAAGTGATTATGGCCAGTGAAGTTCGCTCTCCTTGTTATTTCTCCACTGTCAACACCTTGGATGCTGAGAAAATTGAGGAAAACAACAAGATTCATGCTGTTAGCAATGATGAAATGCTGATGAACTGGACAGTCGAACCAATGCTTGATGTTATTGCTGAAAAGTAATTAGTTGGGTTGTATTATTCAAGAATTATTTATGCTTTTGTTTATGCTACTCAGAGACATCATTTGAATGAATTTGCATGATTTTCGATAATCTTTCTCAATGTTTTCCATTTGCCTCGTTTCTGCTTCTATTCCTTTTGCTTTCTCTTTTCTATTATGTTTTTCCCTTACCACTCTCAACTCGTTAATTTGCATTTTCCATGCTGTTTTATAAGCCACCATTTGGTTTAGCATTCCAATCCACCGCAATTACTTTCCAGGAATTTGAATGTCATAGAAATTTTGCCACATGAAAAGGAATTTGGGAGCTTATCAACTGATTCTCTTGCTGCAATTTACTGTAATAACCATGAGTCCGAGGATGACGAAGAAGTTGTTGAGCAGTTTTCAAACCTCCTGGATTATTCAGAAAAAGGATTTGACTTAGACGATGAGGTGTTTGAGGTGATTAACATGGGCACCAAAGAAGACAAAAAGGAGCTGAAAATAGTGGAAAATCCTGAACGCATAGAAATTGTTGCATTGTTTAAGGAATTCCTGGATGTGTTTGCATGGTCCTATCATGGTATGCCAGGGTTAGACCCGGAGATTGCTTTACACAAGATCCCTTTGTATCCCGAAGCTGAGCCAAAGAAGCAAAAGTTGAGAAGAATGCGACCGGACATGTCATTAAAGATTAAAGAGGAAGTGACTAAACAGCTGGAGGCTGGGTTTTTAGAGGTGTCAAGACACACTGATTAGGTGGCTAACATTGTATCTGTACCTAAAAAGGATGGGAAGGTCAGGATGTGTGTAGACTATCGGGATTTGAATAAGGCTAGCCCGAAAGATGATTTTCCTCTACCCCATATTGATGTCCTTGTTGATAATACTGCTGGAAATCACCGATTTTCCTTTATGGATGGATATTCTGGATATAATCAGATTCCCATGGATAATCATGATAAAGGAAAAACTACTTTCATAACACCGTGGGGAACATTTTGCTATACAGTCATGCCGTTTGGATTGAAGAATGCCGGTGCTACCTACCAGCGTGCTATGGTCACATTGTTCCATGACATGATGCATAAAGAGATTGAAGTGTATGTAGATGATATGGTCGCCAAATCTAAGAAGGGAGAAAGTCATGTGACAGTTCTGCAAAAGCTATTTGAAAGGCTCAGAAAATATAAGTTGCGGTTGAACCCGAATAAATGCATTTTTGGAGCTTCTACAGGGAAGTTACTGGGATTCATTGTTAGCAGAGAAGGAATCAAAGTGGACCCTGACAAAGTAAAGGCGATACAAGAAATGTCTACTCCCCGAACTGAACGAGAAGTGAGAAGTTTTCTTGGAAGGCTCAATTACATTGCTAGATTTATTGCCAATTTGACTAGTACTTGTGAGCCTATATTCAAGCTGCTGCGAAAACATCAACCTGGGGAGTGGAATGAAGAATGCCAAGAAGCTTTTGATAAAATAAAAACCTATTTGATGAAGCCTCCAATTCTAGCCCCACCTGTACCGGGTCGTCCTTTAATATTGTACCTCACAGTGTTGCCCACGTCACTAGGGGCAATGTTGGGTCAATATGATGAGTCCGGAAAGAAAGAACAGGCAATTTATTATCTGAGCAAGAAGTTTAATGACTGTGAATCCTGCTATCCGCGATTGAAAAGACTTGTTGTGCATTAGTGTGGGTATCCAAGAGGTTGAGGCAGTACATGTTATACTACACTACCTGGTTAATCTCTCGAATGGATCCATTGAAATACATATTTGATAGTCCTCATGTTTCATTGAGAATGTCAAAATGGCAAGTGATGCTGTCTGAATTTGATATCATATATGTGACTCAGAAGTCCATCAAGGGAAGTGCAATTGCTTATCATCTAGCTGAAAATCCTCTTGAGGATATACAGCCTATCATGCCTGAATTCCCCAATGGTGAGGTGTTAACAGTGGAAAAAGATGAGATAGAAGAGGAGAATGTATGGAAAATGTACTTTGACGGGGCTGTCAACATGAACAGATGTGGAATAGGAGCTGTAGTGGTATCACCAGCTGGGAAGCAGTACCCAGTCTCCATCAAACTAGACTTTGAATGCACCAACAACATTGCAGAATATGAAGCATGTGCAAATGGTTTGCAAGTGGCAATTGACTTGGGAATCAAAGAATTAAAAGTCTTTGGAGACTCTGCACTCATAATCTACCAAGTTAATGGGGAATGGCGTACAAAAGATTCGAAATTGATACCGTATCAGAAGTACTTGTCTCGATTAATTGAGCACTTTGACGATATATCATTCGCCCATTTGACTCGAGACAAAAATCAATTTGCAGATGCTTTGGTGACCTTGGCTGTGATGACTAAATTGGAGGTCCAAGCAAATGTACAACCTATTCATGTAGAGGTGCAAGATGAACCAGTGTATTGTGACAGCGTGGAGATTGAGCCAGATGGCCGACCATGGTATCATGACATCAAACAGTACATTCAAAAAGGAGAATATCCAACTGAAGCAAATGAAGTACAAAGAAAAACAATTCGACGATTGGCCATGGCCTTTTTCCTAAATGGTGAAGTCCTTTACAAGCGGAATCATGACACTACTCTCCTCAGATGTGTAGATGCTCATGAAGCTCGAATGATTATGACTAAGATCCACGAAGGAATCTGTGGAACCCACGCTAATGGGCATATGATGGCACGCAAGATCCTAAGGAGTGGATATTATTGGTCTACCATGGAGAACGATTGCATCAGTTATGTTCGAAAGTGTCACAAATGTCAAACATATGCAGATCGAGTCAATGCTCCTCCAATTCCATTACACAACATGGTATCTCCTTAGCCTTTCTCAATATGGGGCATGGATGTCATCGGCCCAATTAATCCCAAAGCATCCAATGGTCATCGTTTCATCTTGGTGGCGATAGACTATTTCACTAAATGGGTGGAAGCAGTTTCATACGCCAATATCACGCAGAAAGTGTTTATCAGATTCATCAAAAAAGACATTATTTGTCGGTACGGGATTCCAGAAAGAATTATCACCGATAATGCTCCAAACCTCAATGGTGCTGAAGTTCAAAAGTTCTTTGAAACTTTCAAGATCAAGCATCACAACTCAGCTCTTTATAGGCCTCAAATGAATGGTGCGGTTGAAGCTGCAAATAAGAATATCAAGAAAATCATCGCCAAGATGGTGGTGAATTACAAAGACTGGCATGAAATGCTGCCATATGCTTTGCACGCATATCGAACCAATATACGGTCAAGTACAGGGACAACTCCCTTCTCACTGGTGTATGGAATGGAGGCTGTATCTCCTATAGAAGTGGAAATCCCATCATTAAGGGTTCTAATGGAGGCTGAGTTAGAAGAATCTGAATGGGTGAAGGTTCGATATGAACAGTTGAACATGATAGAAGAGAAAAGACTAGCAGCTATCTGTCATGGCCAGTTGTACCAAAGCAGAATGGCTAAGGCTTTTAACAAGAAAGTCCGTCCTAGAGATTTTTATCCAGGAGATTTGGTTTTGAAGAAAATTCTCCCTAATCAAGAAGATGCATGGGGCAAGTGGGCTCCAAGTTATGAAGGTCCTTACATTGTCAAGCAAGCATTCTCAGGAGGGGCGTTGATTTTGCAAAACATGGATGGACAAGAATTGCCTAAACCAATCAATACTGATGCAGTCAAAAGGTTCTATGCTTGAAAAGATGCTGAAAAAAAAAAAGCTCGTTAGGTCGAAAACTCGAAAGAGCGACCTAAGCAAAAGTTAGGGTAAAATGAAAAGAAAAAAAAGAAAAAGAGAAGAAAAGAAAAGCTCACTAGGTCGAAAACTCGAAAGAGCGGCCTAGACAAAAATTAGAGCAAAAAGTTAAGCATAAGCTCAGGCAACTTACACTGGGGCAATTTTGGTTGTTGAATTTGTCCAATGAATCAAGCAAGACTGAAACCGGGGCAATTTTTGAAAAAAGAAATGGTTTGAAGACATCATCAAAGATCATGGCTATGGTGTTCAACTTGCTGCAAGAAGTGGATTGACTGAACCACAAAGAACTTACACTGGGGCAAAATTTCATGTCTTTCACAATCTTGTCTTTCGTTTTTATGTTGTTCCCACCTTTCAAACATTTTACCATCCAATACACCAAGCAATAAAAATGTTTATTCAGCCAATCTTTTTGCTTCCTCTTTAAATGCATGTTTATTTATGATGTTTAGAGTAAACATAAATTTAAGTTTGAAGCTACACGATCTAATAATTCTTACAACAATACATCCATGGCTAGCATCACACCAAGAAAATTCAGAAGTTTCAGTCAAACTTGTCAGAAAAGCAAAAAAAGAAAAAGGAAAAAAGTAAGCAAAGTTACAAAAGAAAAAAAAGTTTATGCCAGAAGGTCCAGCACGTGAATTACGAGTTTGATCGGTTATAGTCTTCCTTGAGGTTTGCTTGATTTGGTTACGGTTAGTTTTTCTGAAATAAACTGAAAATTGATGTCTTGTGCATATAACCTGAAAAAAAAAAAGAGAGAAGATAATGTGAAAATCGTTGTTTTCCATGATTGTTAATTTACTTTCATATCGGCCTCAGATGCCAATTTATTTTCAGTCGGCCTCAGATTGCCATTTTAATTTTCCTGTCGGCCTCAGATTGCTAATTTACATTTCCAGTCGGCCTCAGATTGCCAATTTATTTTCCTATCGGCCTCAGATTACCATTTACATTTCTAGTCGGCCTCAGATTGCCACTTTATTTTTCATGTCGGCCTCAGATTGCCAATTTTAATTTTCCTGTCGGCCTCAGATTGCCATTTACTTTTCATGTCGGCCTCAGATTGCCAATTTTAATTTTCCTGTCGGCCTCAGATTGCCCAATTTACTTTCATGTCGGCCTCAGATTGCCACCAATTTACTTTCATGTCGGCTTTAGATTGCCACTTTACTTTTTAGGTCGGCCTCAGATTGCCAATTTAATTTTTCTTGTCGGCCTCAGATTGCCAAATTTACCTTTTCAGTCAGAATCAGATTGCCAATTTACTTTTTCAGTCGACCTCATATTGCCATCGTGATGGTTTTCAATTTCATGTCGTTTATTGACCCGTATCTGGTTGGTCACAAGATTTTGTTTAGATTTCTACAACCCATGTCAATTTTTCAATTTCGTAAAGCCCCTGTTAGCTTTTCAATTTATGTCAGTCCATGTCGAATTTTCAATTTCCGTCAGCCCCGTGGACTTTTCATTGTTTATCAGCCGTTGTCGGCTTTACATTGCCTGTCAGCTCACATCGTTTTTTTAGTTTCTAGTCAGCCCCTGTCGGCTTTTACATCATTGCATTACACATACTTCTCATGCTCATTTAGTTCTTTCGCCACTTGAATTCAATCTTTCTTGTTATTTTGAATTTCATGCATTGCCGAACAAAATCAATGTTCATGTCTTCACTCATTCCTTATGAAAGCAATAGGCAAAAACTTATGTTTTTCGTATTCTCTTATAAGAAATGAGTAAAGAGGGGCAATTGTGAACATCTGATTTTGTCCGGCCTATAAATAGAAAATCCAAAAATTTTGCATATTTCGTAGTTTAAATAATCTTTGTATTTGTGAACATCTAATTTTGTCCGTCTAAAAAAAATTGAGCCCATTTTTCTTTTATTTTAAGATTGCAAAGCAAAAAAAAATAGAATAAAAAAATTTCAGCCCATTCAATGTTATTAAATCCATTTCATATTTTAATTGTAAAACAAACAAAGTTAAGCCCGGTTGTTTGTACTTATGAGTTCAGCCTTTAGTTTGAGTAAAAAGGAAAATAATAATATAATAAAAAGGGATAGAAGATGTCAGCACTCAATATTCAATCAAGCTTTAGAATAATAATTAATTAAATTGTTTCCATTCAATTTTTAAGGCCATTGTCAAATTATGTTTTTAGTGGTCCCATACCATCTTTTTCGGGTACTTTGTTTTTACCTTCATTTTAGAAAGAAAAAATATAAAAGTCAAGTTTGTGCATCACCAAGTTTTATTTAAGTCCACGTCTGTTGCTTCTTTTGATTCCTTTCAATAAAAAATACAAAAAATGAATAAATAAGAGAAGGCCGAGGTGGGGTACATGTCGTGCCTTACCCATCCCCTGCCAAAAGGTACACACCGCAGCATTAACATGGAATGATGGGCAGTATCATGGAAAATGGGGAGGCTGCAGCTTCCATTCCTTGCAGCGAAGATGGGTCTCTGGTGAGATAAGGAAGTGCTCTGCAAATGGCAGAAACATAGGGGACAATTCAGTTGGAATATGCATGGAGCTAAAAATAAAATACCAAGACAAGGTTTTATGGTCCTCCTGCAAACCCAGCACAGTATGGGAATGCTTTAAAGGGGAGCTTTCATCAGGGAGGGCCAAGAAATCATTATTATCATGACCTATCATCACCCCCATTAAAAAAAAATCGGCAACACCCTCCTACAAAAAAAACCCTCATAACCATCTTCACGGTCGACGACTGGATCCGAAAAAAAAACTCCAGAAGACCACTCCCCCATCATCATACTTCACTTCACACCCCGTCACCATCAAGAGGATAGCAACTCAACCATAGACCATCATCATAAGTTGATGACATCCTTTCAACGACGATCACCACCTTATTCACAGTCCCCCCTCCACCATTTTTCATTAAACCATCCGAACCTCCATCTTCCTCTACCTTGAATCAGCCACAGAACCGCCATCATCACCATCATCCAAACACACTCACCGCGATCATCACCATCCCTTTTATCATCATTTTCTATTCTTTACACTGCAATAACCTTCCATTATGACAAACCTCCACAGCCACATAACATAATCAGCACCCTCTCATAGATACCCTTACCATCACTGCCTAAACCAAGTTTGAAATCAACCTTTCAAAAAAGGAGAAACAATCCCAAGCCAAAATACAAGAACCAAAAATATAAAACCAAAAACAGAGAACACTCTCTGGACTAAGCCCCGAAGCCGTGCACCGCGTCAAGCTCGTTGCACACAACCTGCGCCATCCATCACACCAAACGTTGAGCGCGGCCCGTGGGTGACCGCGAAGTTTAAATCTTCGCGTCGCTGTTAGCCTCCTGTCCGCCAATCAGGTCGTGAGAGTGGAGCCCTTCCGCCAGACCAAGTTGTGTGCGTCGTCGTGGTCCTCATCTCGCAGCGCTGGACCACCAGTCTCGATCCAGCGTTCCGCTGCGGTGAAGCCTCATCATCCACCCCCCAGCAAGCTCAACCCACCACCGCTGTCACACCCCTCCTTGCCAGTCGCGAGAGCCGCGCCTCCCCACTGCACCATCTATACCGCGCACCGGTCCTCCCTGGCTCCCCCTCCATCGCGCTGCCTGCACCTTTGGGTCTTGCTTCTGTTTCAAATCTGGGAGCAATTAAGCTTTCGGTATAAAATTGGGGGCTATGCATTGTAGATTAGAATTTTGTTGAGTGTCCAACATCCATTTTTTGCTTGCGTCAGAGATAATGGCTTTTGTCCTTTCTTTTGTGTTTGGGCATATTGGGCCATAGGACATTAGGCTTGCTACTCTAGATTTTTTTTTATGTTGGGTTGTTGGGTTAGGATCTTTTTTTTTTTTTTTTTTTGGGTGGTTCATTTTGGTAGATTCAGATTTTGTTTCTTTTCATTTTAGTTTGTTTGAATTTTAAGACTACTTTCAAAAATAAAAAAAAATAAACAAAATAAAGATAAAAATAAGGATAAAAAAAATTAAATACAAAAAATGTTTTGGTCCATGCAACAATAAATGATTTTGATTGAGGAGTTGGTGCTCTCTTCATAGCTTTGAATTGCAAAGGATTTACATTGAAGTCTAGTTCTAAAGAACTACGTGATTTTGAATTCCTCATTGCACCAGAGAATACGTAGGAGCAGGTAATTCCTGTCAAGTCAAAATTAGATCTTATTAGGTTATTTTATGTTATTTTTTATTTGTAAAAATTTATTATTATTATTTTTTATTTATAAATATTTGTTGTCTTTTATTGTTATGTATTATTTTTAACTTCAGCTAATAATCAAATTATTTTAAATGAGGATGTTAATTTAGCCGTGACGGCTTATTAACTCAGTTAAACATCTGAGCTGTGACAGCCTGATCTTTTAAACTTTCAAACAAAAATAGATTTTTATAATTTGTATTACTTGTAAATATTTTCTTCAATACCTTTTCATTCTTTAAAATTTAAGTTAGTCATTATTTGTTAAATATTTTATTTTGAATAAAGTGTTAATTTAGCCGAGACGGCTTGTTAACTGAATATTTTGGACATCTAAGTTGTGACAGCTTGATGTTTCAAAATTTTCAAGCTAAAAATTAAATTTTATGATATTATTTTATTCTATTTTGTATGTAAATATTTTTGTTTATTATTATTATTATTGTAAATATTTATTCATTTATTATTATCATTATTATTATTATTCTCCTCTTTCTTTATTATCTTAATTTAAGTTAATCATTGAAATGTATATATTTTATTTCAAATAAAGATGTTAATTTAGCCGTGACGGCTTATTAACTCAATATTATGGATACCTGAGCTGTGACAGTTTGGTACTCCGAAATTTTCTTATTCTAAAAAATATTTTCTTTTATAATTTTCTTGAAATAAAAATGTACATAAATATTTTGAAAGGTTATTAATAATTTGCACAATTAATTAAGGTACCGTCTAAAGACGGATGTATTAGGGGTGCTGTAGGATTAAGTTCCAACCCTTCCCTAAGCATAACCGACTCCCGAGTTCAGATCTGGTTTCAAAGATCATTTTCTTTAAATTAAATGGGTTTTTCCATAATTTTTCCCAATTAAATAAAATTTGGTGGCGACTCCATTTTTAAACAAAAAATTCATTTCTCGCCGTCCCGTCGCGATCACGGTTGCGACATATTCCATTCGGTGTTGGATACCATTTTTGTTTGGCATGTCGAAGAATGAAGCTCTAAGTTCTGGCATTTCAATTATCAAATTTCTACCTTCGTGCTATTAAATGCTTCATTTAATTTGTACATGCTCCTGCATGCTAACATAGTTCTGCTCGTTTGGCAGCATGAATGGACAAAGATGGAAAACAAATATGTTTTTATCTTTTGGTGAAACAGGACTAGAAGAGAAATTTGATGTGTATTATTAATGAGAATTATATATTTGTGAATTTTTTTCATAGTTATGCTAAAAATTTTTTTCACATTACAGAGCTGGTCGGCTCCTGGCTCATATGTGCTCTGTCAAGTTTAAAGAATGGATGGTTGTCCTTACTACTCTTTTTAAGACATTTTGAGGTATGTTTGGGTTCATTGTGTACCGGACACTTGATTCTGAAGTATGGTGACTTGACTTTAACAGTAATAATAGTGTTAACATTATACAAAAAAGAGTATGAAAAAGATGAAGAAAAAGAGAATTCTAAATGACATGCTGATTGGTGACGTATGTGAGATGTGCCACAAAATCAATAGTAACTCTAACCTATTACTCCCAAGTATGCTAATATTCTTGGTCAAGTGTGTAGGACTGATACAATCCTAGCCCAATAGCACTACTAAAATAAGACTCCTAATGTGATAATAGTTCCAATAGTTTACAATTAGCATAGCCTTTTTTTCTTCCACTTCTAGTCTGCGTTCATACTTCATATACAATTGTTGGAAGCTTATTGTAACATACTTTGGAGGTTAATGTTCAAACCTAAAAAATAGGGAGGGATGACTTTCATGTTTCCCTTTTTTTTAGGATAAAAAGGATTACTTGCATGTCTCATTCCTTATGAAAATGAGTTGTTCTAGATGTTTGATATTGAGGGCAAATGGGGAGCTGTCGCTTCTTGATTTGGATGATGGACGTGAAAGGCGTCTTACTGATTCAGTTGAACTATTTTGCGTCATCTGTGGCCAATCTGAGGATAAAACAAATTTGATTGAGGAAGTTTCATGGCTAGATTATGGTCATCGTGGCATGCAAGTCATTGACTGTTAAGATCTTTTTTATTCCATATATAGATCCCTTCATTTTACTAGGTTTATGACTTTTTGTATACCCTCTATTATTTATCTGTTTTACTTCTCTGATAGGTTTGTACATGAAAGTTCATTGTTGCAGGTTTGGTATCCATCCCCAGGTGCTAATGCTTTTAAACAAGAGGATTTCTTGCAGGTCTGGATATAAATTAGCCGCAAAAGAATGTTTATTTCTTGCAGGTAGGCTCCACTGAATGAAATGCATAATTTAGAATTCATTGATTCGGAATTTTCTTTACTTAACAATATTACATTTATTCCTTCATATGCATTTTACAGACATTGTTACTATAAGAATCACATGCAATTGTAGGTCCCCGTAGAGGTTTTCTGCTGTTGTTTGACCCCATATTCTATCTGATACTTTGGTTTCCCCCTTAGTGAAGCACTTGGCTAGGCATTTGACTTGTTCTCTTCAGTTTCTTTCTGTTTTTCCTTATTGAACGATGGCTGTATAATCTTATATTTATTCACTAGATTTATGTCAACTATCAAGAAAAGCAATGCTTTAGGCCATTTTAAAATTCAATTGTTTCCTTATTCTGGAATAAATTAATTTGCTGATTTGGACTCAATTTTTTTAGTTGGATCCGGAGCTTGAGTTTGATCGTGAAGTATACCCTCCAGGACTTCTTCCAAATGCTGGTGTAGTTGTTGAAGTTTCCCAGAGAATATCATTTTCAGCAAGTGCAGAGTTTCCTTGTTTTGAGCCATCTCCTCAAGCACAAACAATATTGCACTGTCTGCTTCATCATCTTCTTCAGGTATTACATTGATTCATATACATATAGCATTTTTGTTTTTTTTTTTTTTTGGGGGGGGGGGGGTGGGAGGGGGGATTGTTGGTCTCTTAGTTGCCTTGTTCACAGAATGCACTAAAGGGAGATCTTTCCAGCATGGCATGGCATGTTTTATATGGTCCAATACATCTCATTTGTGCGGCACACTCAAGAATCAGTGGTTTATTATACAGATAGAAAAAGGAGTCGTGAACGAATTTTAATCAGGTGTCTTTCGGACTTCTGTTATAAACTCGCAGAGGAATTTTGTAATCTATTGACATGCCAAGGATCTAAAAAAATTGCTATATTTCATCATTTATCTTCATGTTTGATGAATTGATAAGTCTATTAATTGATTTTACTTTGAAGATCAATATACCATTGTCACGCATTGAATCGGGATCTTTAAGGAAAATAATTGAGTAGAATATTTATTTATTTTTTGTTGCAAGTGGTATATTAATTATTTTGTTCCTGATGTTGGATTTCATTGAATTCATTTTTCTTATGTTACATTTTTCAAGGTCATTATTCTTATTTTTCCATAAATAATATCCCATTGCTTCAAAACACATCAAGATTTTGTGAGAAAATACTCGATTAGTAAGATTATCACAGAGGATGCGTTTAATACATGTTCACGGCAAGTGGAGTATATACGTGCCTTTGATGTTTCTGAAGAATGAAGAGGATTCCTTGTTCTTTGACTATGCACTGCTCTCTTCTTAGTTTTTGAATTCTTTTGCGTAAGAAGGATTAAACAGCGTGGCACTGCACAGTAGTTGCATGCTCAGAAAGATTAGAATCATGGTTATGTCAGGTTGCAGTTGGGATTTCATTTTGATGCTTTGGTGGTTCTTTTAAATAATATTTTGTCTTTTCTCTCGTAGTGAGTTATTCTTTAAAAGAACATAAGAGAGATATCCTGTGTGATTAGTTCCTGTTTATTTCTGTGTCTGCTAGAGGGACAAAATTGAGAAAGCTCTAAGGCTGGCAGATTTATCAGCAGACAAGCCTCATTTTTCACATTGTCTTGAGTGGCTTCTTTTTACAGTGTTTGAAGGGGATATATCCAGGTACTTTAATTTGGAAAGGTTAATAGTTTCAGTCAAATTTGTGAATTTCAAGCAATGGTTGTGCTTTAATTTGTCATGATCCTATCATTCCTACCGTATAAAAATTGATAATAATTTGATGCTAAGGCAATCTGGTAGTTGTCTGTAGTTTCTTGGCATTTTCCTTTGCTTGTGCATGAATAAAGGAATTTCTTTGGTGCCAAATGCCATTGCCGATTTGTCTTAGTCTTGGCTGTTCATTTTTCATGCTAAAATTTCTCAGGCCAAATGTTAACAATAATTAGATCTCAGTTCCTAAACATGCTAAAAGCACACTTTTGGAGAAGACCTGTGATCTTATCCAGAATTTTCCGGAGTACCTTGATGTAGTTGTACGTGTTGCAAGAAAAACTGATGGTCGTCATTGGGAAGATTTGTTCGCTGCTGCTGGAAGATCAACAGAGTATGTCTTTCAAGCATTTATTCTTTTCTTTTGGTTTCAACTCTGCTTATTACTTTGAGTGAATCCTACTCTTTCTAATATGGTATTGGGACCAAGTATACCAAAGAATACAATTTTCTGTAATGTTGTCTAACACATGAAGTGATATGCCATTGGAAAACTATTCACTTGGAAAAATACTGCTAGCCAAACTTGGTTTCATACTCCATTTGGTGCTGGACACCATTTTTGTTTGGCATATCAATAATAAAGCTATAAGTTTCCAGCATTTCAATTATCAAATTTCTACCTTGGTGCTATTAAAGGCTTCATTTGTACATGCTCCTGCATGTTAATATTATATAGAAGCTCGGTTGGCAGCATGAATGGACAGGGATGAAAATAATTGTGCTTTTCTCTTTTATGAAACAGGACTAGAAGAGATATTGGATGTGTATCATTAAAAAGAATTATCATTTTTGTGATTGTTTTTTCATAGTTATGCTTAAAAGTGAACTGAGGATTGAGGAAAACTAATGTTCTTAAAAAATAATGTGAATATTAATTTGTAAAATCAGTATTATTATGTTTATATTGAAGACCTACCTGAAAAAGAAAAAGAGAAAAAAAGAGAATCACAAAATATCTAACATTATGAGTAGTTTCACATTTCAATGTGAAAGAAGGTTTCTCCCTTGCAAAGTCATCTGCATTTTGTTGCCTTTTTTATTTGTTAAGCTATAATGCTCTTTCCTCTGTGTATTATGGTTGTCTCTGAGTGTTTTTTTTTTTGGTTTCTATATAGATTGTTTGAGGAATGCTTTCAGCAGAGATGGTATCGCACTGCGGCTTGCTATGTACTTGTAAGACTCACTAGCCTTTCTAAATAGATCTCTTCAAATGTAAAAGCATTATCATTCTGGCATTTCTTGCTTTCTGATATTTTTGTTCTCTTTCTTTTATCAGTGCTGCCCCATAAACAAGAATTGTTTGATTCATTTTAATTAACAATTAGGAAGTTTTATATTCATGCAAGGATTTCTGCTCTTTGATTTTGTTTATGATTTGAATGTTGCATTGGCTAATTGGTTAAGAGGTGGCAATTCAAATGTTTATTCGGTACCGAGTTCTCTCTTTGGATAGACAAAATTTTATTATGCTCAATCCACACATATTTCTCTGTTTCATTACAAGAGAAAAGAACATTTGAGTTTTTAATTGGGTGTTGTACTAAATATTCTTGAGGCTTAATAAGATTGAATGGTGTGTGTGTGTGTGTGTGTGTGTGTGTGTGTGTGTGTGTGTGTGTGTGTGTTTATCATCAAACTATCGAATTCATTTCATATGGAAATATGACAGGTGATTGCTAAACTAGAGGTTCCTGCTATCAGTCAGTACTGTGCTTTACGATTATTACAGGTTTGAGATTGACCACTTCAATCATTTTTTCATTTCACTTCTTTTTAAAATATTAAGTGGCGTCATTGATGTGATTTATCAAAACTTAAGGCAGGCAACACTTGATGAATCTTTGTATGAGGTTGCTGGGGAACTGGTATTGTTTTGAAACACTATCATATTATCCATTTTAGTTGGTCAAGAAATATTATTCATTTTAGTTTATCATGAACTTTTTCTTAAGTATATTGTTTTGGGTCCTTAGGTGAGGTTCTTGCTAAGATCAGGTAGGGAATATGACCAAGCATCAAGTGATTCAGATAAACTGTCTCCCAGATTTTTAGGCTATTTCCTTTTCCGTTCTAGTGAGAGGAAGCAGTCATTGGATAAAAGGTTCATGTACATCTCAGTGCATTGTTTTTTCTATTGCCTTGGCATTGAAGTTACCAACCATTCTAACGAGTAATTTTCTATTGAGCAGCGCCTCATACAAGGAGCAAAGTGCTCATGTTACCTCTGTTAAGAATATTTTAGAAAACCATGCTAGTTACCTGATGTCAGGGAAAGAGCTCTCCAAGCTTGTTGCATTTGTAAAAGGCACTCAGTTTGATTTGGTGGTAAGAAGCTCTTGCTGACAAATGCCCCTTCCAATAAATTTATTGTTGTTACAGTGTTTAAATTGTTCAATGACAATTAATTGCAGGAGTATCTACAATGTGAAAGATATGGGAGTGATGGGTTGGAGAATTTTGCTTCAGGGCTTGAACTAATTAGCCAAAAGGTTTGAGATTTAATTATTTGGAAAACAAAACTCTCATGCTGAGTATTCAATGCACTTCGTTGGTTTTAAATTGTAGTGACCTAACATTCCTTTGTGTTATTTTGTGCAACCCTTAGTTGAATATACACTCTGGCGATTCCACAAACTTTTTCTTTGACCGCCTAATTTGTTAGTTGTTGTTTGTTGAATTTGGTTGTAGCCTTTAGTGTACAAAAAATGCATGGGTTTATTTGGTAGTTTTGCTGCTATAACCCAATAAATTCAATGAGTTTCTCTAAAATGTTTAATGATATTGGAGGGAACTTAATCGTTCATCATTGTACTCTATTTCTTTTCCGTTTCATGAAATTTCTTTTTTAATTGAAAAAATATCATGACATTTTTAGTTTTTAAAAAAATATATATTTTCTACATTAGATGTGGCAAATAAACCTTGAATATGATTAATTTGTTAGAAGGAATAACTAATTATTTACTGCCAAAGCCAATTTGCATACTGCAATGATGCAATATCTTGGATAATTTGCTATAAGCTTGTATAGATTATTTTTATTTTAGTTTAGTTTCTCTGCTTTTCATTAATGAACACTATTCTGTGTTATCAGCTTCAAATGGGAACATTACAGAGCCGGTTGGATGCTGACTTTCTCCTAGCTCATATGTGCTCTGTGAAGTTTAAAGAATGGATAGTTGTCCTTGCTACTCTCTTAAGACGTTCTGAGGTATGTATATTTGGGTTCATTGTGTTCTGGACACGATTCTAAAATACAGTGACATGATTTTAACAGTAATAGTGTTAACATTATACGAAATAATGTAAAAGATGGAGAAAAGGAGAATTCTAAATAATATGGTGATGTATGTGATGAGGTGAAACAATCAATAATAACTATTACTCCTAATTATGCTAATATTCTTGGCAAGTGTGTAGGACTAGTACAAGCCTAGCCCAATTGCACTACTATAATAAGACTCCAAACATGAATACTTTTACAATTAGCATAGCCTTTTTCCTTCCTCTTCTCTTTCTTTGTTCATATACAGTTGTTGTAAGCTTCTTATAACATGCTTTGGAGGTTAATGTTCAAACCAAAGAGGAGATATTTAATGAACACATCAATTATGCATATGCTTGTAGGACTTTTTACGCCAATTGGGGTTTTCCTTTTGCAATGTTTGGGAAAAATTTAAACATATTTTTGTCATGTCTTGCCATTTTAAAAAGTGTCCACTTTGTTGATCAGTGTATTCTTTTGGTTCTATTTTACAGGTTCTTTTTGACTTATTTCGTCATGATGTTCATCTGTGGAAAGCGTATAGCACTACGCTCCAGGTATATCTAATTTAGATTACTGATGGAAATTATAGTCATAGCAGTATGTACATTAAATGATCAAGGCATGTGGTTCCTGCCTTTAATTTATCTGTGCACTACAGTCACACCCAGCATTTGCTGAATATCAAGATTTGCTGGAAGACCTAGAAGAGAAACTTTCATCACTTGTAAATGTGGAAAAAAAATGAAAGTGAATATAGATTTCACATATAGATTGTGGTACACATTGGTTTCCTTTGAGGTAATCTGCTGATTGGGTCTCACCTTGACTCACTTGACGGTTGATGGATCATGTCACACATGACGACTAAGATTCATCTCCTTTGGATTTGATTGTGGGGACCAGAAAACTGTTTTTATGTGCTGGTTTATTGTGATCTTCATTGCAAATCATATTGGTGGTAATGCAATGAATCCGGAATAGTATGTGTAGATAGAGTTTAGATACTTGTAGGAAAGCTTGTGCATGTCTACGGATTTCATTATTTTTTTCACTTTATAATCCACATTTTGTAAATTTTTTTTTTTTGGGTAAAAGTACGAACGGATCCATATGTATATATTTATGCTCCTAGTAGCTCAACGTTCATAGTGGAGTTTTGTTGTTTATGCAACTTGTTTTCTCTCCTTCAAGTGAGAATATCATTGATTTGTTCATATTTTGTGTTTACTATTTCTTTGTACTGCTATTTTGTGTTTTAGGTTGCTAGTGTTATGATGTACTTTAGCTCAATCTATTTTGAATTGAAGGACTTCCACTTTTACGTTGTATTATTTGCATGTGTAGTAAGCTTAGTGTGATCTAAAGACTTACGTTGCTCTGATATATGAACCTACTGTATCTAGAAAACATAACCATAGATAATATGGGTTGGTTGGAAGATACATGGAAACACCTGGTCTCTATGCTTTGGTTGTGATTATTATAGCCACTAATCCCTTGTAAGCAGTCAACTAATCATTGAAAAATCTTGCCCTTTAGAATGGCAAATCCACCAATCTTCGTTGCGTTTTCCGTGCGTGTCATGATGATCTTCAAGTCATCTTGTTGTAAACAAAGACGTTGACTAGTGGAAGTGTCAGACTATGGTGAGTTTTGTGGCGTGCCTTTGCAAGTTTGTCGCCAACTTGGTCCTTTGATATATAAAAAATTTAGAAGTTAGTGAAATTATAATTTTATCCTATTCTTTTTTCTTTCTTTCCAAATCGTGTCCCTCAGTCTTTCCTGACTTTTTTCTTCTGTTTTTTCTCGCTCACGAGTATGACCTTTATTCCCTCGTGAGCAATTCCAACTCCACAACCTGTCATCTACAATCATTCACATCCCTTGCATTCAAAATGCCCTATTCCAAATTCAATAACCTCTTGGTTGATTCATGTTACTTTTCGAGAAACCATGAACTAGCTCACTAAAGATAGGAGCATCATTTCCTTCATACTTTCGATCAAGGTCTTTTTTTTCACTTGAGATTTTTTAGTTATTTTTGGTTTTCTTTTGTTCTTTGCAAATGAAATTCCTTTGAAAACATATTGGATACGAGTTTGAGTTACAAGATTTTCCTTGCCTATGTTGATGTTCTTTACTTTTCAATGTTTAGACAAGTTTAAATCTGGGTATTATTTTTCTAAGGATTTAAGGTTTCAAAAAGGTAGATTTAGATCTGTGACCGGCCACGATTTAGTTGATAGATGGTGTTCAGGGGAAATAATAGGGTGGTCATGGTGGACTTTGGAGACGTGAAGTGCAAATTCTAGAAAAAAATTACAATATAAATATTAGTTATTATGAAATTATTTTATTACACTGAAAATCTTAAATTTCAAACGTTAGGTAAGATTTTAATAGTTGAGATACAAGGACCAACTTGGTCACTAACTCAATCCTTCCCACCACATAATTGACCGTGAAATTACATCTTAGAAAGACATACCACTTGTAAAATGGGTATTGAACATTTACCAGATTCATCATTAATGCATCTTCTAGTGTTTTAGTGTCCTCCTTTTATGGGTTTGGATTCCTTCACCTGCCTTACGTTGGGGACGAATATTGGTCCACCCTTTTATTCCCATTACTTAAAATATTAAATTAAGTGAATGATTCTGACTTAATCAATAAAATAAATAAATTTAACTTTAAAAGTTACATAAATTTATAATTTTTCCAATCTACCATTTTTTTTTCTCTCTCTCATCCCTCCACCCCCACTATTATGAGGAATAATATATACACATCACAATAAAATCACCATACAGGAAGAAGATGAAAAGAGGAAAAAGAAAAAGCTTTCCTCCCATTCTCTCAATTTCATCCATTATTTCTCCAAAAACTTTCATTCTCTTTCTCTTACGTTTTTTTCTCTTGTTTTTCATCGTTTACAGGAAGAAGATGAACGATAATCAAAATCTGTTGGCATGATATATGTATAGAATCAAGATCTCATTCTTCATCTTTCATTCTCTCTCTGTCATGTTTTTCTCTCTTGTTATTCATCGCTCATAGGTAGAAGATAAAGGAGAATCAAGATCTGTTGGCAACAGAACGAATTGATTTTTCATGTGCTTGTGGTTCACGTCCAATATATAGATGATTATTTTTTTTTTCCAATTTTTTCAACTAACAAAACGAATTGAGAAAGACTCTGCAAAAAGTTGACATTTGTTGGTATTATAGGAAACTGGAGTTAAAAAATTGTAAATGTGTGTTATAAAAAGTTATAAATAAATACATAAAAAGTTATAAACTATGTTCATAAAACATGTAAACTAGTTCTAAAAAAATTATAAATTAATTGAGGACAAATAATAAATAGGTTCAGGATAAAATGTGAAATTATATTTAGAAAAATTGTAAACTAGTATGCAAAAAATTATAAATCATGTGCATAAAACATGTAAACTGGTTCTGAAAAATTGTAAACTAATTGAGGACAAATATTAAATAGGTTCAGCATAAAATGTAAAATCATATGCAAAAGAATTATAAATCAATACACAAAATATTATAAACCATATTCATAAAATGTGTAAATCAGTTCTAAAAAATTATAAACTGATTGAGGATAAATGCATATAATTTTATATTTTATTTTAAATTTATTTAGTATTTATCCTGCACAAGATGAGTGTCCTTGAGGAGAATGGACCTCCTCTAATCTTTTTAATAAAATGCTATTATTGAATATTGCAACCATCATCATCGTGGTCCTACCGAATATATTGATTGATTGCCCAACTTGTTTCAAGGAATTATACCCCAAAATAAATTTCCTGTCTTTCTCCTTGGCTATCATTGAAGATTATAACTCACCATCATCATTGCCGTGCTACCTATTTTATCAATTATTTGCCCAACTAGTTTTAAGAAATTACCTCGTCGAAGATAATTTATCTATCTGGCATGAGAAACTACGAGCTCGAAGTTGGCCTGAATATTTTGGACACAACTTGCCTATATTTTGGATGGCCACTTGAGATGCCCTTGCCATGAAGGACCAAGTTGTTCGGGAAGTCGTCTTAGAGTTTTGCATGCAACTAGAATTCATCAATTACATTCATCAAAGTATGACAAGGAATTCTTGGAAAGATTCATCGTTGACAAGGCATTCACATGTATGTAATGATTGATGTGTAATTGAGGAAGCTGGACCTCTGTCCTTTGATCTTATTTTCTATACAAACTTCGTTTAAGTTTTTTGAAAATTTTTCTAGCTTTAAAAATTCCTAAAAATTTACAATATTTTACTAAACATACAAGTAACTTTTAAAAGAATATTTTCGCTTTAACACAAGTCAACAAATCAAAGCCCCGCCCTTATCATGATGAAAATGGCTTTTTGATTTCTCTCTCCCCAACTTTGTCCTCCCACCTAACACATGAAGCTTCCAGTCACCTTCCTGCGTTCACACACACGCGTTGTGATTGATTTTAATACGTAAAATTTAACCTTAGATTTTTATCTCATCTTCTACTCTTCAATCATTGAGGATAAGGTGGTAGCTTTATTTTGATTTTTATACATAAAATTATATATAAAATTTTATTATAAAAAATTTATAAAATGTTTATCTTCTAAAAAATATCCTAAAAGTGAATTTGATTGATAAGTATAAGTGGAAGTAAAAATCATATAATTAAATTTTATATATAAAATAACACAATAAATTTATTTATATGAATAATTTTTGCCTTTATTTTTGGATGAGAATTTGGAAGGTAGTGCTGATCTTGACCCTATAACTAGAGCCATCAAAGTGGGTTGTATAAGCTAGGTTGGTTCACTTTATTAGTGAGTTAAGAAAATATCAACCCAGCTCAATTCATTCTAGGTGGATTGCGCGAATTGACTTGTTAAATAGAAAATAAAAAAGTTTAAAAATCATTAGATTTATTCAAAAGCTGAAAACAAAAAAGAAATAAATGGGGTTATAGTCAACCACTTAAGTGAGAGAATCCACGTGAAAGTATTCTATTTATTTTTGTTTGTTTTGGGTAGAAAGTATTAAAGAATATGAGATGAATATATGGATTTTGATTAAACATAAGAGAAAAAAGTTAAATTTTTATTAAAAAATAAATGAATTATATCAACTCATTTATTCTATGAGTTATATGAATTGGAAAGTGGGGAGAGTCAAATTAATTTATTTTTAAATAAATTAATATTTTATTAATCTAATCCACCGAAATAATAAATTGACTTGGACCGATTCGAGGATTACAATTTACTTTCACAGCTCAACCTGCAACGTGGCTATGGGGCAAAGAAGACCCAAACGACAGGGTCGCAAGAGGAGTGGCTCTTACCTTCAACTTTTTTTCCGAACCAAACATTTCCTAAACAGTGGAAGTGTCAAACTGCTTTATCTTGAAAAATTGTGCCAGTTCACGTGACACGGTATGAACTACTTGTTCTTTTCTGTGCAAGAATACTTTTTGCTTTTCGGCCGTGATGAGTGGCTTTTACCTTCAATATCTATCCTCAACCACACATTTCCTAGACAACGGAAGTGTGAAACTGCTTTATCGTGAAAAGTCGCACCATTTCACGTGAAGCTGTAAGAACTTGTTTTCCTTTGATGTGCAAGAGTACTTTTGTCATGGTGAAAAATTAAATGACATTCACATACCAAATAAAAATAAATGACATTCATTTCCGTCCAACTAGAAATACTTGGACCAAAAATATTAATAACTTCTCATTTTTTATTTTTAACATAACTCTTAAGTATTATATTCTTTCTCTTAAAATATTTATCAACTTTAATTGATATTAAAAAATATAATAATAAAATAAAATATCATAAATAGATTAATATATTAACATGTTAATTAATATAATACAATATTTAAAATTAATATTAAATAAAATACATTAAAAATATTAAACTAATTAAAAATAGCATTAGAAGAATAAAATTAATATTTTATTTAAATATAAAATTGATAGATATTTTAAAAGAGAGAGAATAAATTAAAATTAACTATTATAATTAGATTAGTTAAATATGATAATGTAATAACTTTTAAATGATTTAATTGAAGTGCACATATATTGTAAATTTTTTTATCTATTTATCTAATCATATAATAAGATATTAGTAAATATGATTATTTTTTATTTATTACTTTAAAAATCATACAAGAAAAATTTAATTAGCTAATAATATAAAATCTTTTTATACTATTAATATATTAAAATTAAACTCATTTTTAAGTATTATAAACTAAAGTAAATAATAATTATAGTTCTTAGAATATACTCTTTTTATTTCTTATTAATAATCGTATTGAAAAATAAATATAATTTAATATATTTAAAAGTTAATATATCTTGATAAATATTGTGTCAAAATATATTAATTTTTTAATATATTAAATTATATCAATTTATTATATAACTATTAGTAAAAAAAAACCTTGAGATAAATTTGTGCTTCTCCTATGAAACTTTAAAAATAGCTTCACAGATTAAGCCCAGGCACATTGATACTTTTACATGGCGAGGGCGAGGTAGACTTTGCCAATCAAGTATTTTATAGATTTGTAATTTAAATTAAAGATAATTGAAAAACCTTGAGATAAAATTTTAAAAAAAATCCTGTTCACTTTCTCTCACCTCCATAGCGCCCCGTCCCCCCCCCCCCCTCCCTCTTCTTCTCCCCCTCTAACATTTCTCATCTCATCTCTGTTCACTCTCTCTCTCTCTCTCTCTCTGTCTCGCTCTCTCTCTCTCTTTCAACCACCTCTGCATTAGTAGATCTCATGCTTCTCCAAATCTGATTACTTTCCTTTTATGGAAGCTGTGGCTTGCTCGGAATGATAAAGTATTTGAACGGAAGACCACCGACCCCATCAGATTTTCTCCATTGCCATGTCCATGAGGAGCTTATCATCACCTTCGTCAATTTCTCTCTCTTTTGTCTTAATATTTTGCTTTGGTCCCCACTGCTATGTTGCCGTTGTCTTAATGGACCGACATTCATCTCGTTTTACGATGAATGAAATATCGAACTTTAAAAAAAGAAGAAAAAGACTTGTTAAGAGGAATGAAGTTACAAGGAAAGTAAAAACAAATGGAAGAGATGAAGAGGCAGCAGGTGAGCGTTTACGGGGTGGATCAGCGATGATCCCCAACAAAAAATTGCCACAAGTTTTACAAATCTCGTTTTCTCCCTGCAATAGAGGAAGCAACTCTGTCCATACAAACTTCATTTATAAGGCGTTTAGATAGGATCAATTTAATTCCAGCAAGAAATTGAGTTGAATTTGAAAGCAAGCAAAGGTATTGAATTTATGTAGGAATTAAAATTTAATAAAATTAAGAAATTAAAACCAAATTTAAAAAGCTGTCATTTTATGTGAAAATTAAATTTTAATTGATAAAAATATTAAAATAATTTTATTTAAATATAATATTTTATTTTTAATTTATTAATTAAAAATAAAATATTAAAAATAATTAAATTAATTTATTTTTACATCTATTTTAAATCAAGAAGTTAAATTCAATATTTTATATTATTAATTTATTCAAAACATAAAATTTTAATTCAATTCTATCATTTAACTATTTTCAGATGCGCTGTTTAGTTTTTAAAAATTTTTCTAGCTTTATAAAAATTGCAATATTTCGCTAAATATGTAAGTAACTTCTAAAAGCTTCGGCAATCTTTCCCGCACAAGGATATTTTCGCTTTAAAAGTAGGTCAACAAATCAAAGCCCCACTCTTATCGTGATGAAAATGGCCTTTATTTCTCTCTCTCCAACTTTGTCCTACCACCCAACCCATGAAGCTTCCACTCACTTTCCTGCATTCACACACACACCCCCGTGATCTTTACTCTTTACTCTTACTTTCCTAATTGTCTCTAAAACCACAACCCTACGAACACCGTTCTGCTACAAACCACAAGTCCACAACGCACATATTCTTGAGATAATTGATTTGAACATATGGCATCGGTTGTAGGTGAAGCCTCCTCTTCCTCTCCTTCTACTTCAATTCCATTACGACCACGATCATGCACGTATCACGTGTTCTTGAGTTTCAGAGGAGAAGACACTCGCAACGGGATCACTGACCATCTGCATGCTGCGTTGGAAAGGAAGGGAATCAAAACATTCATAGATGACAAGGACCTGGAGACAGGTGAAGTTATTTCATCAGAGCTTTTCAAAGCAATTGAAGAATCACTGTTTGCAATAATTGTTTTCTCACCAAATTATGCTTCCTCTTCTTGGTGTTTGGATGAGCTCCACAAAATTGTTGAGTGTAGCAAGAACATGGGGCTAGAGGTTGTGCCAGTCTTCTATGGTGTGGAGCCTTGTGATGTGAGATATCAAAAGGGAAGCTTTGAGGAAGCTTTCCAAAAACATGTGAAGAGATCCAGAGAAAACAATGCGAAGGTTAAAAGATGGAGAGATGCTCTGGTACAAGTTGCTAATGTTTCTGGCTTTGACTTCAAGGATAAGTAAGTTGCCTTGCCAATTATGAGGTCTATTTGTTTTACTAAAATTATTGTGTGCCATAAATATAAGAACACAAAATAATATTTACTTCTACATATATTCAAGTTTAAAGTATAAATATGTAAAGAAAATTGTAGTAAGTGGAATGGTAGACGCGAGCTATTTGTGTGTAACCTTTTTCATGGGTAATTAAAAGTTAAAATCAAAGAAGAAATGTAACATCATAAATTTTAACTTCGATTGAGGTTAACATTTAGTTATTATGTTTTTATATTATAAATTTTTCTGATAAAATAAGATATAAGGAAAATAATGATGATAATAATTTTTTAATAAAAATTAAAATAGAAGCCTTGCTGATAGATAAATCATGTACCATATTTATTTTGCAGAAGCTAACTAACGCATTATATACAAATCATTCGTTCTTTGAATAATTTACACACCACAAATATGTAAATAAATCCAAACCGTATATTATATATAAATAGCAAAAATAATAAATATTACCCCGTTAATGTTGGTCTGGTAATCAATAAAGTAATTAAACTTTCAATAGAGTTATATATAACTCATCTAAATAGGTCACCTGAACTATAATACAATCCTAGCAATTCTCATAATCTAAAATAAAATCATATCTACTTTTCTTGAAAGTGCTCCTCCAAATGATTTGTAGTTATTTGCTTTTCATATGGAGATGACACGAAAATAAAATGAGATGAAAACTCAAAAGTTTCCAATAAAATGCATATAATAAAGTATCATCGAAATCATCTCCAGTTACCTCGATTCATTTTTGAAAAAAAAAACGTAAACATATATTAAAATTTAATTAATAATTTTGAAAATCTTTACCTAAGGTAGATGTATTTTTTAACATGGTCTTTCTTAACGTAACTCGGATTTTTATGTATACATGACAATATAAATAAACTTAAACATACATATAAAATTTTATTCAGTCACATAAACTATGTAAGTTAGCCTTTGCATTTACTTTCTTTTTCCTTATTCATTTTTTTTTTTTTACACATCTCTTCCTTTATATATATCTCTTTCTTTAAACATTTCTTTTTTTACACATATATATCTTTCTTTATACATCTATTTTATCCAATAAGTAGGATAATGAGCTCATAATAATAGCCGATCGTCATTAACAAATACAGTGGGGATAAACAGGATGTTAGAACAGGAGGGTCACCTTTTTCTATTGAAAATTATTTCCAAATCAGTGGGGTCTGAGACCAACCGCTTCAACATTTTATATCACATTAATACTTTATTAGTGGGGACAGAGTCCAACTTCTTTAATATTTTGTATTACGTAAATGCTTTATCAGTGGGGATAATATCTAACATCTTTTCATATCATATAATAATTTATCAGTGGGGACTATGGCCAATATCTTTATTTCATATATATAAATAGTTTGATACTTACTTTTAATGTAAGTACTCATAATAAAATCAAACATAACATATATATTAGCATTTAACTTACAACATATGCACATTTTTGTTACTGTTATATAACAACATCATACATTAATTCATAAATTGTCAGAACCATGTAGTCTCTCACTACACAAATAAGGCTGAATTACTATGCATGCAATCTAGCATCGAACATTTAATTACATGATCTTGGTTATATCATAAGTAACATAATATCCTTTCCATAGATTTCTTATCATGCAATCGTTTTTCATAATCATAAATAATTATAGTCATCATAATCATCATTGTTTCATGCCAATCACACTTTCATAGTCTTGGTTATATAAAACACAACACTTAATACCACTTGCACTTTATTTATTCTATTGATACAATAAAGACAACAACTTTCCAAAAAGTTGGTCTTAAAAATAAATCTAAAAATGTTAGTAAATGACATAACAAGTTTCTAAAAAAATAAACAATGTATCTCAATATATTAAGATTCATATGTAGAAAATTTGGATACAAAATGAGTTTTAGATGATATTATAAAATTGTATAAATACAGTGCTCAAAACACATTTTTCAACAATATAGAGCAAATTTCCTCGAATTTCAAACTATAGCAAAACATCCTACAACTTTCCACCAAAATTCATAGGAAAACCTCAACATGTTAATAACACCATGTAAAAATTTTATCTTCAAATTCCTTCGGTTGATAGGATAACAAAAATAAAAAAATTTAAAGCTTGCTGAAATAAGTGTAGGGTGCTTACAGGGACAGTTTTGAGTTTGAAATTTTTAATGATAGTAAATGATTGTGTTTGCCCTCATAAAAATTCATGGGAATAGTCCCACATGTTAGCTACATCCCATAAAAAATTCAGCTCAAAATCTCATCTGCAAGTAAATTTAAAAATGCATGCAATTTTCTTGTTAGGGCATAAAACCAAATTTCAGCAAGTCATGCCATTCAGTAAAGTGATTTTAAGAGCTTCTTAGTTAACACAATTCAACACTAAATTAATTATAACTTAGAAAAACATCAATCACTTTCATTTTAACACAAAATTTCTAGCCACACTTCATTCTAAAACCGCAAATTACTCATTCCAAAATAGAAAATTCATCAACAAAATTTTAGCAATATAGAAAACTCCGTTGAATCCATTTAATGGGTAGAAAATTAAATAATACAACACAAACCTCTATCTCAGGTGATGAACTATGTGAGAATGGGTATTTAGTGGATCCAAATGGTTGAAATTAAGTTAAGATCCTCCTTTGTGCTCCCTCCTTGCCTAAAACCAATATTATCACAAAAGATATGGAAAGATTGGATCTCCAAAATGCTTAGGGTATATGTGTTTAAAGAGAACTTTGAACTAAGATGATGGCTCAAGTTCAAGGTGAAAATTGACAGTGGTGAAGGATGGAGAAGAAGGGAAGAATGATGATGTAGAAAATGAAAGCTTGGAGAGAATGGGAATGATAGAAGGTCAAATTGCAATTGTAAAGAGGAACGAATGTGCTAACTTTTCTTATATAGTAGGTGTGTTAGGGTTTGTATATGTCTCACATCTCTCTTTTTATATTATTATTATTTTTATTCCTACTATTATTTTTTGTTATTGTTATTATTATACTTTCTATATATATAATTTAATTACCATAATGTATTAGGATAGTAATGTAATATATTATTACGTGCACATGTGCGTATATATATAATTACTTGTTATGTTATGATTATATATATAACCATTAATAATTAATATGTCTATATATCATTATGTATATAATATATTAATGTGTATCAATATAATTATGTAGACATTACATATGTGCATATATATATATATAATATTTATTAAAGTGTGGGATTCCTATTTGTTTGTTGCTATAAAATAGAAATTTAGAGAGATATTATATTTTTTAGTTTGTGTGAACATAATTTATAGAGACTTATTGAGAGATTATTGACTATTTAAAATTTGAAACTAAAATATCAATCTTTTAGAATTTTGGACATTATATTCTTTCACAATTTAAATATTAGTTGATTGTGAGATACTATTTATCTTCTAGAATCTTATTTTTAATTTCAATTCTTAAAATTAACAAATTTATTAAATATTTAAAATTACCCTTTTGTCTTTCATCTAATTAGGTTGACTTTTCTATCAATTTTTTTTATTGATTAAGTTTTGGCTCATTTATTAATTATTTATTCTGATAAGTCATAAAAATGAGCCAGTTAATATAAAAGAAAATTGAGGATGCTACAGAAAAAGGGTCATATTATGTAGTTAGGATTGGGATTTATAATTAAAAAAATTAAATAACCATTTTTCATTTGAATATAGCCAACTAATGGATTTAGCTGATCAGTGCTTTAAGGGCAAGGGATAAAGAGGTAAAAGAAAAAAAATTTATCTTAGAAAGATGAGTTTTTATATTTTCAATGCATAAAATCTATCATAAAGTTTCATAGCTTCTTTTTTTTTTTTTCAGGTATCCTTAACTATTATCCTTAGAACCGGGTCAATAAAACTTTTAATTAATTAAGTTCAACTAATAAACCATTTGAGTTACTTAATAAATTATAATAGATTAAATTAGATAATAAAAAATTTAAGTAATTGAAAAAGGGATAAATAAGTATTATCTTTGTTTTCGAAAAAGTATCACTTTGCGGAAGTAGTTTCTCTCGCTACAAGAAATCATACAATTTATTGAAAAGGAAAATAAAAATAATATAAATCATGCACCGCGTGTTACAATCCAATCAAACTTCAATTCCAAATTTAAAACGTATTAGTTAATTGATATATTTGGTTCAATCAAGTCACAATTATAATTGTCATAACTATGGTCACCAAATCAGATTTTAATTTAACAATTACTAATAATTTTTTATTTTAAATATATGATGATTATATTATATATAAATTTAAATATTATATTAATCACTTAAACTCTAAACCGAACTCACTGCATTGCGTTGTGGCACTTGGCCGCTTGCAACTCGAGTTAATATGGCTAAAACAATTCATCAATAGAATTAAATCATGCGAACTATATATGCAATTTATATGTGGTAATCATGCAGCCCATAAATTACTTTCAACGTTGTCATTTCATAAGATATATACCCTGGTTCAATTTATATGCCATATGTTCTCAAGGAAAAATTGAAAAAATCTCTACCATAAGAAATGTTAGCTAATAGCCAGCCTAGTAAAAATTAATGTCACTGGGAATGACTTAAGTATATATTTAACTATTTTTCTTGAAAGTAGCAGTTGTAGTTAATCCGCATGTATGTATTAAACTTGGATGTTGAACGAAGCTACAATATGGATTTCAACTATGATCTCTTGTTCGTTAGTTTCATGTAATCCTTTGATGAGACCATGATTTGCCCTCAGAAGTTTAGTCCATTTGGGTCGCTCAGGAGACTAACCTTTAGTTGAAAAATTATTTCCTGAGATTTTGTAATAACCGTTTTATTTTTTTTTTTTTTGTTGAGTTTGTTCTTCTCCTAAATTGTCGAGGTGTATGTTTAGCATTTTGCCATTGATACGCAAAAAATTAAACGAGAACTTGTGTTTATAATTACTTTATTTTGCTTGTGTTTCTTCCCAGACTTGATGAAAATTTCCAATGCAGGCGTGAGGCAACACTAGTGGAATTCATTGCTGAACACATATATAAAAAGTTGATTCCAAAATTGCCATCTTCTACAAAGAACCTTGTAGGGATTGCCTCAAGGGTGGAGGAAGTAAGGAGGCATATAGGTATTGGGTTGAATGATGATGTTCGCTCTATAGGCATATGGGGATTAGGTGGCATAGGTAAGACAACTATTGCTAGAGAAGTTTATGAAGCCATCAAAGGAGAATTCAAAGTTAGTTGCTTTCTTGCCAATGTTAGGGAGGCACGTGAAAGAAATAGAATTGTTGACAAACAAAAAGAACTTGTTGCTCAGGCAAATATAAGTACAGATACTTTAAATAATGAGCATGATGGACAGATAATAATACAAACCTCTTTATGCAACAAGAAAGTTCTTCTTGTTCTTGATGATGTTAGTGATGAAGTCGAATTAAAGAATTTGGCTGGGGAGAAAGATTGGTTTGGTCCGGGAAGTAGAATAATAATCACAACAAGGGATATGCATTTGCTAGAGATGTATAAAGTACAAGGAACTTATGAGGTTCAAGGTTTAGTCCACAATGAATCTTTTGATCTCTTTTGTTTGAAAGCTTTTAAACAAAAAAAGCCTATAGAAGAGTATTTGGATTTGTCCAAGAAAGTGGTGGAATATAGTGGTGGTCTTCCATTAGCACTCGAGGTATTGGGTTCCCATCTTTATGGAAGACCTATTAATGTTTGGCACAGTGCTATTGCAAAAATTAAGAGCACTCAATTTACCAAAATTCATAATACATTGAAAATAAGTTACGACAGTTTAGATTTCATGGAAAAGAATATTTTTCTTGATATCGCATGTTTCTTCAAAGGAATGAAGATGGATTACGTGACAGATGTATTAAGCAAGTGTGGTTATAGTGCTGAGATTTGCATTGCTATTTTGATTGAAAGATCTTTGGTCACCATAAATCAAGTGAGTAACGTGTTGGAAATGCATGATTTGCTTCAAGATATGGGTAGGAGTATTGTTATACAAGAATCTCCGGATAATCCTGGCAAACAAAGCAGGTTATGGACTCGCGAGGAAACCGATCTCATACTTAAAAATAATAAAGTAGGTGTAATTCTTTTTTTAAACATTTATTAGATGTTTGATGTTAACTAAAATGAATATAGCTGGGTTAAATTTAGTCTTTGATTTCTACCATTTACATCTAGTTATAAATTAGTTGCTATATTTTTCTCTTTTTAGTTAAATATAATCTCTATAGTTGTATATGTTTCTAAATATAGATCCCTCCATATTGTTAACTTTTTAGGTTGAGCTTATCTTAGATGATTCACTAGTCAATGTGAGAGATGATGGGAGGACAAAAGTAATTAATGGACAAAAGTGACAGGAATTATGAGGCCTCTTAGAACTTTGTTGGGTTGAATTATTTTGTTAGGTTCAAGGTGATGGATTTTTCAGAAGAAGATGATATGAATTAGCACATGATATACAACATTTATTTGAAAATGTTTACAATTAGAGGACTTAGTTTAAAAGAAATATATATATTATATGAACCATTTTTAACTCGATGTAAAGTGTAGTCATAAAAATTTGATTCAACCCTTTAATATTAAGATACTCATTGAGCAATGCATTTTTTATTTTGTTTTCTATAGGTTGTATTTTACCTCTTTATTGTAAGATCACATGAAATATATATACATGTATACAGGGATCTGAAGCAATTCAAGGTATAGTTTTATTGCCAGCATGGTTTGGACGACACTGGAGTGCAGAAGTCTTCTCAAATATGACTCAACTAAAGCTTCTCAAACAAAGCAGGTTATGGTTTTGGGAGGACCCTGATCTCATACTTCAAAACAATAAAGTAGGTGAAATTTTTTTTAACATTTGTTAGATGTTTGATGTTAACTAAAACGAATATAACTGGGTTAGATTCTATCTTTAATTCCTACCTTTTATATCTACTTATAAATTAGTCGATATATTTTTCTTATTTTAGTTAAATATAATCTCTATAGTTGTATATGTTTCTAAATATAGATTCCTTCATATTGTTAACTTTTAAGCTTGAGCTTATCATAGAGGATTCACTATTCAATGCAAGAGATAATGGGAGGACAAAAGCAATAATTGGATGAAAGTGAAAGGAGTAGTGAGGCCCTCTTAGGACTTTGTTAGGTTGAATTATTTTGTTAGGTTTTAGGTCATGGATTTTCAAGATGATATGGATTAGCATACTATATATAATATTTATTTGAAAATATTTACAATTATATATATATATATATATAGGAACGATTTTAACTCGATGTGAAGTGTAGTCCCAAAAATTTAATTTAACCCTTTAATATTAAGATGCATGCATTTGTGATTTTGTTTCTATAGGTTGTATTTTACCTTCCCTTTTTTTTTTTTTGTATATATATATAGGAATATGAAGCAATTCAAGATATAGATTTATGGCGAGGATGGTTTGGATCAGGCTGGAGTGCAGAAGCCTTGTCAAATATGACTCAACTAAAGCTTCTCATAATATATATGGCAGGAGGTCTCCGTGACCTTTGTAACCTTCCTACTTCGTTAAAAGTTCTTCATTGTTGGGGATATTCTTTGAAAACACTACCTCTTTTAGATCAACAATATGAACTTGTTGAAATAAGACTGGAATACAGCCATATAGAAAACCTATGGCATGGAAAAAAGGTATGACCCTTTCATTAAGAGCTCTATTAAATTTTTTTTTCCACATTATTTATCCTTATAAAAGATGATAGCATTTTGGTGTTTCTCTATTTTTATCAGTTTTTAGGAAAGCTGAAGTACCTAAATTTGAGTCATTCAATTCGATTAAAGCAGACACCCGATCTTTCTGAGGTTCCCATACTTCAAACACTAGTTCTTAAACATTGTTGGGGCCTAACTGAGGTTCACCCATCTGTAATACACCACAAGAGCCTTACTCTATTGGATTTAACAAAATGCATAAGGCTTGAATCTCTTCCAGGTAAATTAGAGATGAATTCCCTAAATGAATTAATTCTTGATGGTTGTTGGCGTTTTAAAAATCTCCCAGAATTTGGGGAATGCATGAAAAGTTTGTCAAGGCTTTCTCTGAAGAGTACTGCCATAAAGAAACTACCCACATCACTTGGATGTTTGGTTGGCCTTGAAGGTTTGAACTTACGAGGTTGCAAAATCCTTGAATGCCTTCCCAATATCACTGAAGGAATACCATTGATGAGAACTCTAAACTTGAGTTACTGCGATCTAACCGAAGAATCAATCCCACTTGCTTTTGGCCACTTCCCGTCTTTAACGGATTTAGATCTGAGCGGGAATGATTTTGTTAGCATACCAATAAATATTCATGACATTCCAAAGCTTAAATGTCTTAAGCTCAATTATTGCAACGAGCTTCAGTGTTTGCCAGAGCTTCCATCAAGTATAAGAGAACTGGAGGCATGCAATTGTGATTCACTGAAAATCTCTAAATTCAATATTTTATCAAAGGTATGTGGTGTTTTTGTATCACCAACCCAAGATCCCAGTCAGGTCTTGTTGGAAATGGTGATTTCTGGGAGTGAAATTCCATCATGGTTTCTTCATCAACAAGATGGTAACTCCATATCAATCCCATGTGATTACCCCCCAAATGAAAGGTCGGGAATTGCTTTATGCTTCCAAGTAACATTTGATGAGCATTTTTTGGGAAGAGACCTCGAATTTGCTTTGGGTTTTTGCAATGGTAATAATAGACTCATCACCAAGAGGATTACATATATAGAGGATAGAGAGAATTACCTTTACATTATCTGTTTGACGGAAGAGTATTTTAGTGACGGATTTCACAAAGGCACTTGCTTTGAGCTGTCAATTTTAGGCTCCGTACCTGTAGAAGTATCAATGACTTCCGCGGCTCGTTGGGTGAGTAAAGAAGATATTAAGATTTGGAGACTCCCAAAAAAAAAAAAACACAAAAAAATGTTTGATTTGAACAAAAGCAGTGAGGAAATGGAACAACAAGATTCAAAGATATTTGAAGCTGATTTGATGGGATCTTGGGAGAAGCATCAATCTTTACCGTAAAGAACATGGCGCAGATGCACAAAGAGACAACTTAGACAGGTTTTTGTGCATTTGAAAAATTTTGCACTCCTTTGTATGGCCAGTTATGTCGTTATGCGGTTCAGGGTGGTTTTCAAGTCTCAACATGCATTAAATTATGGTGACTTTAGTTTATCCTCAATTGTGAGTGTCAATTTTATCCTTACCCTTCTTGATTAGATTCAGTCCATATATAACAATACTATTTGTTAGTGGGTGTGGAATAAATCTGAACTTGATATGAAATTATTTAAATGAGACCACTGATTGAGTCTATAAACAAACTAATAAGGAATTTTAATTAAAAAAATGTGTAGAATATTTTGTATGTTTTTCTTTCTGAGAGGTATATTATTTATTTTTTTGTTGTGAAGTTGAGTTTCATGAAATTCGTTGGTCTTTTGTTGAATTTTTCAAGGTTTTTATTGTTACTTTTCCATACTTAATATCCCATTGCTTCAAAACAAGTAAAGATTTTGGTGAGAAAATAATTTAAAATTAACAGGGATTCGTGTAGTATTTAAAATATGCCCGTCTTATGTGTTTATTTGGACTGAAGAGGATCCTTTGTTCTTTGACTGTGCATTCCTCTCTTCTTTCTTGGTTTTGTATTCTTGTACAAGAATAGTTGTGCATTCAGAGAGATTGGAGAGCATGATTACATCAAGTTACAGTTGTGGATTTTGTTTTAATGCTTTTGTTTAAAGGAATGTTCATCCTTGCTGTTTTAACTTATAGCTTAGAGTAAACCCCGCAGAGTGTTCCGAGATAAAAATATTATTGGACAAATTCGTCTCTAAGAAATAAAAACCTTCAACATAATCTCTGAAAATAGTAAATGTAGGCCAAATTTGATGTGGATGTTCCCAAGTACTTAATTTGGAAAGGACTTAATAGTTTCAGTCAAATTTTCAGCCAATGTTTGTGCTTATGAGAAGATGTTACTTTTGATGACAACAATCACCAAGCTTTTTCTTACTAGATAGGATTAAAAAACATTGTGTTCTATTATAAATCATGCCTTTACTTCAAGGCAAACAATCTTTATGCCACATATTATGAGGGGAATCTATCATTCCATTGTTGTTGTTGCATTAGTTAACCAACTCTTTACATTGAACAATATATGATTCTTGTTCAACCGTTGATTTTATTTGGAATAGGATCATTTTTTTGGCATTCCTTTGGTGCTAATGCAATCTGGTAGTTCCTTATTGTTTCTTGGCATTTTCCTTTGCTTGATCATGGATGAAGAAATTTCTTTGGTGCCAAACATTGTTGCCAATTGGTTTTAGTCTTGACTTTTTACTTTTAATTCTAATTACTCCAGGCCAACTGTAAACAAGAGCCAGATCTCAATTCCTAAACATGCCTCTGGAGAAAATCTGTGATCTTATCAGGAATTTTCTGGAGTCCCTTGATGTTATTGTAAGTGTCACAAGAAAAACCAACGGTCAGTCATTGGGCAGATTTGTTCTCTGCTACTGGAAGATCAACAGAGTATGTCTTTCAAGCATTTCTTTTCTTCTTGTCAATTTCAACTTTGCTTATTACTGGGAGTGAACTCAATTCCATTCCTTCAGATATGGGATCAAGTGTGCCGAAAATAAAACAATTTTCTATTCTTCTGTTACATGAAATGATATGATATGGCATTGGAAAAATACCACTGATTGAACTTGATAATATATTCCATTTGGTGTTGGATACCATTTTTTGTTTGGCGGGTCAAGAATAAAATTATAGCATTTCAATCATCAAATTTCTATGTTTGTGCAATTAAATGCTTCATTTGTACATGCTCCTGCATGTTAACATATTTAGAAGCTCGTGCTCATTTGGCAGCATGAATGGAAAATAAATGTGTTTTTTCATCGTGAAATAGGACTAGAAGAGAAATTTGAAAGACTATGCACCATGAATGGAAAATAAATGTGTTTTTTTATCGTGAAATAGGACTAGAAGAGAAATTTGAAATTAACGAGAATTATCATATTTGTTAAACTTTTTCCATTTCTATGTTTAAAAGTGAACATAGGATTGAGGAAACCTGAAGTTCTTCAAGAGATAATATGAATATCAATTTGTAAAATAAGTATTATGTTTATATTTCAGACCTACTTGAAAATTTTCTTTTTTTTTTTTTTTAAATCCCCACATATTGCTCTTTGTTGCTTTCCAAGAGAACATAACATTTTGAATTTCTAATTTTGTGTTGTACTATATATATCTTGAGCCTTTCTTAGTATGATTGAATAATATGTATGAATGTATGTATGCGCTGTGTGTTTAATTATCAACTGATCAGATTCATTTCATCTTAAATATGACAGGTGATTGCTAAACTTGATATTAGTCCCGCTATTAGTCAGTATTGTATTTTATGCAGCAACACTTGATGAATCTTTGTATGAGCTTGCTGGGGAGCTGGTATTGATTTGAAACACTATCATATTATTCATTTTAGTTGGTCAAGTAATATATCTTGTACAGGTGATCATGACCTTTTTTCTTAACTATTTTGTTTTGGGTCACCAGGTGAGGTTCCTACTAAGGTCTGGTAGGGAATATGACCAAGATTAAAGTGATTCGGGTAATTTTTGTTCTACTGAGCGGAAGCACTCATTGGAGAAAATGTTCACGCACATTTCTGTGAAATGTTTTTTCTGCTGCCCTTGCATCAATGCTATCACTTATCAACCATTCTACCAAAAATGGCACTCGATCAGTTTGATTTAGTAGTAAGAAGATCTTGGTGACTAATGCCCCTTCTGATAATTTTATTGTAGTTAGTGTTTAAATTGTTCAATGACAATTTAATTGCAGGAGTAGTATCTACAACGTGAAAGATATGGGAGTGCTAGGTTGGAGAATTTTGCTTCAGGGCTTGAACTAATCAGCCAAAAGGTTTGAGATTTTAACATTTGGAATACAAAACTTTCATGCTGACTATTCAATGCACTTCATTGGTTTTAAATTGCAGTGACCTAACATTGTTTTGCCTCCTTTTATCCTCCCATTCCTTTGTGTTATTTTGTTCAACCCTTAGCCCAATATTATACTCTGGTGATTCTCCGAACGTTTAATTTGACCGCCTAGTTTATTGGTACTTATTTGGTCAAATTGTAGCCCTTAGTTAACACACAAAAAAAAAGGCACGGGTCTATTCGGTAGTTTTGGTGCTATTACCCAACAAATTCAATCAGTCATTCTATAAAATGTTTAATGATATTGGAGGGTGTTTAATTGTTCCTCATTGTACTCTATTTCTTTTCTGTTTGATGAAATTATTTTTCTATTGAAAAAGTATCGTGACATTTTCAGAAAAAATGATGTTTCTCTGATGGCAAACAAACCTTGAATGTGATTAATTTCATGGAAGGAATAACTGATAATTTACTCCTAAAGCCAATTTGCATACAACGATGATGCGAATTCTTGGATCATTTGCTATAGGCTTGCCTAGATATATTAATATTTTTATTTTAGTTTAGTTTCTTCGCTACTTATTAATGAACACTATCATGTGTTATCAGGTTCAAATGGGAACATTACAGAGCCAATTGGATGCTGACTTCTTCTGACTCATATATGCTTTGTCAAGTTTAAAAAATGGATAGTTGTTCTGGCTATTCTCTTACGATGTTTTGAGGTATGTTTGGATTGATTGTGTACTAACGGACATTTGATTCTTAAATATGGTGTGACATGACTTAGCTTTAGTAATAATAATATGACCAAAAAAAAAAAAGAAGAGCAATTGCAGTGTTAACATTATACGAAAAAATGTAAAAGATGGATAAAAAGATAATTCTAGATAATGTGGTGGTGTATGTGATAAGGTGACCACGATCAATAATAACACTAAACTACTACTCCTAATTATGCTAATAATATTCTTGGTCAAGTGTGTAGGACTAGTACAAGCCTAGCCCAATAGCAATAGTACAATAAGACTCCCCTTTTACAATTACCGTAGCCTTTTTTTCTTCCTCTTTTGTTCATATGCAATCGCTGGAAGCTTATTATAACATGCTTTGGCGGTCAATGTGCATGCCAAAGAGGAGATATTTAATAAACACATCTATTATGCTAGTAGGACTTTTTTTACTCTAATTGTGGTTCTCCTTTAGCACTGTAAGGTAATTATTTAAACATACATTTGTCAGCTCTTGCTGTTTTAAAAAGGGTTCATTTTATTGATCAGTTTATCCTTCTAGTGCAATTTTACAACTTCTTTTTTACTTATTTCATCATGATGTTTGTCTGTGAGAAGCATATAGCACCACGCTGCAAATATATCTAATTTAGATTATTGATGGAAATTATAGTCATAACAGCATGTACACTAAATGATCAATGCATGTGGCTTCTGCCTATTTTCTGTGCCCTACAGTCATACCCAGCGCTTGTTGAATATCAAGATTTGTTGGAAGGCCCGGAAGAGAAACTGTCATCAGTTGGCAAATGTGGGAAAAAATGAAAGTGAATATGGATTTCATATGTGGATTGTGCGGTACAAGTCCTTCTGAAGTAATCTGCTAACTGGGTTTCACCTTGGCTCACATGACAGTTTGACGGATCATGTCAGAACATGAGGACTATGATTCATTTCCCTTGGATTTTATTGTGGGGACTAGAAAACTGTTTATATGCCGGTTTACCATGATCATTGTTGAAATCGTATTGGTACTAATCCAATGAATCCAGAGTAGTATGTGTAGATAGAGGTTAAATACTTGTAGGAATCAAAGGCTTGCGCATGTTTAAGGATTTCATTATTGATAGTCTAAATATATATACTTGAGAAGGAGGGTTTGAATTAAGTATATTTTTTAAATTTGTTTATGTATGCTCACAAAACTTATTAGACTTTTAACAAATTTCTTCTAAAAAAGAAAATCTTTTTAAAATAAAGTACTTTAGATTGAAAGAGTTGTTCAGTTAAGGCGATTTGATTTTGTTACCCTTAAAGAAAAATTGATTTTGACAGTTTCTAAAATCCACCTTTTTTTAAGGATAAAAAAAGTTGAAGAGTTTTGATAAAAGTAAAATAAGAGATTAGGGAAGAAAAGTTGAACACAATATTTTTATAGTGGTTCGGTTTCGTATCTCTGGAATCTAAATCCAGTACCTATCCTAAGGTAGAATTTTCACTAAACAACTAAGATTACAAGTTAACTAGAAATAACCAAGACTTTCACTCATTGAAGTGTGACCAGAGAGTTCAAACAACCAAAGCTCAGTAACAAAGGAACCTAGTTCCTACTACAACAGCTCACAAATGGCTTTTCTCTCAAGACTTCACCAATAGATAGTCTGTTGTAAAGATTAAGAAATTATATGTTTCCTCTCAATAGGTAATATTCAATGAAAAACAGAAATAATAAGCTCTAAGAAAAATATAAACAATGACCATAACAGTGAAGAAAAAGAAGGAATATTTGCTCTGAATGGTATGCTCTTTAGTCTCCTTTTCTTGGAATGATTTGGTGTCTATTATTTCCTTAAATTGGCAAAAGGTTCAGACCGTTGTAAACCAAGAGGAGGGGCCACCTAGCTCTTGTCCTTGTCTTGTGTGGTGGTAGCATCTACACCATAGAGATTTTGTATCCTTGTGCCACTTGTCCTTATCTCTTGGCCTCTTCTCTTTCTTTTGGAAGTTAGTGAGTTGTCATTGTCCTTTATTTTCAGTAAAAAATAAAACACTTTTCAGATATTCTCATTTTGAAATATCATCATTCTTCATTCAACGTGCAACAACCACTTCACATATATTTTGCTCTTCAAATTGTACAATACTAATGGTCTCAAAGTCTCCTACCTGAGTTAGAGACTTTTTGTGTTCTTTGCTTAATTTTATATATAATACATTGTACTTAAGAAAATAGATTAATAGGTTCATAATAATATTTATCATCACTAATAGGATCCATAAACCAACAATTATTTCTTTTAATCCACATTTTGTAATATGGTTTTTCATAGAAGTATGAACAGATCCATCTGTATATATTTATGCTCTTTGTAGCTCAACATTCATAGTGGACTTTTGTTGTTTATGCAACTTTTTTTTCCTCCCTTAAGTGAGAATAGCATGGATTTGTTCATATTTAGTGTTTATTATTTCTTTGTACTGCTATTTTGTGCTCTAGGGTGCAAGAGTTTTGGTGTATGTTAAGCTCAATCTATTTTGAATTGAATTGGAAGGCCTCTCTCTTTAACATTGTATTATTGCATGTTGACTTGGCTTACTGATCTAAATACTTAATTTGCTCTAGTGTGAGCCTACTGTGTTCAGAAAACATGATCATATATAACAGGGGTTGGTTTGACTGGTAAATGGAAACACTTTGCATGTAGACTTAGGTTATGATTTTTATAGCCACTAATTTTCATAATCAATCAAGCAATCTTTTCCTGCACAATAATATATATATTTTCCTTCACACAAGCCAAGCAAAGCCTAACTACTAAGGCTCTCTTTGGGACAATGGTGGAGGAGAGGATGACGAGGAATGACATGGATTAATGCAAAAGATGTGTTTGGGAGTGGTGTATAGAAAAGGCTAGGCATGACTCAAGAGGGACGATGAAGCCACTCTATGCCATTGTCTTCGGTGATTTTAACGACACCCTAAATGGGGGGATGAGGAGGGCACATAGCTTATGTCGTTTGGTTTTACTGATGTCTTGCCATTTTATAATCTCTGATTATAAAGTAAAAAGAATAAAAGTGAACAATAAAATTTAGAGTGAATGCCTGGTCTCTCAAAATTTTTGCACCTAAGTATTTAGTCCCTCAAAAAAATTAAATTGATCTCACGATCCTTTAAGATTGAAAATGACGGATACATGAATCACTTTGTTAGTTTGTCATTAGTGGATTTACACACGTAACACAGTACAATGATGGCGAGCCATTAAAACATTGGGTGCAAGCTAAAAAGATGCTGTTTTGGATGCACTCGTTTTCGTGTTTGAACTTACGTGAAATGAGTTATTTTATAACTTGTAATGGAGATTTAAATGATCCATTTTATGTAATTTCAATCATCAAAATTAGTAATTTTAAGTTTAATTACACTTCAAATAACACCCACATCACTTAACGTCTTATTAATGGGTCATGTGTGTAATTTCACTAGTGTTTAGATAATCAAATAGATAAGGACTTATGTGTCCTTTTATTAGAATCTTGATGGATCATGGGTTTAGTTTTGAATTTAGGAGAATGAAATTATCTTATAAAATTTTCTTGAAGGATTAACTGGACTATTTACTCTAAAATTTATACCCCTTTCATTCAACTCACTTACTTGATTAGTTGTCCATTTAAAAAGATTTATTTAGAAATAATTACCCATTTTAAAAATCTAAAATCTATGTTCTGCTAGAACCCGTAGGCATCAAAGTACAAACCACAACACATATTCTTGATATCATCGAATTGAACCCATGTCATCGTTTGCGGGTGAAGTTTCCTCTTCCCCTCCTCCTTCTAGCTCAATCCCACAACCACGTTCATGGACCTATCATGTGTTCCTGAATTTTAGGGGAATAGACACTCGCAAAGGGATCACTGGCCATTCATGTGCTGCGTTGGATAGGAAACGAATCAAAATTTTCAGAGATGACAAGTACATCGAGATAGGTGAAGTTATTTCTGATGAACTACTGAAAGCGATTAAAGAAACTATGTTTGTTTGCAATCACTGTTCTGTCATCAAACTATGCTTACTCTGCTTGGTGTTTGGATGAGCTCCACTGGATTGTCGAGTGCAACAAGAGCCGGGGGCTATCTATAGTGCCCGTCTTCTTTAGCGTGGAGCCTTCTGACATGAAACATAAAAAAAAGGAAGCTTTGAGAAAGCTTTCAAAAAACATGAGAAGGGATTTGGACGAAATAGTGAGAAGGTTAGAAGATGGAGAGATGTTTTGGCACAAGTTGGGACTTTAAGAATCATTAAGTTGCCTTACCAGTCATCAGGCCTATTTGTTTTGCTAAAATATCACGAGCCATCAATATAAGACAACAAAATAAAATTTAGTTCTACGTATTCAAGTTTACTTTTATCTTTTGACATGAAATATAATTTTATTCGAATATAAAACTAGTGGCAGTTACAGATCCAAAAAGATATTCTTAATCTATATTAAATAAGAAGCATATCGTTCTATATCCTGTAATTTTATAAGTTTGGCATGTCTTCGTGTCTTCAAATTTAAAGTGTAAATATATGTAACTAAAATTATAAACCGTGAATTAACCAAAAGAAAAGTATAAACAGTGAAATGTTAGAAACAAACTGTTTTTGTGTAACCTTTTTCATTGGTATCTAGAAGTTAAGAGAAAGAATATTGTGATATTATACAGTCAAGATAGAGATTTATAATCTACTAGAGTTAATCCATGTGTATTGCACGGATTTATTAATATTTTTTAAAATTCTTTTATAGTGAACAATGTTTTAAGTAACATGTAATATCAATTAAATTTTGGATATGACCTTAATTAACTTTCCTTCCATATCCGTAAGACATTGGTACTCTTTCATATTCAATGATTGTTTAATTAATGTTTATATAAATCTTAATAACTTGGGTTTAATAAAGCATATCACTCATTTTTAATCATAAATAATTAATAGGTATTGGTATCCTTAAATTTTATTAGAGCACAAGAGAAGCATCTCTTATACTAATTTTTTTTATTCATAATTTTTTTTACATAATGCATATATTTGTCATCATTTTTAATTATAAGAATTCACTATTTATGTGAGAAACTTTCTTATTACATTAAAGGAGTTGATAAGTTAAGATTAATTATTATTACTCATTTGATCATATTTTATTTTTTTTAATACACCATGTGTTGTAACTTACAACCACATTATTGTTACACATTATTTCCTATCAAAAGGCACCATAAAAAAATTCAAATATTTTTATGATTTAAAAATAGTTCTAATTAACATTTTTTTAAAAAATATTCAGAAGATGACTTATTAAAAAATCACAAAAATTATATTATTATGAGCTAAAATACTAATGTAATTATGTATGTGGTTATTATTATGTACAATTAAATAAAATGTCCCATTAAACTACTTTTTTTAATGATATTAAGGTCGTTTCTTTCTTCAAATTTAACTATTACACAAATTAAAGCAACAATATTTATTTTTATATTTTGGATTTAATTTTAATTTTACATCATTTAAACTTTTTACAGATTTTTCAAAAGAAGAATCACAAAAATTTAAGTTGTCATTAGCTAACAAATTAACATAATTATTTTAATTTTAATCTTTATTTATTTCAAAGATAAAACATTATTACCACCGTGTCCAACAATATTAATTAATTTTATTATTTAATTATTGCAAAGAGATTATTTTTTTATATATTGCCAGTACATTTTTTTTATTACTTTATCAGCCAATCGTATAACAGTACATTAATCTATTATGTATTACATTTTATAGCTACCTTAATGTTGCACATTATTTTCGAACAAAATGTGCTAAAATATTCCTTTGTAAATAGATCTCTTCTCATATAGAAGTAGAAACACTACCATTCTCATATTTTTGTTCTCTTTCTTTTAATTTATCAGTACTGCCTCTAAAAAATAATTGGTTGACTCATTTTAATGACAATTAGCAAATTTTATATTGATGCAAGGTTTCTGCTCTTTGATTGAATTGGTTTATGATTTCAATGTTGAAAAGGGTGGCAATTCAAATGTATAGTTGGTATTCAGTTTTCTCTCTGGTTAGACAAAATTTCTGTTGTGTTTAGTCCCCACGTATTGCTCTTTGTTCCACTCCAAGACAACAGAACGTTTTGAATTTCTAATTGTTTGTTGTACTGTATATCTTCAGGCTTGCTTAGTAAGATTGAATAATATTATGAATGTATCTATGTGTGTGTTGTGTTTTTTTTTTTATTTATTATCAAATGATCCATTTCATTTCATATGAAATATGACAAATGATTGCTAAATTTGACGGCCTTGCTATTAGTCGGTACTAAGCTTTACTGTTGTTACGGGTTTGAGATTGATTGCTTCAATCATTTTTTTATTACTCTTTAAAACTTTGTGATATCATATTATCATCAATGTGATTTACAAATTATGCAGGCAACACTTGATGAATCTTTGTACGAGCTTGCTAGGGGCTGGAATTGTTTTGAAACACTATCATATTATTTATTTTAGAAAACCATGCTAGTTACCTGATGTCTAGGAAAGAGCTCCCCAAGATTGTTGCATTTGTAAAAGGCACTCAGTTTGATTTAGTGGTGAGAAGATTTTGCTGGCTAATGTCCCTTCTAATAATTTTATTTTAATTGAAGTGCTTAAATTGTTCAGTGACAACTACTTGCAGGAGTATCTACCATGTGTAAGATATGGCAGTGCTAGGTTGGAGAATTTTGCTTCGGGGCTTGAACTAATACTATCCAAAAAGGTTTGAGATTTTAATATTTGGAAAACAAAACTTTTGTGCTGACTATTCATTGTACTTCATTAGTTTTGAATTGCAGTGACTTGACATTGTTTTGTCTCTTTTTAGCCTCCCATTGCTTTGTGCTATTTTGTTCAACTCTTGGTCTAATACTCTGGTGATTCTATCCAACTTTTCTGTGACCGCCTAGTTGTTGCCTTTAGTTGACAAAAAGAGCATGGGTTTATTAGGTAGTTTTGCTGCTACAAACCAACAAATTCAATCATCAGTTATGCTTTGAAATGTTTAGTGATGTTGGAGGGTACTTACTCCTTTCTCATTGTAGTCTACTTCTTTTCTTTTTAACGAAGTTTCTTTTTCCATTGAAATAATATCATGCCATTTTTAGAAAAAATATGTTTCTTCATAGGATGTAGCTAATAAAACCTTGAATGTGAGTAATGTTTTAGAAGGAATAATTGATTATTTCTTCTAAAGCTAATTTGCATTCTGCAATGATACAAAGTTTTTGATAATTTTTATTCTGATATTTTTATGCAGCTTAGTTTCTTAATTTTTTGTTCATCATTAGTGAAGACTATTCGGTGATATCAACTTCAAATGGGAACATTATTACTTATAGAGTTGGTTGGATGCTGACTTTCTCCTAGCTCATATGTTCTCTGTCAAGTTTAAAAAACAAAAAGCATAGCCTTTACTTTAGCTACTCTCTTAAGAGGTTCTCTAAGGTATGTTTGGATTCATCGTCTATCGGACACTTGATTCTTAATTCCAGTACTTTTACAATTAGCATAGCCTTTTTTCTTCCTCTTCTCTTTTGTTCAGATACTATTGTTGGAAGCTTGTTATATAACATGCTTTGGAGGTTAATGTGCAAACCAAAGAGGATATTTAATGACCACTTCGATTATGCATATGTTGTAGGTTTTATTCCAATCGTGGTTTTCCTTTTGCACTGCAAGGGAAATATTTAAACATAATTTTGTCAGTCTTGCCATTTTAAAAAAAAGTTCACTTTGTTGATGAGTGTAGTCTTGTGGTGGGATTTTAACGTTCTTTCTGACTTTGTGTCATAATTTTCGTCTGTGGAAAGAATATAGCACCACACTGCAGGTATATCTAATTTAGATTATTAATGGAAATTATAGTCATAGCAATATGTACACTAAATGGTCAATGCATGTGGTTTCTGCCCGTTTTCTGTGCACTACAGTCACACTCAGCATTTGCTGAATATCAAGATTTGCTGGCAGACTTGGAAGAGAAACTTTCATTAGTAGCAAATGTAGATTTCACATATGGATTATGCGGTACATGTTGGTTTCCTTTTGAAGTAACGTGCTGATTGGGGTTCACCTTAGCCCACATGACGGTTTGATGGATCATGTCGAACATGAGGACTCTGCTTCATTTCGCTTGGATTTGATTGTGGGGACCAGATTTATTGTTATCTTCATTGCAAATCATATTGGTACTAATCCAATGAATACAGAGTAGTATATGTGGATAGAGGTTAGATACTTGTGGGAAGGATTGTGCATGTCTAAGGATTTCATTATTCTTTTTAATCCACATTTTGTAATTTATTTTTTCTTTCTTATTTCCTTTTTTTTTTTTTTTGGAGAAAGTATGGACGGATCCACCTGTATATATTTAGGCTTTTGGTATTTCAACATTTATAGTGGAACTTCATTGTTTAAGCAACTTGTTTTTTCCTCCCTTAAGTGGGAAATTCATGGATTTGTTGATGTTTAGTTTTTACTATTTCTTTGTACACCGCTATTTTCTGTTTTAGGTGCTAGAGGTATGATGTACTTTAGCTCAATCTATTTTGAATTGGAAAGACTTTCGCTTTTGCGTCGTATTATTGCATGTGTACTTAGCTTAGTTATCTAAAGACTTGCCTTGCTCTGGTATGAATCTACTGAATTCAGAAAACATGACCATAGATAATAGGAGTTGGTTTGGTAGATAAATGCAAACACTTAGGAGGCCTCATTAGTTTCAGTTTTTAGTTTTCTAGAATTTGTGAAAGAAATATTGAAAAATGTGAAAACTATAAAATTTAATTTTAAATTTTTGTTAGCAATTTTCAATATTTCTTTCATAAATTCCTAAAAATTAAAATCAAACAAGCCCTTAAAGTGTGTGCTTTGGTAATGATTTTTGTGGCTACTAATGCTTTGTAAGCTATCAACTAATCATTGAAAAATCTTGCCCTTTACAATGACAAATCCACCAATCTTCCTCGCGATTGATGATTCCAAAACCACGTCGTGATGATCTTCAACTCATCTTTTGTAAACAAAGACCTTAATTAATGGAAGTGTGAAACTGCTATATGTTGGAAAACTTGCCAGTATACCACTTCCAAGTGGTGTCAAAGGGGGGTATTACACAATTACTAGATGCTGAGATCCATCGTTAACCTGTCTTCTGCTAGTGTTTTGGTGTCTTGCCTGTCAGCCAATGATTAGTTGGTCCCCGTATGTTGGGGACCAGCGTTAGTCCTCTCTATGTAAATAGATTTCAAACGTCGGATGGCCAAAATTTTTCATTGAGCGGTTCAATTCTAAACACATGATGAGTTTTGCAGTAAATTTGTTAATGAGACACTATTGTTTATATTATTTGCACATGTGGCCCTTGTTCTGTGCAGGACTACTCAGGCCACGAGTAGGGTGTCTCCGCTTGGGCGATATACTCCACCTCCTGCTTCGTGGTGTTAGTCGTCAACGTGAAGGCCCTTTGGTTGTTGGATGTCCCTATAGGCTCCATGATGAAGATCCTCCATGGCTACACCAACTCAGAGTCTTCTACGTGAACCTCAACCCCCAATCCAACCACATCATTTCTGGTTCCTTCAAAGTGACTGTTAGGGTTTCGGACATCATGCCTGCAGAAATTGTTGACAGTTGTCCTCGCTCATTCCGATGTTGTACGTGCTTCCGTTGGACATTGCATGAAGACACTACTAAAAACTTACCTGTTATCTGAGGATTTTGCTACGGATTTTTGTTAAAAATTTGCAGGTAAGCAGGTTTCATGCGGATTTTATTAGAAAAAAAATCCGTAGGTAATATGATTGTGGATAATTGATTGCTATGGATTATGAATTCCACAAGTTATTGGCTGCGGATTATTTCACAAGAAATACAGAAAATCCGCAACTAATTTTCGTGGCCAGGTGTGTGGTTGGAAGGAATTTTGCTGCATATTTTGCTACAGATTTTGTTCGTGACAAATATTCACAGGAAAATTCGCATATAATTTGCTTAAGAAAATCCTCAAATTAAATTGTTGCAGCAAAATTCACAAGTAATTTTCGCAACAAAATCTGTAGGTAACTAAATCTATAGCAAAATTTGTAGGTAATCCTAATTCAATTTTGCAAGTAATTGTGTAGGTAATATTCCTATCAAAATCCGCATCTAATTGGCCCAACAAAATTCACATCTAATTTAATTTGCAACAAAATCCACGAGTAGTCATGGTCTTCAAAAATCTGAATTTGTAGGTAATTGCGCAGATAATTTTCACAACAAAGTTGATTTTGCAAGTAATTTTACGTGTATGTTTCATAGTAAATTTCGCAAGTAATGCACCTTTCAAAACTCAATTTTGCAAGTAATTTTGCATGCAAGTTTTGCAGCAAAATTGGCAAATAATAAATTCTACAACAAATTTTGCGAGAAATATGAACCAAAAGTTAATTAAATTCACAGCAAATTTCGCAACTAAGCATTTCTAATATAACTTTCATAGGAAATTAAATTTGCAACCAAATTGAACAAATTTAATAATTGTTCATTAAATTTATTTCTCACCCATACCTACCAATATAATCTATTTCTAATAACTCACTTTCAAATAAACAAAATGTCTAATTTAACAATGAAACATAAATTTTCTGATAATATAATAATTTCAATGTAATGCATTACTCAAATTAAATAAAAATTCATAAATTATCTCTCATCATATATGATTAAATACTAAGATCAATAAATATAAAGCAAAGTAATAGTTCTAATAAATGATAGCTATGGATTAAAGTCTTTCAGATGATGTGTCATCCTCATTCTCTTCATCACTTGAATTGTTTTGATTATGGGATATAGCAGTTCATATATGATCCAAGTTGATTCTTTCAGGTCCTTTCACGTAAAATAATATAACAAATCATCATCAAATAGCATTCTCGTACTTCTTGTTGCAATTGCACAAAGCAAATGAATGAAAATTGCAATGGCTTTCCTTTGGGAATAAAAAAACTGCAAAAAGTTCTATATAGACTACACAACTGAACCACCAATGAAGAGAAATTCTTTAATACACACAAGTCACAATAAAAAAAAAAGCCACATAAATTTTTGAGGTGAGGAGCTTCTCTTTTATTAATACGTATCCTAAAGACCTATAGAAATTAAAATAAAATTATTAAAAACCTACAAACATTTTATAGTTTTGAAATTTTAAATATCATTTACTATTGTTAATGTAACAAATAATTTAATAAAATAAACAAATAATATTTTGTATAGTCTTTAGCTTGTTACCAGATAGCAATTTTCCAACTTTTGCATGATTAATTAATTCCTACAGTTTCAGGTGATTCGTTGGTAAACTTTGCAAATACTTGTAACAGATTATTTGTTTTCAGAATAACTGCTTCAAGCAAAGCTATTATTTGGTGATGCATGAAATGATTTTCATTGGCATAAGATCAATCATAAAAGCAGCACAATGGAGAACCGATCACATTTTAATCTGGTAATAATCTTATAAAGCACCACTAGCAGCATCAAGTTGTTCCACTAGAAAGACATAGAATCTGTGATTCACTGTAGTTCCTTGTTCAATAGAGGGAAAGAACAGAGCATTCTTACACTCAGAGCTAGTATAATCTCGTCTTGAACCTTCTTCAAACTGTCTGTCTAAACTTTAGTAATTCATTGCCATTTTCAAACATTTGAATGCCATTATAATTCAACCAATTTGACTTTTCATCAAATAGAAAACAAAAGGAAGTTGCAAGACCTGAGTCTTAGCATATTTAATCGCACTTCTTGTTGAGGATCTCTTATACATCTAATAATGACAAAAGTGATGTGAATTTTGCAAATTTTATGAACTCATACTCCAACTATCCAAAGACATTTTTGGAAACTAAAAATTCTGTAAAATTTTCTCCTTCTAACCTGAACATAAAGAATATCATGTGAGTTGTCATAACAAATTATACACTGAAATGCTCTTCCACAGACTAAAAGTCTAAACTGAAATGCATCAATCAGATCACAGAATATAGATGTCTTTAACATTTTCAGCTTGTAAGTTTACAACTTTACATATCAGTTGGTTTGAGACTTTGAAAATTTAATTCCCCGAGTAAATATGCATATAACTCAATAGTTGAGGATGTTATCAATGGTCTAATGGTTCAACAGCTATCGTGAAGAGAAGGATATAAACCTTGTCAATGGAAAAATATAAGAAACCACTAGTAGAATGAGTTACCTAGGAGCCAAAGCTAGTTCCAAAAATGCAGTGCCAAGCTGGACCGTATGAAGAATCAAATTCCTGTAAGACCAGTATGTTTCCATCATGAGCCATTCAGGTAGTTCACAGCAGGTACCAAATTCACAAATAGAGAGGTAAATTATTATCAATTATCTTTTATTTAAAAATGAGCAGTGAGAAATAAACTCAACAATAAACATCCTCACTTGAGAGGACCAAATTTATTGCCATTATTCATCCAAAAACTAAACATGGATTTTCATACACTAGGTCTTGAATTCCGGGTACAGAATGACTCAACCAAAAAGCAAGATTCTAATTTGTTGTCGATTAATTAAGATTTCAGAACAAGCGAACACTACTTTTTTTTACATACAAGGAGGAGTACACTATGTCATTCTCAGATTTTGAACCCTATAGGTAAAAGCTCTCAAACTTCATGCGTGTTACATGACGGCAACCCAAAAACCAATTGCATATTCCAGCTCAGTGACTTCATCCATTTTATCATGCAATACATCCACAAACATCAGTGCTTGTCATTGCACTAAAAGTATTAGGCATTCCTTCTAAACAAACCATTGTGACCACCTTATAGTTGATTAATCGAAAGTGAAAATTGGTCATCATCGAGAATTAAATGTAGGCACACATAATAATATGCCTGCATTTAGAACGGCATAAATGATAAGAACTCCCCTGTTTCCTTTATTAAATTCTCCCCGACGGGCAAGACCATCCTCGTTCGCATATTGGACAACACTGTGGCATGGTATTTAAACAATATCTCAACTCAATTCAATTAATTTCGTGAGCCTGTTTGTTTCATCCTGCTTTGACATTTGTGAATGAAGAAATATAATTTCAATTGTTAGTCATGTTGAAATTTGGTGCTCTTAGAGCTTGAGAGCCATGATATTGTTAGCCATGTTCAATGTGTTGAAGATTAGTGGTAGGAATGTGTCTAAGTTTAAACTTAGAGCCAACTATCCTTCAGTTTTAACAATTGAATGATTCAATAGGGCATCTGGATTATGAGAAACTGAGCCTCCGCCAAATCATGGGTTTCTGCCCTGTACAAACCCTACTCCTAATTGTAAGAGTAAGAAACCTACACTTATGTTGCTTTCTTGATTGTTTTTAAATTTCAGGAAGTTCTGCACCTTCAGTTTAGTTGCTGAGAAAACAATGCAGAAAAATAGGGCTAAAATGCCTGAGTGCTGCCAAAATCTATATTTGTTAGTTTTGGATGTTATATTTTATCTATATTGTTAGATGCTGAAGATTTATTTCTTTTATTGCAGATATGTGATATGGTAGTTGTAGCTTGTATCATAAATGCCACTCTTGTAATTCCAGGACTTGATAAAATCTTATTTTGGCACGACAATATGCAACTGTTCAACTTCAGTTTCTTATTTTTTTTAGTTGAAGTTCTGTCTCTTTTTTGGATTTTAATTAATTAGATTTTGTAGTCTCTTGTTTGTTTTGCAGCAATTTCTCTAATATCTTTGATGAAGAGTGGTTCATTAATTCTCTAGCTAATGATGTAAAAATCATTAAGAAGCTTCCCAACAAACTTATTAATGCAACTGAAATGGCCACGTGATTCAAAAGCTGGTCTAGTATCGATTACTATGAGAAAGAGATTGCTGCCATGTGGGATTATTACATAGTCTCCAGTTGAGATATGTTCGTATATAAGCTCTATGTTATTATTAATCTATTTACCTTTGTTGTAATATGGCGGGCCCAAAGTGCAGAAACAGTAGCACAACAAAATTAGGGTGAATAATAATTTGCGATGGGACTTGCTTGATACTATTAACTATTAACGTGAATAATGCTCAGAAGTCAAATTGAGTTACTATTCTTGTGAATAGTAAGATCGACGTCACTATTCACTAGAGTGGGACCCACGTCACTATTCATGTCAACAAAATAAATATACGAAAGCGTAAAACAAATATGACACCAAGAATTTACGTGGTTCAGCTTAAAGCCTACATCCACGGGTAAAGACGACAACCAAATATTACACTGTGGAAATATGATGGAGATACAACAGGTGGATACACTCCACTCAACCCAAATCCAAAATATACCCATAATATCTTACAGTAGTTTTTACACTGGTATATATTCTCAACTCACAAAAGAGAAGAATTTATACAGAATAAATAGTTCTAATCTATAACTAAGAGAGGGGAGGAATTTGTTGGTTGTTGTGATTTGAAGAGCTGCAACCGTGCTCTATTTATAGAGCTTCATTTGGGAAAATTTTCAAACCTCATTTCGGTGCCAACTACTTTCCTGTTGCACCTTTAGAAAATTTTACATTTGCATGTGCTGCTCCAGCTTGCTGCACCAAATGATTTGGACCTTTGTTTGGTTTTCAAAAACATCATGCCACTAATCTTTGAAATTAAAGCCATGCACATGTAGTTGTCATGCTGCACCGAATAGTATTTGACATTTGTAAACTTTAGCTTTTAAAGTCAAGCCACTCTTGCTGACAACCTTATTTTATAACATATTATGAATTTTATTGACAAGTTCTTTAGCTTATTTGAGCTTCCAAATCTGATTCTCAATTAGGAAAAAACAAACTACCTTTGGATACTCAGAAGTTTTGCTATCGTGCTTGTAATAAAGCTCTTCGTTTCTCCCCCCTCATTGAAAAATGGGAAAAGTATACACAGATGTCCACTCGTATTGGCTTTTTTGTTTGCTTTCTCCTACTCTGACCCTTGCTTGCATTTTTCCCATTCCCACCTTCTAAAGGTGACTGTTGCATGTTTTACTTTGCAAATAAGAGCAACAAAATTTCAAAGAAGCACAACAGCAAAAAGAGAAAGTTGCTTTTGATTCCTAAAACATATAATTGTTTGATAATGCTTTTCCCTGGAGAAGAACTGAAAGGTTTTATACTAAATTTGATGTGACCACTAATTAGTGGCTGATTTTCCTTTTATTTTCAGTGACTTTTATAATGGACTAATTACAGTGTAGGCATAACTTGTTGGCACTTCAGACATGCTGGAAATTTCATTAAAGCTTGTGTGTGTCTTTCCTTTGAACTTATAATGTGGTGCTAATCTATAAATATGTTGTTCCTTCTGGTTCTTCTCCATATGTAATATGTTGCAATATGCATTTTTTATCAGTTCATTACAGTTCTAATTTCTGCCGTAATCTTATTCCAAGAAGAGAAAAATGTTATTGATGCTTTGCAAAATAAGGATGTTGCACCTGCTCTGCATGGTGAGCAGATAATAAATCAAGGTTGAAGAAGTCCATGGTTTATACCGCTCATAAGCTCATTGAGCTTATTAGTTGTTGCTGAATCATATGTATAGCTTAGAATTTTGTATTTATTTGTTTTCTTAGTCTAGGAAGTACTAAGGTTCCAGTAGTACTAAAGGCTCGAGGTCTTTGAAAAAGGCCAGTCGGGCACATGCATGGAAACTGAGTTAACTGACTGCATTCCAGCATTTGGACTTCATAGCTGATGATGTTTTGGATTGCTTGAAGGAGGACAACATAGTAGGAAAGGGAGGTGCATGAATTGTGCATTAGGGCGATGCCTAATGGGGATAGGTTGCTGTGAAGAGGCTTCCAGTCTTAATGATAAATGATGGGCACCTACTTTTCCTTTAAACAATAGCTTTGTTCCCATCCCCATCCTCCAACCTTAATCATCTTCATGATATTGCCTCGATACTAATGCACACAATTCCTTCCTCTATGTGTCATTATTAATCACTTTGAACTCAATGAAACAAAATGACGACATTTGGATTGTTCCGTTCATATTCCTTGTAATGGATCAAAAGTTTCCACCTTCACCTTTCATGAACAATCATTGGTATTAATAATTAAGTTCAAAATTAAATAAACTAAACATATTTTTACTCCAATTGTGACAATTTATGGCTAGCACGGTTTTCCTAAGGCCAATTATTGGACATAAAACGCCTTTATAATGACATGAGCATAGACTTCTAACAAGTGAAAAATGAGCTTGGCTTTTATAATTGCATAAACTTTGGGTTTAAGTTGCATAAAGTTGTGGGATCGGTGGATTAATTTCCTTTTTCAAAGGAATGAAACTGCATACGACTAATAATTTTGTACTTGATGCTGTGAAGCTTGTAAATTTCCATAGGCATGTGTTTTTTATTCATAAGGTCATAGCTATGTGTTTTGATAAAGCTATATTATTTGTTATAATTAATGTGCTGTGGGATTGGCAGCTTGAAATTTATATGGGCATATTTTGTTAGTTACAAACATATTCATGATTTCATCCAAGCACTGTGTGTGCCAATTAAGCACTTAGGGCAATACCAGTACCCCTCAGGCAGGTTGTTGATTGCAATTTCGACACGCCTCAAATAGAATGCAGTGGCGTGTCAAACTTCACTACAGCCATAATATCCTCCAACTCAAGTGGGCTAACAAATAATAAAGTAATGAACAATCTTAAACAAGCATAAATAGAAGAGTTCAAGAGCAAGCTTAATAAAGTGCTAATATTAATGTTGAAAAAGCAGAAATCTGAGTCCAAGTGGACATAACAAAGTATGCAAATATGTCTTTAGATAGAAAGGGACATTGAGCCGTCGACCATCGATGGACATCAAAACACGATTTTAGAACTTGCAAAACCAGCAGCATATCACAACCATCGCCCAAGATCAGAAAGCTTCTAATGTGCCGCTCCTAATACTCGAGAATGGCCTTGTTCACGGTTCGGTGATAAAAGAGCCCCTTTGAAAATAGTCATAATTTATACCATTTTTAGGAAAGGGAAGGAGGGACTATTTTGTTTTTTTTTTTTTTTTTTTTTAGCGTATCCAACGTTGGTCCCCAACTCGGGGTGGACCAATTGATCCTGTGGACTTTTATGGGATTGGAATCCTTGGTGTATGCCTCACGTTGAGGGTCAACATTGATCTACTCCCTTTATTACCACTACATATAATATTAAAATAAATGATCATTTAAAAAAAAATGGATGGGTTAGATTTAATTAGTAAAATAAATAAATCTTTCATTTTTCTTCTCCTCTCCCATCCCAGCCACCTAGCCACCACTGTTTATCTCACCACCACCATTGTTAATAATGTTTTGAGTAGCTAGTTCAGCGAAACTATTTTTTTTTTTTTGGAAAAAAGGGTAAAAAAGGAACATTTGTATGAGTAATATTTAATTGGTGCAAAAATGGTGACCTGTGGACTTAGGGACTAGTGTTGCCGATTCAAATGCCTCACTGTATATAGCCTTTGCTAGACGGACTCGTTGTCTGCACTATTACTGTCGAGGTCAAGGTCGAGGTTGAGGACACTGAAATTGTCTTCGCCGCTAGCTTCGTGCAGAGCTCGAGGGACTTCTTTGTGAAGGTTTGCCTATAACTTAATGGAAGTTTAGCTAGAATTAATAAAAAAGCATTTTTCCCTTATTGGCACCAAATTTTACTAAATGTTAGATTGTCGTACTGACATTGAATTGTGATAGCTCAAAGAATAGTTAAGGATTTGGCACCTTAGAATTGACAAAATGAAATTGACAAAGCTCTTGATTTGTCAGACAACATGTTGAAACTCATGGAAGCTATTTGTGACAAAGTTTGAATTAAGTTGGCAAGTTAACACTGACAAGACTTTCATGCTCAAAGGTTGACAAGTCGAGGTTGGACACTTTCATATGAGACTTAGAACATTCTGAAGGTTTTTAGAAGATTGTCATGATGATCAGAAGAAGACACATTTGTCGGTCGATGGTTACTGGCTGTTACCAATAGTTATTGATAGAGATCTGGTAAAGACATGATAAATTGGTGATTTTCCAGTGGTAGAAGCGAATGACAAACAAAGAAACCATCAAAGACACGTGAACAACATCTAAAGGCAGCCAGAGACAAGTGTCAAAATCCTAGAGTCCTAAGTTGTGTACAATACTATTTCTGTACAAATTGTAAAGGGTTGGAATTTTGCTCGCACACTCACTCTTAAACGTCCCTGATGACAAAACAAAGCCTGAGTTAACTGAGTAATTGTTCTTAACCCACTTTCTTGGTTTCTTATGATAGATTTCTTTTGAAGTTCTTTGCAATTTCTATACTGGTTTACAATTTACATTATACAAATTCATCGTTTTCTTTAATCTGTCAATTATCATTGCTGCATCCATAAGACACACAAATCATATTGCACTCATTCCATCCTCATTTAATTAAAAAGCAATTTAACACTCGAGATTTTTCGATGTAAAACCCAAGAGGATCATCCAAACTCCTGAGCTTGTTGATCAACGCTTGTTTAGAGTAGTTTAACCTTCTGCACAAGAAAATTGTCAATTATTTATTATTGACATATAAGTATCAAATTCTACAATAAACACCCCTTTAGAAATAGTGTTTTGTTAACCCTTTTTTTATGATTGATTTCGGAAGAGTCAAATCTTACCAAGATTCCAAAACGCAACACACTAAGGAGAAAATTTCCGAAGACAACCAACACATACGTAACCACATCTTGACATAAAGCCACATTGCAATGAGTGTATGCCTCCTCCCATATTATATAATCATTACTTAGTCAATTCTCAAATAATTAGAAATTTTACCTATCATACTTAAAACTCCAACATATCATTGAAACTGGGTGTGTGTGATTGGAAGCTCCAACGATGGTGAGGTAGAGAGTTAAGGTGTGGGTGTAATCGTGCAAGAGATCATACCTGACAAAATGTCATGTGAAAAATTAACCTGAACCATTTGCGAAAAGGAGAGGAGGTTAACGATGAGAATTAAAAATTATAAGAAGGGTAGATTGATAATTTAGGAGGGGGGAGGGGGAAACTCTGACGATGAAGCATCTTTGTATATAAACTTCGTTTTAGTTTTTGAAAATTTTACTAGCGCTAAAAAATCATAAATAATTGCAATATTTTACTGCACCTGCAAGTAACTTTAAAAACTTTCATACTCTTTCCTGCACGTGAATATTCTCGTTTTAACACAACACACGTCAATACATCAAAGCTGAAAGCAACTAATTAATATAGCCATGTGTTTGATAAAGCTATACTATTTGTTATAATTAATGTGTTGTGGGATTCTCAGCTTGAAATTTATAGACATATTTTATCAGTTACACACATATTCGTGATTTCATCCAAGCACTGTGTGTGCCACTGCCAATTGCACACTTAGGGCAATACCAGTCCCCCTCAGCCAGGTTGTCGCTTGCAATTTCGACACGCCACAAGTGGAATGCAGTGGCTTGTCAAACATCACCGCAGCCACAATATCGTCCACACACAACGCCATCTCTCTTTATCATGATGAAGATGGCCTTTATTTCTCTCTCTCCAGCTTTATTCCAACCATACACCCGTGATCTTTGTTCTTTATCTTTTACTCTTTCTTTGCTATTGCTCTCTAAAACCACAACGCTACAAACACCGTTCTGCTAGAAGTCATAGCCATCAAAGCACAAACCACAACACGTTCTTGGGATCATTGAATTGAATACATGGCACAAGTTGTGGGTGTAGCCTCCTCTTCCTCTCCTCCTTCTACTTCAATTCCTCCACCACGATCATGCACGTATCATGCGTTCTTGAGTTTCAGAGGAGAAGACACTCGAAAAGGGATCACTGACCATCTGTATGCTGCGTTGGACCGAAAGGGAATCCAAACATTCAGAGATGACAAGTACCTTAAGACAGGTGAAGTTATTTCACATGAGATTCTGAAAGCAATTGAAGAATCCATGTTTGCAATCACTGTCCTCTCACCAAACTATGCTTCCTCCTCTTGGTGTTTGGATGAGCTCCACAAGATTGTTGAGTGCAGCAAGAGCCAGAGACTAACTATAGTGCCAATCTTCTATGGTGTGGAGCCTTCTGCTGTGAGGCATCAAAAAGGAAACTTTGAGGAAGCTTTCAAAAAACATGAAGAGAGATTTGCACAAGACACTGAAAAGGTTAAAAGATGGAGAGATGCTTTGACAGAAGTTGCTAATCATTCTGGCATGGTTATGGGGTGAGATCTCCCCCAATCAACTCGGAAGTGTTTCACCTCGGAATGAGGGCGGATAGCCAAATGACAGCGGAAATGACAGCTTCTAGAAGATACCTTTGACGATTAGAATCCCTTTCGTACCTCGCTAATTTGGAATCTTTTCTGTACCCCACAGGTTGGCAAATCTGTATCGTACAACTTAGCACCAAGGGACCGTTAAGAAAAGAGAGGTCCTTCTACAAATAGGAGGAGGAAAAAATGAACAGGAGGTATGTTTTTCTTACCAGCGATATTTCCACTTCTTAATCTGACTTGAGCGTCGGAGTGCCTTTTGCAGGTACCCCACCGCCGCCACCAGTCACCAGAAAAGCGAGACCGAAAGACCCCATGCCCAAGCATTCGCCAAACTCCGGTTACGGTTGGTAACATTACCCTTTAAGAAAAACTCGATTTTGACAGTTTCTAAAATCCCTTGCTTTTAAGAATCAAATTTAAAGAGTTTTGATAAAAGTAAAATAAAAGATTAGGGAAGAAGACTTGAACACAATGTTTTACATTGGTTCGATTCTTTATCTCTAGAACATACATTCAGTACCTACCACAACGTAGAATTTCCGCTAAACAACCAAGATTACAAGTTAACTAGAAAGTGTGATCATAGAGTTCAACAACCAAAGCTCAGTAATAAAGGAACCTAGTTCCTACTACAACAGTTCACAAATGGTTTTGCCTTTTCTAAACATTAAGAAATGATTTGTTTCCTCTCAGTAGATAATATTCAATGAAAAACAAAAATAATAAGCTCTCAGACAAATGTAGATAATGCCTATAACAGTGAAGAAAAATAAAAGAAATATCCTTTAGCCAAAATATTTGCTCTGAATGGTATGCTCTTTTTCTTCGAATAATTTGATGTCTGCTATTTCCTTAAACTAAGAAAAGTTCTTATCGTTATAGACCAAGAGGAGGGACTAGCTAGCTCTAGTCCTTAATTGCCTTGTATGGTGGCAACATCTACTCCATAAAGATATTTTTTATCCTTGTGTCATTTATCCTTATCTCTTTGTCTCCTTTTTCTTCTTGAAGTTTGTGAGCAATCATTGTCCGTTATTCCCAGTAAAAAATAATCAAGCATTCTTATGATATTTTTATTTTAAAATATGATCATTCTCCATCCAATTTGCACTACCACTTTAGCATATATTTTTCTCTTCAAATTGCATAACACTTATGGTCTCAAAGTCTCCTATCCTAATTAGAGATTTTCTATGTTCTCTGCTTAATTTTAGACATAATACATTGAAAACACTTAAGCAAACATATCAATTGATTCATAATAATATTTGTCATCACTAATAGCATCTATAAACCAACAATTATTCTTTTTAATCTGCATTTTATAATATGGTTTTTTCATAAAAGTATGAACGGATCCCATCTGTATATATTCATGCTCTTTGTAGCTAAACATTCATAGTGGAATTTTATTGTTTATGCAACTTATTTTTTCTCCCTTAAGTGAGAATATCATGGATTTGTTCATATTTAGTGTTTAGTATTTCTTTGTACTACTATTTTATGTTCTAGGGTGCAAGAGTTATGGTGAACGTTAAGCTCAATCTATTTTGAATTGAATTGGAAGGCCTCTCTCTTTAACATTGTATTAATTAATTATTGCATGTTGACTTGGCTTACTAATCTAAAGACTTAATTTGCTCTGGTGTGAGCCTACTGTGTTCAGAAAACATGATCATATATAACAGGGGTTGGTTTGATTGGAAAATGGAAACACTTTGCATGTAGACTTAGGTTATGATTTTTATAGCCACTAATTTTCATAATCAATCTACTAAGGCTCTGTTTGGGACAATGGTGGAGGAGCGAATGGCAAGGAATGACATGGATTGATGCAAAAGATGTATTTGGGAGTGGTTGATAGAGAAGGCTAGGCATGACTCAAAAGGGACGATGAAGACACTCTATGCCATTATCTTCAATGACTTCAACGGCACCCCAAATCGGGGGATGAGTAGGGCGCATAACTTGTGTCTCTTGGTTTTACTATCTTTGCCATCTTGTACTCCCTGATATATGAAAAAAATACACATACAAAGTAAAAAGAATAACAGTGACGAGTAAAATTTAGAGTGAATGTCTTATTTGGTCTCTCAAAATTTTAGCACCCGAGAATTTAGTTCCTCAAAAAAATAAATTGATCCCGCAATCCTTTAAGATTGAAAACGAGTAATACATTAGTTCGTTTGTTAATTTTTCGTTAGTGGACTTACACAAGTACAATATAGTACAATGATTACGGGTCATTAATTAAAACATTGGGTGCTAGCAAAATGATGCCATTTTGGATGCACTTGTTTTCATGTCTAAACTTACATAAAATGAGTTATTTTATAACTTGTAATGCAGGTTTAAATGATTTATTTTATATAATTTCAATGTCGAAAATGAATAATTTTAAATTTAATTATACTTCAAATGATACACACGTCACTTGATGTTCTATTATGGGGTCATATGTGTAAGTTTGCTAGTGTTAAAAAATCAAATAAATAGAAAACCTTACGTGTCCTATTAAAAATCTTTATGTGGACCATGGGTTAAATTTTGGTTTTTGGATGATGAAATTATCTTTAAAAATTTTCTTGAAGGACTAGTTGATATATTTACTCTAAATTTATAACCCTTTTCATTCAACTCACTTACTCCCTCCATCTTTGATTAGTTGTCCATTTAAAAAATCTAAGTGGTATTATTTTTTGTTTTCAATAATACTTCTATTAAATACTGTTAATTCATTAAATATTATTAGTGAGGGAGTAGAGAGAAAATTGGAATATCGAGAAGACACAAGGACAATTCAGTAAATTATTCTAGATATTTTTTAACATTAATATTTTTCTATTCATTTTCTTAATTCTAATGAGTATTTAAAATTGAATAGTTATTTAAGAATAATGAGAATACATTATAAACTCGGAGGAACCAACAGTTCCATTTTATGTACTTTCCTATTCCATTCCATTTTTAACCACTTTATTCCATTCTCTTTGAAATTTC
>CM062353.1:73374767-73418068 GCA_031216105.1 Dalbergia cultrata | reverse complement strand
GGGTTAAATTAATCTCACAAAAAGGTAAGCATTTTGGAATTTATTTATTTTGTTAAAACTCAAAATTTCTATATATTTAAGTGCATAATAAAATAATAATAAATAAAAATATATTTTTATATAATTAAATTACTTTGTCACGTAAACCATGAGGCCTAACAAAACTAATAGTTAGCTAGATTCTTTAAATATCTAGACAAGAGTTTGATTCTTGAGGTGTGTAGGGAAAATATATTGCGATTAGAGATTTACCTCTTTAGTGAGACTTTTCAAGAGTTTTTTTTTTTTTGTCTCCCAAAGGTATCCATCATCGACAACGGTGACTAATCAGCCATGTAGGTTTGCGGGCACCTCAAGGGTGGGATAGCTGGCTCGGGGAAGCTTTTCCATTCCCAAAGGCAGGGATCGAACCCCTGACCTTTGATTAAGGGTGAACGAGCCCCTACTGCTCGACCACACCCCCCAACTTAATTTTTCAAGAGTTTAATTTCTATATGCTGATAGTATAAAATAGTTTTGTACTGTCAACCTAAAATTTCACACCAAACTAACAAATTATTGAATGATTGTGACAGTGAATACTTATTTTCTATCATGAAATTCTATTAATAGATGTCATAAAACAACCTACACTGTGATTGCATGAAAACTAAATATTTTATATGGAACTTAATTTATTTTCCAAAAACAAGTTAAACTTTTGGAGGACCACTTAGTTAATGAGGTGGTCGGTGCCAATTGCGTGACTAATGAGTTGGTAGTAATTCAAAACACTCATGTGGAAGATATAGCCAACAAAAAATTGGCCTGAAATAACCACAAAAGATAAAAAAATCTTGGCACGACTTTAATTGGTCGAAAGCTGAGCTTTGGATATAAGAGTGACTATTAATGCGTATCAAAGGAAAACTCAAGATGAGAGGTTTGATGTGGCAACCCGCATTTACTTGATTGAGGTCATTTCAGATTAATAAAAAGGCCATTTCAATACTATTTCAGCCATTTGTATACTTTTTACTATGTTAAAGTTAGTCAAGTACTAATTATGAACGGTTTTAGGTCTTTGGGGGATATTTTACCCATATAAGGTGTTTCTAAAGCTTGATGGCTAACTGATGCGAGTTGTCGCAACCCATAACAAATTAAAAATAATATGATAACTAAATTACATAAAAAATGCAATTAGGATGCAATCTAGGTCATCTCACAAGGAAGGGTTCTAATTGATTCAGAAGATTTAGGGGTTTTTAAATTATTAAGAGCAAAATTAAATTGAGAAAATATGATGAGAAAAATTACCTGCACAAGGATTCCTTCAGATTAAGAGTTGTTCAATCATCAATTCAAGAGATAAATTCACGGTGGTGGTTACTTTCATTAGTCATGCTACCACACAACAATGATGCAATTCTACTTAATGGTCATACAATCGCACTACCACTAAGCGTTTGACTAACACATGCACTAGTAATTAATCCATAATCATGGTTCTATGAACCTATGCCAATTTAATTATCAATTGCAGCAATCTAATTCCTGAACGGAGTTAATTCCAAACCCTTACCAATTGGATGTAATTTAATCAATTAACTAAATACCCCAATGGAATCCCAATTATGCATACGAATGAACACACAATCCAGGCAATCCTCAAAAATACAATTATAATAATCCTCAAAACCAGTATTAAAGAGAAAAGATAAGAGGGAGAGAAAAACTAATCATGAATTGCAATTAAAATTGGGAATCTCAAAAACAATCTTAATCCTCAGTTATCCTTGCACACGGTAAAAGGATTACTCCTCCATATGACAAGGATCACAATCGTTGTTAAGAGGGGTTGCAATCACGTTCCCAAATTAAAGCTAAAACAAGGATTGAAAGCTCCAAAAACCTAGAGAGAGAAGAGAGAGAAAATGCTTGATGGTAAAAATAATAATAATGAGCCAAAAAAAGAAGGTCTGACAATTGTTGACTTATTCCTATTTATAATGTAGCAAAAATAACACAAAGTTTGGGTCTAGTCTCATAAAATCGCACCGTTTTGACATTGCCTACATGCGTATGACTACCTAGGCGGTCGTCAACCGATGGGGCAATCAATTAAGAAAATTTGGAACTTGCACCGTCTCTGTCCGCAGCCAGGGCAGTCAACCGAACACTTACAAGCCTATGTTGACGCCCAAAAAGTTTGAATTAGCTCTTCAACCTAGAAATAGAAGTTGTAGCTCTTTGAATAATCTTTCCAACACCACAAGAATCATCTCAATCAGACACCTGTAGCCCTAGATATTGGCAAAATACTAACTGAGGACCAATTTGGACAGCATCAAAATATCAACAACCTTTAATCTTGCAACTTGATTTTCACCAAGATGCTCTTAGAATTGGTTTTGATCTAAAAATAAAAGTTTTAGAGGACTTCTTGAACTTTACAAAACATCTCTGTTTGTCTTAATTTGATCCCTGTAGAGAGAGATATGAATTTTCAATTATAATGCTTTCTTCAAATGTGCTCAAGTGAGCTCAATAACTCTTTTATTTTGGCCCCAAATTGATTGCAGCTACAAGCTCTATGCAGAGAGTTTCCAGTCTTGTTCTTGACATTTTGCACTTGATCCAAAGCTCCTGTATACAAAACCATACTCAGAGACAAATCAAATGCAATAGAGTTTAATTACAAATTATTCCTAAAATCAGTGCAAAAGCCTATAATTCTATCAAAAGTACACAATGAGGAATAAATCAAAATACTAATTAATCATATCAATAACATAGCAAAACTCATGTAAAAAAATAAGAATTAGAAGTAAGATAAGTGGCATAAATGCCCCTTATCACTAACAACAGCTGATGTAGTTGAATATCTGTCACGACTCGACTTGGAAACGTAATCAACATGTGAGGAATCGCATCCTCACGTAAACGTTATAATCGTTGAGTCTCTCTATATGTATATTTTTAATCATGAAAACCATTTCTAAAGCATTGTTTTATCTTTGATATAAATCTCTTTTTCTCTAAAAACAAATTCATCATAAATAGTAATTTCATAAACAAACTCTAAATCTGTATCTGTAATATAAAACATATAGAATTGCTCTCTACTCAAAATAAACCATGAAAACTATAATCATTTGAATATAATAATCTGAATCATGGCAACAAAATGGAAAACTGCCTCTATAGTCCAAGACCCTGCCTACACCATCATTGAAGCACTGCTAAACTAACATGGACCCATAGTAAGCCTCACTCCAAAGCAAACCAAACCAAAAGAAGCTGCAACACTACTAAAGAGGATCCTATGGTGCAATTGAACCGGTAATTGTATCTGTAAGAGAGGAAAAAGAGAAGGGTGGGTTCATCAAAACTTAATAAGCAAATAGTCACCCATAGCTCACATGGGACGATAAGGAACTTCATACTTATAATAATATTCACATACATATGATTTTATCCTTGTCTTAACCACATGAAATTCCAACTTTAAAGAAAATCAACTTAAAATTAAATTTATATTATGTAAGCATTCACTTGGATCACAACATTCACTTGTGGGTTTGTTCTCATAAGGATCATATCCTCTGGTATATCTGAATCATAAAGCTTGTCTCCATGGCCTCTTAACATACCGCTTCCATGGCAACCAGGTATGCCAAGGCTAAAGATTTATAAGATTGCCCCCATGACTGCTTGGTATACTTATACCGCCTCTTTAGCAGATAAGCATACCAAGGTTAACATATCATAAGATTTCCTCCATGGCTGTTTAGTATACCGCCTCCTTAGCAATTATATGTACAAGGTTAATGACTTTTCAAATATGAATCGTAACTTTGGTTTAATAACCCTCATCATATATAACTTAACTAGAAAGGAAAAAGAAATAGCATAAACTAACAATACTTATACATCCACTCTTCTCATACTAATCTCAAGCATCTATGTTAGCTAAATCAGAAATCAATTCAAACACTGAATCTTATTTCCTGTACCGTGTTTCTGCTTATAAGATAACAATTTCATCATTTAATATTTTATGATTTAGATTGTTCATGCTATACTGTCTACTAATCCACTTGCAACCACAATAGCGATATTGATAATAATAATAATAATAATCATCATCATCATCATCAAACTATGAATGTTTGATTTTTATTTACTTATTAAATACTATTCACTGATTCAATTATTGCTAAGAAAATTGGGTTCTCTCATACTATATGAATAAATTAATATTAGAACTACTAGTAGTTAAAACATTACCCACAAACTAAAGGTAATCTTGCTATTAATTAATTTCCATTTGAGGACCCACCACTTGGGCTTTCTCTGTTGTTGGACCACAGGGAAATCACACTTTTTAGATCCTAATCTTTTTTTTTTCTTTCCAAATGTACGAAAAAAGAAAAATTAAACTAATCTCAAATTTTACATCAATGTTGCATTAACAATACATATTGCATTTGTAAGGGGTAACAGGCTTTGTATTGATAGATTTAAAGCACGTGATGACTAACATAATCAGTTGAAGTTAGTTATGATGGTTGTAACCTAGCTATGTTAAGAGGCATGTAAGTAAGTCTGTAATCCAATTGAATGCAATGCAAGTAAGATCATTTTCAGCAAATCATTCTCTCTTTACTCCTCTTCTTCACTCTCAATTCTCTTTCTTTTCGAACCTTGGCTCAGGTACCTTCATGGTATCAGAGCTCTTGTGTTGTAATGGCTTCTCAACGTTCCTCTCAAACTTCACAAAATTCCCTCTCTACTCAAACCACACAATTCAAAATTTCTCAATTCCTATTGCACTGAAATTGTATGATGAAAACTACCTGCCATGGAAGCAACAAGTTAAAGCTACGATTGAAGATTTCGATCTCCTTAAACACATTACAGGAGAAGCAATTCCAAAGAAGTATACAACAGATGAAAATCAAGCGAGTAATGTGATCAAGAGTATCAAACATGGAAGAAAGAAGATTATTCACTGTTGAAATCTTGGTTACTAGCCTTTGTTTCAAAGCCTTTCACAATAAGTCTTGTAGGATGTGATTTTTCCTCCCAAATTTGGGATCGATTAGAGATCTACTTTGCATCTCAGACCAAAGCAAAGATTCGACAGCTCAAAAACAAACTTGGAAACACGCAAAATGAAAGATCTGCAAAATGGTTACCCATTAGAAATCAAGAATATAGTTGATGCTTTGATTTCTGTTGGCATTGCTATGGATAACTATGCTCATGTAGAGACAATATTAGGAAGATTAATTGAAGAATATGCATCTTTTATCACAACTATTAATGCAAGATCTGATGATTCTGATCCATTATCTGTTTGCAAACTTGAAGCATTGTTAATGACTCCGGAAGAAATCTTAGATAGGTTTAAAACGAGTGAGGTTTTCGTTCGTGCAAATCTTGCATAGCATAGTGCTTATCAAAATCGAGCATCATTAAGAGGTTCTTGTGACTCACATAATTTTAGAGGCAGAGGTAATGGTATATTTGGAAGAGGAAGTAGTAGGTTTACTTCCTCCAGTAGGCCAACTAGTCAAGTTTGTGGCAAGCTTGGTCATATTGCTATGAGCTGCTAGCATAGGTATGATCCCAATTACAATAATAATCAAGATCCTACGAATGATTTTCAGTCTCAGGCCTCATGTGAATTTAGCTCAAAGCAATATGCTTGCTACTCCCTCTACAATACATGGCTCAACATATTAAGTATTATTGTAATCATAACTGTTAGTTATTCTGTTTTGTATCTGTTAGTAGTCATAATTACTAAGTTAGTTAGTTTTATAGCAGTAAATACTTTACTCTCTCCATGTATATAAGTCTTCATTCATACAGTAATATCATAAGATGAAATTCTCTCTAAACCATGACTCTAATATGGTATCAGTGAATTAATCTTTCTTGCTTCCGCACGCCGTACTTTCTTGCATGTTCTTGCATTTTCTTGCCATTTCCCTCTGTTCCTTGCCTTATCAAGCTTTCACCATGGCGAATCTAAATCTCGATCCATACCTTCTTACTCCGTCAGACCAACCTAGTCTGGTTCTCGTCTCTCAACAACTCACTGAGGAGAACTATCATTCATGGAGTCGCGCCATGCGAAAAGCTCTCAATGGCAAGCGTAAACTCGGTTTTGTCACTGGTTCTGTTGCTCGACCAGATCCTACTGAACAACCAGATTTGTTTGAGGCTTGGCAGTGCGTCAATGACGTAGTTAGTTCCTGGATTCTCAATTCCGTCTCAAAGGAAATTGCAAGTTCCCTTGTTTACGCGGATTCAGCCGCTGAGCTTTGGAATGATCTCCAAGAGCATTTCCAACATGGTAACGGGCCACGTATCTTCGAGTTGAAGCGTGAGCTTTTTACTCTCCATCAAGGTTCATTGACGATGTCCCAATACTTTACCAAAATCAGGATTCTCTGGGAAGAACTTAGTTCTTTTAGACCTACACTTAGTTGCAGTTGTGATGGTACTCGTTCCCTTCAAGATTTTCTTCAGTCAGAGTACGTTCACTATTTTCTGATGGGCCTTGATGATTCTTATTCGCAAATTCGAGGTCAGATCTTACTCATGGAGCCTTTACCATCAATCAGCAAGGTTCTTGCTCTCATTACTCAGGAAGAGCGACAACGCCTTGTTGGTTCGTCATCTACAACTCAACCTCAAGTTGCATTCAATGTTCAGAAGAGTAATCTGAAGCCAAACCAAGAGTCCAAGTAGAAAGGAAAGAAAGAACGCCCTTACTGCACGAAATGCAACTTACATGGCCATTCCATTGCCAGATGTTTTCGCGTTATTAGATTCCCTCCTGGTTATGTTCGAGGAAAGGGAAAGGCTTCAGTTAATCTTGCTACATCTGATCAGTCTTTGCCCAATGACAATGTTCCTCTGCAATTGACAACTACTCAAGTCCAACAATTGGTGGCTTTGTTGAATGCTCAAGTCATCAATCCCATTTTAGATGTGAAAGATTCTGCTACTAATGCAGGTATGGTTTTTTCAACATCAAATTCAAAACTTTATAATCATAATTCTTGGATTGTAGATAGTGGAGCCACATCTCATGTTGCATGTAGTTTGTCCCTTTTTTCGGAATCAACACCTTTGAACAATTTTTTTGTTAATTTGCCAAATGGCACAAGGGTTTCAGTTCACTCTATTGGTACTGTACCATTGAATGACAATATCACATTACACAATGTTTACTACATTCCACAATTTCGAGTTAACCTCATGTCAGTATCTTCTCTCATAAAACATTCTTTTCTCATGATTGCTTTCTTACCCTCTTTTTTTTTCATACAGACCATCAATCCATTGAAGGTGATTGGGAAGGGTAATCTGCATGAAGGTCTCTATGTCTTTCACTCAGATGCCTCCTCACTCACGGACAATGATTTGGTGACTCCAACTGTTTGCCATATACAACCATCATCTCAAGTGTGGCACTCTAGATTAGGCCATGTTTCAAATAAAATCTTACATAAAATGTCTTCCACTCTTTCTTTGAATGATTCTTTTACTAATAATTCTTGTACAATTTGTCCTCTTGCAAAATTTCGTAGATTGTCATTCATTTCTAATTACAACATGTCAATTGCTCCATTTGACCTTGTACATTGTGATGTTTGGGGACCATACCATATTCCCACTTATAATGGAAAGAAATATTTCTTGAATATTGTTGATGATTGCACTCGTTTTTCATGGCTTTATCTTCTCTCTAACAAATCTGAAGCTGCAGCATGTTTGATCCAATTTTTTAGTTTAATTGAAACCCAATTCAAGGTCACAATTAAACAAGTTAGGTCTGATAATGCAAAGGAGTTGGCTATTACTGAATTTTTACAGAAGAAAGGTGTATTGCATCAGTTTTCCTGTGTTCACAGGCCACAACAAAATGCTGTGGTTGAAAGGAAACACCAGCACCTATTAAATGTGGCTAGAGCCTTGTTTTTCCAATCTCAGGTTCCCTCTAACTTCTGGGGAGATTGTGTACTCACTTCTGCCTTTCTAATAAATAGAACTCCTAGCCCTCTACTAAAGTACAAGTCCCCTTATGAATTACTATATGGAAAAGCTCCAAATTACACACAACTGAGAGTGTTTGGTTGCCTAGCTTATGCAGCAACAATTCCTGCTACTAGGACAAAGTTCTGTCCAAGAGTTGACCCTACAATTTTTGTAGGATATCCAGTGGGTTATAAAGGCTATAGGTTATACAACCTCAAGACAAGGCAGTTTATTATATCTAGAGATGTTATTTTTCATGAAAATATCATGCCCTTTGCATCTATACCTTCTCAGCATCCCATACATGATCCTTTTTCTGATATAGTTCTACCATCTCCTATACCATTACCCCCAAATATTAACCCTATACAAAATATTCCAGAAAATATTACAGCCCCTACACCCCTCAATACTGAACCTGAGATCATGGATCCTATACCTCAACCAGTCCTAGAGCTGAGGAGAACCTCTAGAGTCCCTCACCCTCCTAAGTACCTCCAAGACTATGTTTGTCACACAAATGCCATCACTAATCCATATCCCATTTCTGACCACCTTAGCTACCATAAGCTTTCCCATTCTTATTCTCAGTTTATCATGAATATTAGTTCTGTTCCTGAACCTATGTTCTACCATCAAGCAGTTAAGTATGCTGAATGAAGGAAAGCAATGGATGAGGAATTAAAAGCTTTAGAGGATAATCACACCTGGGAACTTGTCAAACTTCCACCTAACAAACACACCATAGGATGTAAGTGGGTTTATAAGGAAAAATATTTGGCTAATGGGACACTTGATAAGTATAAGGCTAGATTAGTTGCAAAAGGGTATACACAACAGGTTGGTGTAGATTTTCATGATACATTCTCACCGTGGCCAAGTTGACAACAGTAAGAATCCTTTTATCCATAGCTACAATTCAGAATTGGAACCTTTTGCAATTAGATATTAATAATGCTTTTCTCAATAGGGAGTTATTTGAAGAAGTATACGTGGACTTACCTTTGGGCCATCCTAAAAAGGGAGAGGGATTAGTTTGCAGGTTAACTAAATCCCTTTATGGCCTGAAACAGGCCTCAAGGCAGTGGTTTCAGAAGTTCTCATCCACATTACTCAGTCAAGGCTTCACTCAATGCAAGAGTGATTATTCTCTCTTCTCAATAGGATCAGGTAATTCAGTAGCTTATCTATTAGTCTATGTGGATGATATTATAATTGCAGGTCCAAATTCTATTGTTATAGCCCAGGTGCAGCAGAAACTTCGATCATTATTCAAGCTCAAAGTCCTTGGTGATTTGAAGTACTTCCTTGGCTTAGAAATAGCAAAATCTAAAGCTGGAATTTTCCTTAATCAGAGGAAGTATGCTTTATCTATACTTGAAGATACGGGTTTCTTATCCTCTAAACCTGCAACACTTCCTATGGAACCGAATATGAAATTAAGTGCTTCAGATGGAGAGTTACTTGATGATCCTACCATGTACCGAAGGCTTATTGGTAGATTGATGTATCTCACAATTTCCAGGCCTGATATCACCTTTTTAGTTACAAAACTAGCTCAATTCATGTCTAATCCAAGAGTACCTCACCTAGATGCTTTGCACCAGTTGCTGAGATATTTGAAGAGCGCTCCCGGTCAAGGAATTCTTTTTCCTGCTACTTCCAAGTTCACTCTAACAGCATATGTAGATGCTGATTGGGAGTGCTTGTTTGGACACAAGGAGAAGTACCACAGGCTATTGTGTATTCCTTGGTGAAGCTTTGATCTCTTGGAAAAGCAAGAAACAGCCAACAGTATCAAGGAGTTCAGCAGAAGCTGAATATAGAGCTCTTGCCAATGCCTCTAGTGAGTTGACATGGCTAGTTCAATTGCTGAAATTTTTTTGCATCAAAGTTCCTCCTGCTATGGTTTTCTGTGACAACATGGCAGCCATTCACCTTTCCTCCAATCCCACATTTCATGAAAGATCAAAGCATGTGGAAATTGATTGTCATTTTATTAGAGAAAAAGTTAATTCTGGTCTAATCAAGCTCATTCATGTGCCTACTCATCACCAATTAGCAGATTTGCTCACCAAACCTGTTACTACATCTCAATTCAAAGTCTTAATGGGCAAGTTGGGTTTATTGAACATCTTTGCTACAACTTGAGGGGGAGTATTAAGTATTATTGTAATCATAACTGTTAGTTATTCTGTTTTGTATCTGTTAGTAGTCATAATTACTAAGTTAGTTAGTTTTATAGCAGTAAATACTTTACTCTCTCCATATATATAAGTCTTCATTCATACAGTAATATCATAAGATGAAATTCTCTCTAAACCATGACTCTAATACAACATGGTACCCAAATTCCAGGGCGTCTCATCATGCGACTGTAGATCTCATGAATTTTGTAGACAAATCAGAATACAATGCATTTGTTAGGCATACGTTTAGCTCTGATTTTTCAAACTCACTAACTTACTTCATGTCCCAAATATTACTAAAAATATTTTAAGTGTTCTCCAATTTGCTGAAGAGAATAATGTATATTTTGAATTCCATGCTGATTCATGCCTTGTTAGATGCCATGATACCAAGGATATTCCTCTCCAAGGCGTTCATAAGAATGGCCCTTATCATTTCATAAATCTTACACCTGCTCGAAAAAATTTTGCTAAGGCTGCTGCCTTTCTATCCTTACCAAAGTTGGATAATATATATTTGCTTTGTGGCACTCAAGGCTTAACTATCCTTCTACCTTTATGGTCTCTAGAACACTTTAAGGTTGTAATATTCCATTTTCTATTAATCAAACACTATGCGAGTCTTCTTGTATGTAAAAGTTTCATCAACTTCCCTTTTCTTCGCTTTCTGTTTACAATAAGTCACTAGAGTTGGTGTATGTATAGTGACATTTGGGGCCCTGCACACTTTTCTTCCATGAATGGAACTAGATATTTTGTTCATTTTATGGATGCTTATTCGAAATATACTTGGTTATTCATGTTGCAAGCTAGAACTCAATTACATTATGCTAAATTACAACTTGGTACGTACTAGAATTATGGTCTTTCAAAGTGACAATGCTAAGAAGTATGTTAGTTTGTCTAAACACTTGCAGGCTCAGAGGATTATACACAAGTTTTCCTACCCTCACACCTATTACCAAAATGGTTTGCTAAGAGAAAGAATAGACACATTATGGAAATGGGGTTAACACTATTGGCTGCAACTTCCATACCACTTTCATTTTGGGGTAAGGCTTTTACCACCTTGGTACAACTCATTAATTCCTTACCTTTACTCTCCAAACCTTCTTCATCACCTGCTATACTTAATACTTCCCCTCCTGTGCCTCATGTCCCAACTGGTCCTTTGCTACCTACCCTTTTTGCAATTCCAATTTCTAGTATTCAGATTGATTTAACTTCTCTGATTTGTGACTAATGCTACTCTTGCTTCTACAACATCTCAACAAAACTTTGCTACATCTAGACTTGTAGTCTCCACATCTGTTCCTATAGTTTCCAAGCCAATTCCTGTTAATGATCACATTATGAAAACCAGGGCTAAGGTTGGAATTTTCAAGGCCGAAGTGTTTCAGGCTGCACTTGAACCTGCTTTAGCAAAATAGACACTCACTACCGTTCATTGGAAGTAGGTAATGGATGATGAATATGTAGCTTTGATGAGAAATAACACTTGGAAACTGGTTTAATTACCCCATTGCATGTTTGCAGTTGGCTCAAATTGGGTTTTTAGAGTCAAGTACAATGTTGATGGCTTTCTACAAAAGTATAAGGCAAGGTTAGAGACTCAAGGTTTCAACCAAAAGTCTGGTTTTGACTCTACAGAAACTTTTAGTCCTATGGTTGAGCCCATTTCCATTAGGATTATTCTTTCCTTAGCATCGTCCAAGTCTTCGTGCATAACACAAATAGATGTAACTAATGCATTTTTGCATGGTGACCTTGAGAAGAGGTGTGTATGAAACAACCTCAAGGATTTGAAATCCGTGCCTCTAACATAGTCTGTAAATTGGCCAAATCCTTATATGGCTTGAAACAAACCCCAAGGACTTGGTTCTAGAAATTATCAACTGCTCTTTGAGGTCTTAGTTTTTATGAATCTCTCTTTACAAGAGTTGTTGATTCTATAGTTACATTTATTCTCTATTATGTGGATGACATTATCATCACAAGGAATTCTTCATCCTATATTTCCTCCCTCATTACACAGCTTAACAGCAAGTTTGCATTAAACGATATGGGCAATTTGCACTATCTTTTGGGGATTGAAGGTCACTGAAACTTCCTCTAGTGGACTGTTGCTTTCTCAATCAAAGTATGTCAAGAACCTTTTGAAAAAGGATAGTATCGAAACCTGTAAATCATGTCCCACTCCGTAACCTTTAACTCTAAAATTGTCAGCAAATGATGATGCTGAGTTTGACAATCCTAGCCTCTACAAATTGGGTTGGGAAGTCTGCAATACATCACAATCACATGGCCAGAGCTATCTTTTGCTATTAATCAAGTCTGCTAGTTCATGCAGTGTCTCAGAGATTCTCATTGGAAGATAGTGAAGAGAATACTAAGATACCTTAGTTGGCACTAATCATCGTGGTCTACATTTTCAAAGACCTATAGATCTACGTCTTACTGGGTTTAGTGACTCTGATTGGGGTTGGGATCCGTATGACCACAAATCCACTAGTGGATATCATGTTTTCTTGGTCCAAACCTTGTGTCTTATTCCTCTCATAGTTATGATGGTTGTAAGCTAGCTATGTTAAGAGGCATTTATATAATAAATCTGCAATCCAATTGAATGCAATGCAAGTAAGATCATTTTCAGCAAATCATTCTCTCTCTATTCTTATTCTTCACTCTAAATTATTCTCTCTCTCTTTTCTAGCCTTAGCTCTAGTATCTTCAGCATTGAAGGAATGGAAACATGCTATATTCGATTAGGCTACCCTTAATAGTTTTTTTTTTCTATGTTGTAACCCTTCGACCTAAGCTTGGCCTATTAGTTTGGTCTAGCTTGGGCTAAAGCCTATTATAAAATTTGTAATTTGAAATATTTTACATAAGCTTACAAGCTTATGGTTAAACAAGCCAAACACAGGCTTATGCCTTGTAAAAGGCCTCCTTTATACAAGCCTCAAATAGTTCTAAGCTTGTTATTTAAAATCGAAGTTTAAAAAATCAATAACAAAACCCAAAAAAAAAAAAAAATCATGTGAACCAATAAAAAAATAGGTGATTAGTCAAAAACTGATCCAGTGGTCGAACAACCATTTTACTCTTTTAAAGAGAACATAGCAGCAAAGATAAGCATTACGGAAAGTGTTACATGAATATTTATAGGTGTATTAATGGTAAAAACTTCTTAGTTTAAGCAATGTAGGATTTTAAGCGCTCACTCTTCATTTTTATATATTGTTTAGTACTTTTTAAAGAAGTAGATATATGTTTTTGATATATGAAAATATAATAAGTTCCAGTTTTTTGTCTCTAATTTTTTTTTTTTTTTGTGAATTTGATTTTGATCCAAAATTTTTTAAAATGTTCAGTTTGGTCTCTATTATTCTAGTTTTTGGTTCATATAAGTATTTAAGAATATGGGCGTTAAAGAATGTGCATTGTGAGAGGAGTATTGATTTTATATGAGAGTGAAATGATCAAATTTTGACCGTATAACCATATATGAATTATCAAGATTAAAAGTTATTAAAATGTCATATAATTACTTAAAAAAGTCACATTATTTTATATTTTATTCTTAACCATTAATATAAGATCTGATTGTTCAAATTTAATCATTTCACTCCCATGTAAAACTAATTCTCTCACTAGATACCGTATATTTGATACCTACAAATATTAGCAATTTTGATTTTGGTCTTAATGAATATTTTAAGAATTTTCTTTCTGTCTTTAAAAATATCACCACTTTACAAGTTGGACTAACGCAACAAGGACAAAAGCTGGAATTCATTGTGCTTATAAGAACTAAAAGCGTACGTAATCACTTTCAAAATTAGAAACAATGCATAAAACTAACATGAAGTTGTTGTGGGGTAGTATCAAAATTGTTAGTCGCTCGTATAAAGGTTTTGACAAGGTATACCCTGACCTATTTCCATTTTTAATCCCTGTGACGTGTACTTGTAAGTTTGATAATGTTTTGGAAATATGTGACCAGTATAATCGTCAAAGTTATATAAGAAAAATGGCTGAGGATTCATTTATTCAAAGAGTACGTTACGTTGCATTTACTTCAATCAACAACTTCTATAAATATGAAATTTCACTAATCCAATCATTAAACTAAAAGTTCATACTAAAAATATCAAGTTTATAAAATTTCACACAATTTAAAAATAATTTGATTCTTCATCCTTTTATTTTAACATATATTTTAAAAAAAATATAAGTACATGTCAACTATTAAATTACATATTAATTGCTATCCAAAATTTCTGAAATTTAACATGCTTGGTCATCATTAGGACATTGTATAATTCAACAGTCAAATAAATTAAATTCATCTTTTATGAAAAGGTATGCAATGAATTAAGTGTAAAATACTTACTTTTAAACCAAATGAATCCCCACCCAAGTAAATTTGTTTATAATTTTTTCACATAAACTAAACCAATCAATTGCTCTAAGTCATATCCAGTAGATATAGGGTTAGTTTGGATGAGCTTCGAAAAAATGATCTTTTTCTAAAATAAAAAAAATTAAAATGTAAAAATTATTTTATGTTTAGATATAAAATTAATTTATGTTTGAATGTAATGTAAAAAAAAAAATGTCTTTTATTCTTAAACATATCTTTATATTATAAAAGAAATATCTTTTCAAATGTTGTTGATGGGGTCTATCTGATGTTTCATTTATAAAAGGCTCACTGTGGGTGATGAAGCTGGCAAGTTGGGGAGTAGGATCTATATTTGAAGATATTTAGTGTCCTTCAGGCTGCTCAATAAGCTCTCTTGTTTGTCAGGGATAGGAACATGCTCATATTATGTATTTTCTGGTTCTTTTTTTATCATTTTGTTTTTCTCTTTGATGATTTGTGGGACTTGTGCTTCTGTTCCTTGTACTGGTTTGTGAGGTCCTGCCTCTCACCCTCACCTGTCTCTTCTTTGGCACTTTTTGGTGAGTATCTACCTATCTAAAAATAATCTTTTCCTAAAAAAAAATATTATAGCTTCTAAAAAATTCTTTTGTACTTTTTCTACTTTTACTAAAATATTATATTTAAACATATAAAAAAATTAAACAAAAATTCTTTTTTAATATATATATATATATATATATCTCCTTTTTTTTTTATTCCAGCAATGACATAGAACTGAGTTCATGCCCATGCATGAATAGTAAGTACCTTGGCAATTATCCTCGAAGATTGGCCAGCATAAATTTCACAAGAATTTTTGTTTCCCCTAACGTTGACTTTAAAGTCACAAACCCCAGTTTCGTCTCTATTGTTAGCAAGGAAAACATCAAGATCATCACCCCAGTCTGAAGCACCGACGATCGCTTGACCTCAAATAGCAATTCAGTGGGATCCTTGCTCTTTCCCTTGAAAACTTGGCATCGAGCATGCCCTGTCAATTTCTGCACGAATAGAAATAACCATAACTCCAACAAAACAAAATGAAAAAAAAAATATTAAGATTTTCTTAAATAACAGCATGTTTGATGAGATGTCTCAATATCCAAACCTTCTTGTGCATAGTGGCAACTGGGTTTCCAGAAACATCATAGAGGACAGACTGGCTGTGAAGTGTGAAAAATGGTTTCTTAACCTTGAAAACGACTTTGTCCTCTATGTGCGTGACACCTTTCTTCATATCAATTTTCAGATTGAGGGAGTCACGAGAACAGTATTGAGAGCTTATAACTTGTATGGGGTCTTCCATGGAGAGGTTGTAGGTATGAGGGGTATCAAATCTTTTCTATTACACTCTGATTATGGGATTTGTTATATGCAAATATATGCTAATTAATTAGATGCAGGCCATGATTCACGAGGTAGCTAGTCAACGGTTGAATTATTCCTTAAATTTAGCGGATTTCAATTGCACCAAAAGATAACTAATCTATCTATACTATTAATATTCAAGATCCATTAACAAAAAATTTTAATAAAATAATGACATGTAGAAATTTGATATAACTTCTCTCCAAATTCTAATCCTATTTTTACCTCCTAATATCTTTTCACTTCAATTAATTTTTTTTTAAAAAAAGTATGCTTTTACTTCACTATCTTCTCACTCTATAGCAATAATTTTTCAGTATCTACCAGATTACATTTACATTGTTTATTCTCTCCTACATTTAATGATTTTTATTTAGAGAACTAATCAATTCTTTCATTCTTTATTATATATAAAAACTTAATTTAAATAAATAAATTATTTTGAGGACTAAAAATAAGCAAAATCTTTCACATTTTTAAGTAGAACCTTGAAAACATTGTGAATATTATTTTCAATTTTTAGACTTTAATAACAAATCAATGTTTTTATTTTAAATTATATTTATAGTTTGTAGGGTTTTTTTTTTAATCATTGTAGTTGATCCACCTCCAATTTTAAAAACAACCGATTATCTTTAGAGAAAATCTCTTACATTAGGAATTTCGTAGCCATAACATTATAGAAGAGTTTGAATCAAAAATATATTTTTTTACAAAGATAATTACATAATAATTGCTTAGTATTTTTTCATATTTGATTTTCGAATTCTTTTGCTACTCAAGCAATGGCACTTGTTGTGACATGGCTACATAATAATATTGCGTTCAATTTGGTTTTCTCTCTTACTAGAGCCTTGCTCTAAATTCTGGATCAGGTTCTGATACCCTATTGTGTTTTTGGGGTCTTTGGTGGCATTGGTGTTTATAGACCTCCTGTATTGGTTTTTTAGTTGGTTTGCTAAAATTGTGGGTGCTGCTTTGTTAACATCATATACTTTTGCTCCTTTGATCTTGGGTTAAGCTTATAATAATTATTGAAAGAAAAAAAAAGAATTCTAGGGGTAAAAATATTCAAACTATATAATCATAGGATTTTTTTGCAATAAAAAAATAGGAATTTTTGTGCTTAATCCTTGAACCAAATTAAATAAGGCTAAGGGATTAGTTTATCTTCTAATTTTCCTTGAGAGAATCATTTTGTCGACTGATTGAATTGTTTTTTCTTTTTCTTTTTCCGGAAATTTCGTCAATTTAATTAGCAAATTAGGATTTGTATAATGATTCGAAAATAATGTTTGATCTAGGAAATTAAGTGATCAACTTAAAACCTTATAACATCTTTCTTTCCATTGATTGCTCTTTCTTACATGTTTTGTCTTTGCGTGATTTAGTTGGTTTTGTTATTTTTGTTTTAATTCTCAGTTTTAATCTATCGCCCAATAAGTTGCAATTCTTCTTAACAAACTGCCAATTGTTCATTCAATTCTCTTGTGAACAATATTATTTTACTCCTCAAATTACTTTGCTTTTTGAGGTATGTACTTGCCGGAACCTCTTCAATTCTTACTTATATTTTAAAATTAAAGCTTGTTCTCATCACAAGAGTGACAGAGGTATTTGTAGATTATTGACTAAGAGATAACCCAAGTCAAACTAGAGTGACGATGAAACATGAGCAGAAGATCGACCAACCCCGCAGGTAAAGCGACTAAATAAAATTATTCTTTCGAAATGCATCATTGAGATAAAGTACACAATAGAAGTGGCTAAATCAATACACAACGTACGTACGTTGCTTTTAATCGCATCATGCGTCCTCAGTCGTCGTCAATCTCGTCAAGGATCACAATTAGCGCCACTATAAACTTATAATCGATGTTGGGATACACCCTGACCATGACATGGTCTTTCCCAATCAAAATACTCTTCACAGTGTGCTTCTCGTGCATCTGCAACATTTCCACGAAATATGTGTCGGTGTAATTAAATGATTATTCACTAGATCTAACAATAATTGAGTGTAATGGTAAATAGTTTGCACTGTTAAAGAGTGGATTAAGGTTTAAACCCTTAACAAGACAATCTTGAGATTATCGTTTAATCGTGACGGTGTTGATCAAGAGTATAAACATTGAAGACCAAAAAAAAAAAAAAATAGACAGGTCACTAAACACTAGAAGTAGCAAGGAAAAATGTAATATAACGCAGCAAAAAATTAAGTGGTGCTGTGGAGGAGCGCGAAACACCCCAGCTGAGTGTGTGTGTGTGTGTGTGTGTGTGTGTCTCGATTGAAAAACAACAGCAAGAAGCGTGTATCGTAACAATATAAATAGGCTAAATTAGAATCACCTCTCCTAGAATCTGATAAAATTCATCTTAAACTCCTCTCTAGTTGTTTAGATAACATTAACCTCTCTTAATTGCATTGTTCATTCTACAATAGAGCAGAGGTCAAATAGCAGGCCAAGATTAAAATTATTTTTTACGAAGTACATGTTGGGCCTATTTAAATCAAAGTCTAGTCTACCCTCGTCTATTTTCATCCCTCCTTGTAATTATAATTTATAATAAAGGATGATATTTCAATTCATATTTATTTAAATATTAATAAAGTATTATAACTTTCTCATTGACGATCATATTCATAAACACAAGCTCTTTTTTGTCCATTTAAATTAACGAATCAGAAATTGTAAGGGTAATTGTAATTTTAGCAAACTTCAAGATACTCCAATGGTAATTTTGTAAGTAGAGAAAGGTATTAGATATGTTATTGCACTAAACCTCACCAAAGATCCTTGCCATCTACCCTTCTAAACGAATGAACGTGGCTGGTCGAGCACTTAAGTTTATTCAGCACGTTCCAGAGTAGTTAACTAAAACCAATTGTTAAGGTTACATGTATAATTGGAGGGGTTTTACCTGAGCAACAATGGTGTTAGATTCACCGGCATAAACAATGCAAGATCGTTCCGCCCAACTACCTTTGACCTTAAAGTCACAAACATCTTCTCTGGTGTTATTGGCTAAGAACACATCTAGTTTGGTCCTAAGTTGGACTACGGATGATCGCTTCAGCGTGAAGACTAGATCTTTGGGCTCATTGCTTTCACCCCTACAAACTTCCCATTGATGATGTGCAGTCATAATCTGCATCAATAACACAGTTACTTGTAACATTAATAAATTCACTTAATTATAGATAGGAATTGTTAGTCTCTAAAGTTTAAGGAATGATGGATGGGATCATGGGAGATATATAAATGATGATGTGCGTGAGAAGTTATTAAAATTGCTGAACATATTGTTGAGAGCCATGGTGATTAGAGAAAAGAGAGGAATGATTGTGTGAAAATGAAATGAGATTTTACTAATGATTGTAAAGGTGTCTAATACATGAGAGTAAAGCCTTATATAGGTAATGAGTAACTACACTAACTAACTAATACATCAATATTTCCAATAGCACCCAGCAAGCTGGAGCATGTGCATTTTAGCATCTCCAGCTTGGGATGAATGTACAATACAACTGAAAATGAGAAAAAATACAATGAAATCAAACAAAGAGTGTGACATGAATGCAACGGTGGTGTGCCCAGTTCTAACTCAACGTCTCCATGACACTCATCGCTGAAGAAATCATCAAAGTCATCAAGCAATGGTAGTGGTGCCTAGTCCCAATCCGACGTCTCCACGGCGCTCATTGCAGAAGAAGTAACATATCATCATAAGCTTAACCACCAAGCAGAAGCTATCATCAAAACTTCACCACTTGGCAGAAGCAATCACAATCCCAACATTTGAAAAATATCAATGCTTAACCACCATAGACAGAAGCCAATCATCATGCTTAACCATCCATAGCATAAGTAAACCAATGCTTAACTACCTCATAAAGGCAGAAGCTAAAACTGAAATAGCTTAACCATCAAGAGTAGAGGACTAACTCAAATCCTATGCCACCCATGACAGAAGCAATATCAAAGGAACAAAGGCATTAACAGCCAAACATCCAAATCTGAGATGTAAACTTCAATAATCCAGTGAAATTGAAACCAAAGCAGGAACCATCAACTGAGGCTCCAAGAAAATCCAACAAACACAATAATATCTCTCAACAGAATTGAACCAGTAGCCAAACCAGATAAAAGTGCAAATCCAATCTCAACAATAATCCCAAAGAACAGAAATCTTGATGAACACAAATCTCTAGGGACTTTGATCGAACATGTAAGAAACATAATTTGAGAAATAGTAAGAACGCAGGATCAGAAGTCACCAGGCTTGCTGTTGAAATGGAAGCACCAAATCGAATCAAAAAGGCGACCACAGACAGATAGAGAACGGACAGAGTCGCGAACTCAGTCTCAACCATAGCGACCATACTAGATCTGAAAGCGCGAACGAGATCTATAAAGTCATGAACTCAGACGACATTGACAGAGCCAAAACAGCTTTACGCGGCTTCACATTGAAAACTAAACTATGACGTAAAAGAAACAAAACAAAGGAGAGAACTAGAACCAAAACAGCGAAGCTTGTCGAAGAATGAGTCGAAATCGAAGTAAGAACCAGAGAACCGAAGAACAGAGCACGAGCCGCACCGGTGAAGCTCATCGACAACCACATCGGAGAAGAAGGCAAGCAAATCGGCGAACAAGAAAATGAACCACACCGAAAACGAATCTGAAAGCCACGCACTCAGACGACGTCAACAAGGCCAAGAACGGCTTCACGCAGCCGAAGATGCATGATAACAAGATGGCCAGCAGTGGCGTTGTTGTCTTGTGAAGCTTGACAGAGAGCTCGCCGAAAAACAGAGAGGGAGAAGAACGTGAACGAAGTCGGCAAACCTTCGCCAGAAACACCAAGCGGATCTGATGAAAGTGCAAACCACCAGATTGGAAACCGGAAGATCTGATGAACCATCTACCACAATGGAGAACGACGATGAAAGAGGAACAGAGGTTTTCTTGAATTTCTGAAGAGATGAAAAAGAAAGAAATGTTTGTTTGAAGTTGTGGGAGAGTGGATCTAAAAATGGAGTAGAAAATCTGAGACGAGAGAGAGATATGTTTGGGAATTTAGGATTTGCTAGTGTTTGGAAAGAAGGAAAATGTGGGAAAAAGAAACCGAGTTCATGAACTCAACAGTGGCAGAGCAAAAACGTTTCATGGGGGATGGAACGGCTCTGATATCATGGTAAGAGCCATGGTGATCAGAGAAAAGAGAGGAATGATTGTGTGAAAATAAAATGAAATTTTACTAATGATTATAAAGGTGTCTAATATATGAGAGTAAAACCTTATATAGATAATAAGTATCTACACTAGCTAACTAATACATCAATATTTCCAATACATATCTTGTGTATATAGTGGGGATTGATGAATTGTAACACACAAAAATAATTGCTTATATTGCTTTACAATAGAGTTTAGTTTTAGTTACGTTATTTCTAGTAAAAAATATATTAATTTCTAAAGTTATTTATTATAAACAATTAAAAATTAGTTAAATATAATCGACAAATAACCATCGTGTTGACCCGGCACCTGTACCCATAATACTTCAAATTATGATTGATCTTTGAATCAAGAATATCAAAATTAATCTCTTTTAGTTCCAACAATTCCTTGCACTCAGTTCTCCTATTTGCTTTTTCAAAAGTCAAGAAGTCAGTTCTCCAACTTGAAAAATATTATAATAAAATACATGTTAAGAAAACAAACATACAATGAAGATTTTGTGAGAAAAACTAAAAGAAAATCGACATAGTTAGGAGCAGATATGTAACTAGGCTTTGTTTTGTTTAGACCTTTCTACGTAAGGTGGCGATGGGGTTGCTGGCAGCATCGATCAAGACACAGTGGCCATGGAGTGTTAAGAGAGAACCCTTAACTTTGAAAACCATGCTGCCATTGATGTCGTTGACCATGAAGTTGCCATCAGAAAGAGTCATCACTTTCCTCACCACAGCTAGATCCACCGGTATGGAGCACAAAACTGAGGGCCAAAGATAGCGGTCGGGGCTATCGGCATGGTGGCAGAGGTGGAAGGAGGTGGTGGTGGTGGCAGAGGATGAGGATAAGGATAAGGATGAGCCATGTGGTGAGACTAAAGTGAAAGGGACACTGAAATGATGGTGTGTTCAGCTATGTTTCCCTTGGAGACTTATTCTTGTGCCTTGTGAGAATGAATTGGGTGAAGGTACTATATAATGATGCAAATAAATATAGGTTAGTTTTTTCTTTAGGCTGCATACATATATATAGAAGTGATGTGAAGAAAATGTTATTTTAAAGATGTTATTTTATTTTGTTTCAAATACTAAGTAACTTGAAGTTGGACATTTGACTTGGAAGATTTCATAGTAGTTGTTTGCTTTTGGAATCGTATTGAAACTAATTTAAATATAATTCACTTTAATTCATGTTTTCGATCCAAAAGTTGATATCCTTCAGGATTTTAATGAAAACAGATAAAAGGAATCAGAATGAGACAACCGCACTTCTCTTAAGACTATGAAAAATGTTAAATACAAAGAAATTTTGTTAAAATTTTATAGATAAAATAATGTGACATAATTATTGACCTCTAGATAAATAAGTGGATTATCTCATTTTATTTCGTTTAATAATCATAATGATTATCCATATAAAAAAATCACAATAATTTTTGTCAAAAATTCCATTAATATTTTTCCTGTTAGGCAACATTATTCTTAATTAATTTTGATTCATGATTAGTGCAAAGTTTAATTGGTCTTATGTGATGAGAAGTTCCAGTCTTCCAGATTGCAATTATTTATGATGATTTCTCCTGGATTGCTAATGAAACTTAAACTAGACTAGACATGAAAAAACTGCGATTCAAAATTGCAATTTGTTGTTATTAAACTTGAGGGATGAAAAACATCAACACTTGTGAACACCCAATTTTGTCCGACCCATAAAACAAAAATTCAAAAAAATTAGCATATCTTCATGTTCTCTTAGTATATTAGCACACATTCAATTTAGATTAATTTTAGGTTCATTCTAGTTTTTGGTCTATATGCATTGATATATAAAAAATAAAAAATAAAAAAAAACTAATCCATCACTTTAATATATTTAAAATTAACCCAATTCCTTTTCAAACTATTTGTAACCTGTTCACGTTTAACCCATCCATTTTTTTTTATGTCACTAGTTTGGTTATTTTGATCATTTGTCCCTGTCCAACATACAAAAAATAAAAAATGCTAGCATAGTATGCTTCCACTCATTTGTGTATTGGGAGAGCCTCCCGTGACACAACCCAATAACGCAAAAGTAGAATAAAAAAAAGAAAGTTGGTCAAAGAGATGACATAATGATGAGTTTCTGTTCTTATTCCTAGCAAGAAGATGAAATTCCTTTCGGCTGCAGATCACGGACGTGCTAAAATCCATATGGTTAACCTGCAAAAGTGAACTAGTAATGATGGGGAGCAACGATTCTAATCAGAAGAGGGGTTCCATTTTTAAAAGGGGGATTCCTGGCCATGGGGGACGACCCTTCAGATTGCAAAAGAGAGGACAGAGTTCTTGGCAATAATCAGAGAAAGAAAGATCACAGAGTCAGAGGTAAACCATTTGTTGATTCATTTTCTTTCCCATTCTCAAACCAAAATCAGTTTCCCATTACAACCGCCTCACAAATTATCAAAACCAGAAGCTAATACCAAACCAAAAATAATTTGAGAAACAGAGAGAGGGGGACAACGGCTTCACTCACCGGTTCACCACTGCGAACCGCCTCATTGCCGGCAGCTTTTTTTTCCTCCACCGTCGCGTGCCTCAGTTGCACGGCCCCCATCCCTCTTTGTATGCCAACTTACATTCCTCTTTTTCCTAGCAAATTCATCACAGCAAACCAGCCACAATAACAAAATCCATTAAAATGGAAATGAAAGGAATAGAGAAAGAGGAAGGAGGTCGTGGCGGTCACCACTTCCCTTCACCGGCGCCCCTCCGCCTCCTATCACGCGAGCTCCTCCCCCTTTGTAAGCTCTTCACGGACCTCCATTCTCAGCCTTTGACCCAGCCACTCCACCATGCTGTTCCTCCTCTCTCTCCGCCGGCACCCCCATCTCCACCGGCAGCGGTCTTGCGCCACCATCTCGGTGCAGATCCGCCAGTACCAAAATCGCTTCCCTTCCCTTTGACCCATCCACACCGCAAATCGCTGCTGCCTGCAGCGATCTCACCCACGCTGATCCCCGTTCCGCGTCGGCGTGCGTTCCCTCTTCCCATCATCACCGCGACTTCCTCTGTATCAGCCACCTATGGCCGGCGTGACTGCCATCCTTATTCCCCCTCCTCAGCCTCGGCGCATGGCTGGTTGGCCATAAGGGCCATTTGTCGATGCGGCCTTGACTGACCCCTTGCTCGCGGCGGCGTTCCTTCACCCCCTTCCTCCATGGCCGCAGCTGCTACCTTTCCTCTCCCACTCTCTCACCCTCACAATCAAAACTCAAACCTTCTCTTCTCTCTCTTGCTCTCTGTTGTGACCTCTTTCGAAAAAAAAAGAAAATGAAACCCAAATGTACAAATGAATGGTTCCAGACATTTCTAATAAAGTATTGCTAGTGTTTTTATTTATTTATTGTTATTTGTTTAGTGTTAGTTGCATTTAGACTTAGTGGATCCTTTAAAATTTCATTTGTGCTTTCCTTAGTCATTAGACAGCTTGGACTACATCATTTTGGACCATTTTCTTTTGTGTTAGGATTGCCATATATTTTAGTGAGTAGGGTACGCGTATGGCATTTTTTTTTGTGATGGAAAATTCCTTGTTTTAAGTGGGTTAGCATATTTAAGTACCCTTCTTTCACCATCTCAACCATTTTTCATTTATGAGTTCAAAATTTGGAATTGAAATTTATTCTTAGGCATTTAGCTTTTTTTTTATTTTATTTTTTACATATCAAGAAAATTAATCATTTTTATATAGAGTTGATTTAGTCGCTATATTTTATTAATTCTATCTTCCAGAATGTTTTAGCTGAGACAGCTTGACATTTTAAATTTTCAAATAAAAATTAGATTTTTATAATTCGTATTACTTGTAAATATTTCTTTAATATCTTTTTATTCTTTAAATTTTAAATTAACCAATTATTTATTATATATATTTTATTTCAAATAAAGAAGTTAATTTAGCCGAGACGGTTTGTTAACTGAATATTTTGGACATCTAAGTTGTGACAGCTTGAGGTTTCAAATTTTCAAGATTTATGATATTATTTTATTTTGTTTTGTATGTAAATATTTTTGTTCATTATTGTTATTATTATTGTAAATATTTATTTTTTATTATTATTATCCTCCTCTTTCTTTATTATCTTAATTTAAGTTAATCATTGAAATGTATATATTTTATTTCAAATAAAGATGTTAATTTAGCCGTGACGGCTTATTAACTCAATGTGACGGATACCTGAGCTGTGACAGTTTGGTACTCCGAAATTTTCTTATTTTAAGCAAGATTTTATTTTATAATTTTCTTAAATAAAAGTGTATATAAATATTTTGAAAGGTTATTAATAATTTGCACAATTAATTAAGGTACCGTTTAAAGACGGGTGTATTAGGGGTGCTGTAGGATTAAGTTCCTACCCTTCCCTAAGCATAACCGACTCCCGAATTCAGATCTGGTTTCAAAGATCATTTTTTTAAATTAAATGGTTTTTTTTCATAATTTTTCCCAATTAAATAAAAATTTGGTGGCGACTCCATTTTAAACAAAATCTTTCATTTTTCGCCGTCCTGTCGCGATCCCGGTTGCGAGAACACTAGATCTAGAAGTTTCTACATTTATAAAGAACTTATCATTGGATTTTGGAAGCTTTGATATTAGAGGAAAACACTAGAAGTCGCTAGCACTAGAAGCTTCAAGCACATGAAGCTACTAAATTACTAGAATGAGAAGCATCTAAATTAGAAGTTAGTAGATATTTAACTAATGACGTAATAAAATGTTAAAAAGGGAAAATTCTAGAACTAGAGAAATTAGAGAAATTCTAGAATTTTCTAGGCCTTGGAAGTCACCTACATTACAAGTCTATAAATAGGCCTTGTCTTTGTGTAAGGTGTGCATTAGAGAAGCAAGTAAGCTTGAGTAGAGCATTAAGTAAAGAGCTCAAAGTGTGAGGGAAAGCAAGTACTCAAGCAAGTGCTCTAACTAGTGTGCTAAGTGTAAAGTTAGTTAATAAATAATAAAGAGAGTTTTATCTTTAGTACCTTCTTGCTCAACAATTTGGCATAAGAGAGCTTGATGGTCTGGGACCAATTCAAATGGGAGGATTATTAGTTCCGGGAGGGGGGGAGCTCTTGCAAAATCGCAGTCTATGACTGTGATGTTATTGGTCTAGGACCAAAGTAGTATTGAGAAAATTTCATCAAGTCATGATGGCAGATATCCAAGTGGCTGGTGGAATTAGGAAGCTCAACTCCAAAATTACAATATATGGCAAGTAAGTATGGAGTCGTATCTCCAAGTCCAAGATTTGTGGGAGGTTGTTGGTGGTAGCGAGACCACACCACCTTTTACAAATGAAGTCAAGGCACTGCAGAAGTGGAAAATTAAAGCGGGGAAGGCGATATTTGCGTTGAAGACTATGGTGGAAGATGATATGCTGGAGCACATAAGGAAGGCATCAACACCGAAAGAAGCATGGGACACATTTGCAACTTTGTTTTCAAAAAGGAATGACATGAGGCTACAACTCTTAGAGAACGATCTCTTGTCAACATCACAAGGAGACTTGACGATCAACCAATATTTTACCAAGGTAAAATCTCTCTAGCAAGAAATTTCTGAGCTAGATCCCGATAATAAAATATCTGAGCAATGCATGAAGAAAATTATTATTCATGGTCTTAGTAAGAGTATAGAGGTTTTATTGTTGCAATTCAAGGATGGGCTACCCAACCTTCCCTTTTACAATTAGAATATGTGTTGGTTGACCAAGAGGCATTAGCCAGCTAAATGGCTGGTCTATCAGTGAAGAGTGAAGAAGAAGCACTCTTCAATGGTAGAAGAAAGGGAAAAAAGGAAGCCACATTTTAAGAAGAATTTAAATAAAAAGAATGAAAAGTCGAGGAATAAGCAAGAAGGATATTCCTGACTCGAAAAGGCAAAGAAATATGATAATGCCTGCTTCAATTGTAGGAAGCGGGGACACTTTGCATGAGATTGTTGGTTCAAGAAGAAGATGGCAGAGAGCAACACTGCAACCTCAAGTCGTCTGGTGGAAGAAGAAAATGACGTTGAAGAAAATTAAGATGCCTTCGTTTTAGTGGCAGTCAAAGAATACATTTTCTAGGAAGAAGAAATAAGTTTTGACAAGATTGACGAGAAGCTTGCAAAGTCACCAAAGGTAGAAGTGGCATTCGCAGTAACAAGCTCATTAGCTATTGATTATAATAAGGATTGGATTATCAATTCAGGTTGCTCAAATCATATGACAGGAGACAAGGAGAAGCTGGAGAGCACTATAGAGTATAAAGGTAATCGAGTTGTCATGGCAGCAAACAATTTAAGGTACCCAATCACTCATGTTAGGAAAACAGTTATCTCATCTTGTTGCAGTGATGATCAGATACGCTTACAAAATGTCTATTACGTACTTGGAATGAAGAAAAATTTACTTTTTCTTTCAGTATCACAAATAACAAAGTCATGGAAGTACTCGGTATTTGGCCTAGAGGATATTAAGATATATGACAAGATAAACATTATTGGGACACATGTATTAAAGGGCAACATTTGGAGTCAATCTACATAATATTTGCAGAATTTGCTTACGTAGATAGGACTCTAAAGAATGAGAAAGTGGATTTGTGGCATGCACGCCTTGGGCACGTGAGCTATCATAAGTTGAAGGTAATGATGAAGAAGACAATTGGAAGTGCGAGAAGATCTCATATGGGCTAGATGTCAGTATAGTAAGGCTCATCAACTTCCGTACAAAAATTCAAAGTTTCAAGCCAAAGAGCCACTAGAGCTGGTTCACTCAGATGTGCTTGGACTAGTTAAACAACCTTCAATAAGTGGATATCATTACATGGTGACCTTTATAGATGACTACTCAAGGTACGTATGAGTATATTTTATGAAGGAAAAATCTGAGACATTGGCAACATTCAAAGAGTTTAAAAAGAAGGTTAAAAATGAAGTTGGAAAGAAGATTAGATGCCTTTGCATAGATAATGGGGGAGAGTATACCTCAAAAGAATTCTATGAGTTCTTGAAGGAGTATAAGATACGAAGACAAATAACGTGTCCAAACACTCCTCAATGGTGTGACGGAGAGAAAGAATTGCCATTTGACAGAGATATGTCGAAGCATGCTACACGCCAAAAATGTCCCAAGCAAATTCTGGGTCGAGTACATGAAAACTGCAGCTCATGTGATAAATCAACTTCCACAAGCCAAGCTAAGGTTCGTGTTACTGTTCGAAATGCTATGGAAGCTCAAGCCCATGGTGAATCATTTCCGAGTATTTGGTTGTGTATGCTATGTCTTTGTGCCAGATCACTTGAGGAGTAAGAAGGATAAAAAGGCTATTTGCTGCATCTTTGTGGGATATGATAGTCAGAGAAAAGGATGGAGATGTTGTGATCCCACAATGGGTAAATGTTACACATCAAGAAATGTAGTATTTAATGAAACCTCCTCTTGGTGATGTTGTGATCCCACAATGGGTAAATGTTACACATCAAGAAGTGTAGTATTCGATGAAACCTCCTCTTGGCGGTCACCATAACAGGTAATTCTACCCGATTTTAAAAATATTGAAGGCATGATAGAAGAGCAAACGGGGAGCAAAAAGAGAGCGAAGTACTACAGTCTCCAAGTCCAAGTCAGGTGGAGACACACACACAGAGTCCTTGGAAAATTATAGTTCATCGACAGGAATGAGAAGAGCTCAAACAAGAAGAAGAAGTTCAAATAGAACAATCGACACTTAAGAGAACCACCAAAGAAAAGAAGCCAAATCCAAAGTATGCAAATATTGCAGTGGTCATGGAAAGAAAGGAGCCTACAACATACAAAAAGGATCTAGTGTTGAGGGGGAGAAATGAAAAACATCAACACTAAATCTAGAAGTTCCTACGTTTATGAAGAACTTACCATTGGATTTTGGAAGCTTTGATATTAGAGGAAAAAGCTAGAAGTCTCTAGCACTAAAAGCTTCAAGCACATGAAGCTACTAAATTACTAGAATGAGAAGCATCAAGATTAGAAATTACTAGATATCTAACTAATGATATAATAAAATGTTAAAAAGAAAAAATTCTATAACTAGAGAAATTCTAGAATTTTCTAGCCCTTGTAAGTCACCGACATTGCAAGGCTATAAATAGGCCTTGTGTCTTTGTGTAAGGTGTTTACTAGAGAAGCAAGTGTACTTGAGTAGAACATTGAATGGAGAACTCAAAGTAGTAAAGTTATTCAATAAATAATAAAGAAAGTTTTTTTTTTTTAGTGTCTCCTTACTCAACAAGAGAGACCCTAGCAAAAAAGAGGATGTGTTAAGCTTAGCTGTGTGAAGATAAATAAAAACAAAAGAGTCACATAGTGAGAGAGGGGAAGAGAGTGAGAAAGGATTATAAAAAGTTAATTTAATAATTAATTAAAATTAGATAAAATTATAAAATTATCCATATTATAGATCGGTTGAATTTAAAAATAGAGTTGAGTTTTCTGTGCAAGTAAAATGAGGAGATACGAATCTAATGAATGTGTGGAGGTGACGACGAATAACAAAGAAAAGGCCTGATTGTGTCATGAACAAACAATGCTACTTATCAAATCAAATTAATTATTAACAAATGATGTGGACATGTACGTATACCCCGGGGAACTGTACAAAGTTGTACTTCTTGGGTTAGCATCTTTAAAGAAGTTAAGTATAATCACAAGCCTTATCATAGTTAATAACTAACTAAACTTCTTAAACATTTACTCAATAATTTGATTTCTAAAGGTATATATAGAGAGAGAGAGAGTCAATTGACCAGAAGTAAAATTCACATATAAAAGTTTTGTATCTTAGGTAGCGTTTGGTTTGTGTATCAGGAGGGACAGAGACAGTGGAGACGGAGATAGAAAAAATATTGTCCCTGTATCATGTTTGGTGGTGGAGATGGAGATAGAAAAATATTGGTCATTGACCACCATTGGCCGCCGTTGACCGCCGTTGACTTCCGACGTTGACTCCGCATTGACTGTTGACTCCCCCCCTAGCCGTTGACCGCGCGGCCGACGGTGGCAGGTGGTCCCCATTTTCTATCCCCACTTTTTGGAGGGACGGAAATACAGAAAATTTTTATCTCTGTGACAGAAAATTTTTCCGTTCCCATACTCCGTCTCCATCACCAAACATGATACAGGAACAGAAAATAAAAAATTGTCCCTGTCCCCCTGTCCTGGGATCCCAGGAAACAAACACTTCCTTAAAGAGAGTAGCCGTTACTTTTAATAATAGATGGTCTATATTCAGCTAAGACCTTTTATGGTAACCACCACTTGTATGCGGAGGCCGTTTCCTTAGTTGACTAAAGCAGAGAGTTGGTGGTTATATATGCATCTTAGTATAGAGTCTTTAATAGTAAATTATTAATCTACTTGAAAGCTTGATGCTTAACATTCTTATTTATTGAATGGAAAATTTCAGTGCTAAAAAAGTAATATATAATGAAACCATCATATATGTGCTCCGCCGACAAATACATTATCCCCAGGACATGGAAGAAGACTGTTTGATTTTCTTTTCATTACTATATATATATATATAGTTATCGCTGACTATATATAAAGAAACAGTTATTCTACACTTGCTACCTTAGAATTAACGAGCTAGTGTCCTCTCAAAGTCAGCTGCAGAGTTTAATTGAATGTTCGTGACAACAAATTTAACTGAGACGAGTTCTTCTTTGTGTATGTAGCAAATTGATTTTGTTCTGTGTGTGTATATATATATATATATATATATGCCACTTTAGTATAGTTATCAAGCAAAGGCAGTCATTACCAAAAAAACCACAAGCAAAGGCAGATGTATTAAGTTACTTTTCGTCTTTTCTATTCTCTCTATTTATCTAAATTCAAATTAAAGAAATAGAAATAATTTCATTCTCTCAGCATTTCTTTCAGTTTTTTTTAAAACAATATCAAAATAAATTAACAGAGGTTAATTTCCGAACCCATTGCTTTCCTGCAACTAACAACCTTTGAGTAAGAGTTTTGTACGATATATGCCTTTCCGATATCTATTGCGGGAAGTACTAACTGGATTTGATAATTGATAAATTAATAATGTTACACTTGGGGAAGTGCTTATTGAACTTTCTAAATTAATAAGTTTTAAGTTAAGCATATGCTAAGAACATTTATTTCCACATCAAAGGTAAATTTGTTCAGTCTTGCTGAGGCATGTGTAAAGCGATATTTAGTTAATCAAACCACTACTTCCGTGCAAGTTTGATAAGAATAAGTTTTACTAATGATTTGTTGTAGATAGTCATTTTTTGTCATGATTGAGTCATGGTGTATTAATGGATTTTATCTCATACTTTTTGGGCCGGCATTATATATTGTTAATGAAGAACATATTCCTTAGCAACAAGTCCAAGTTGGACATAATTTAAACAGTTTCTCATGTATGCCCTTAGAAAGAAGGAAAAAAAAATGAAACTTAGTAAATGCTATATGTTATGTGTTAATAATAATGTATTATTTTTTCAAATATATATATTCGTTATGAAATGCTAATTCCTTGAAGATACTCGAAAAAAATATTTTTTTCACAAGTTTCTTTTAACATTATTTAAATATTATTTTCTTACGCAAGCATATATAGTAGTGAAACTAACTATTTAATTTAAACGTAATAGTTAAATAAAGTCTTCTGGTAATATTTTTAATAAGCCGTAGAAACTCCAAATATTATAAAACAAAGACAAACAACTAAAATAAAGTGATAAGTTCTATCAATGATAGTATACGTTAAATGATAATATTTTAAAAATAAATTACTCAAAAGTAACTTCAAAAAGGATAATATTTATATTTTGATATTACTATGATCGATATATTCAATAAATGAATATTAGTAATTATTAATGAATAAATATTAATAATAGTTTTAAATCACAATTGAAATATATATGGATTATTAGTACGTGTGTCAAAATTTGAATGAAGGGCTCAGATGCCGATGTGATTGGCTGCAATTTTCCAAGAATTTCTTCAAATTGTTGATAGTTCTCTTTTAGTGAAGTTTTGGGATAATATGCTTGTTATGTAGAAACTGAGAATGTTTTCTCTCAATTTTAGGATCAAATTCTATGGTTCAAATTAGAAAGTCAATTTAAAAACTCATGTGACCTCTTTAATTTCTTCTTTAGTCTTATGTGCCTCCTTTACTCCTCCTCCAACCTTGGCATCCACACCATCTTTGATGTGCCTTCTCTGGTGCCATCTAAGTCAATATAATCTTTTTGGCACTCAAGTTTAAGGACATCCCTACTCAAAAGGGCAAACTTTATTGGGTGGAAGGGTCCTTAAGTAGGCTTAGACACATGATTATGATTCATCACATAGGATTACTTACCCCTGAATAGAATGGAATTATGTGATTTTCCATTAGTTAATTCAACCTTTAATAGCGGCAAAATGGCAATAGGACTAAGATTAAACAGATTTAAAAATGTTTTGATTGAAAAAATGTATGTAATAAAATCAAAATTCATTTTTTTTGTTATATAAACTTGTTTAAACATTTTAATTATTTGATTAAAATTAATAAAATTTAAAAATAATGATACATTGAAAAAAAAATAGGATATAGAATAAGAGAGAAACATTCTTTAACTCTTCTGGGAGGAGGCAAAGGGTGGCTAGAGTAGTAGACTTTGAGGATACCTTGCTCTAAATATTGGGTTTTTCTTAGATCTCATTCTCCTTGCTACTTTCTTCTTTTTGTTTTCTTTTTCTTTAGGTGAAATATAAATTGAAAATGAATTATGACTGAGTTTTTGTTTGCTTAATATTGGAATTGATAGATTAAAAAGTTTGTCATTACCTAACTTGAGCTATGACCAGTGTGTAGGAAACATGTTCCCCTGCAAGCCTTAATATGCAAGTTTACAGAAAAATAGGCAAAGTTTCCTCTATTTTTGGACATTCCCAAATTTAGAAATACAACATGTATGATAAAAAGAATACAATACAAAATCGGGTTTCAAACATTCTCAGAATGCACCCCCAGCAACAGAATAACCAACTCAATATAATTAGAATGTAGTTTAAAACATAAGTCCAAGGTAAGTTTACAATTCTTTTTCATAACATAGTTTATATAACTAAGTCTTAAATATCAAGATAAACATAAACATCAATAGTAACTAAATTTGAGGACCCTGCTTGTGATATATGGAGCATTAAAATAGTTATAGCATGATAAAACTCAAAAACTAAGTTCCAGTATACAAAAAAGGCCTCCTCAGGAAGGTTCACCAACTCAAACAATTGTCTACTACGGAGTCACGGGATTGGAACTTGGAGCTGCACCTATATCTTGAAATGAGGGGAAAACAACAAAGTGAGTTTTGCAACTCAATGGTAAATAGGATGTCTATAATCCACATGAGACAATAATATATAATCAATAAGTATAACAATAATAACTTTATAGTTCATATAAATTCAACAAATTTTTTTATTTACGGAAAATATTTTTTGAAAACAACTAGCTTTATATAAAATAATAAGGAATCGTCAAATACAGGATAAACAGAAGGATTCACATTCAACCAGGCATTCCTTCGTGTAATCCTAAAACAAAACGATCTTACCCATGTGAGTAACCATAGAACAAAGGGATCCACCATGTGGTCCTAATTATATATAGTCAAGGTGCACCAAGGCTAATGCCTACTGTCATTAGTTACAAATCCTGTAAGAGATTCTCCCCAAAATATAGAGAAATGATACGTGACAATCACAATACATACACTAGCTACTTACACCCAGCAAAAAGACAAAAGTGACGTATGTATTGCGGTGGATATGAAGGGGCAATTTTGGACAAAGTAGGAAGACAAAAAATGAAAGAAAAGCAACATTCCCTACCTATTCACTATCTCTTTATTTTTCTTTCTTTCACCTACCAAGCTTTCATTTTCTCTCTCTTTATCACATTTTTCTCTCTAGTTCTTCATTGTTCATAGAAGGAAGAAGAAGAAAGGGAATCAAGATATGTGGACAGCGCACAAAACTTATCCTCATGCATGAAAGATTAGTTTATTCCATTTGATTTTTTATGTGTTTATGGTTTATACCCTAAGACATGGATGATTACTTTTTTTTTTAGATTTTTAAGCAACAAAACGAATTGAGAATGACTCTGCTAGAAGCTGAGATTTGCTGTTATTGTAGAAAACTGGAGTTGAAAACTTGTAAATGCAGGTTCTGCAAAGTTGTAAACTAGTGCACAAAAAGTTATAAATCAATAGCAAAATATTGTAAACTAATTAAGGAAACATACTAAACAGGTTCAGGGTTAAATGTAAAATTATATTACGAAAATGTGTAAATCAGTATGCAAAAAATTGTAAACTAGTATGCAAAAAGTTGTAAATCATTGCATAAAAAGTTGTAAACTAGTAGCAAAATGTTGTAAACCAATTGAGAACATATACTATACAGGTTGTTGAAAACTTGAGTTGAAAATTTGTAAATACATATTACGAAAAATTATAAACTAGTATGTAAAGAGTTATAAACCATTGCATAAAAAGTTGTAAACTAGTAGTAAAATGTTGTAAATCAATTGGGGACACATACTAACCAGGTTGTTGAAAACTGGAGTTGAAAATTTGTAAATGTGTGTTATGAAATATTGTAAACCAGTATACAAAAAGTTATAAACCAGTAGCAAAATATTATAAACCAATTAAGGACTCTATATTTTCATAATTTTATAAATATAAAATAGATCTAAATATAATAATAGAATTAAATTTTAGTCATTAGGAATGTGTTTATTAGTTTTATTCGGTGCGTAATTTGATTTGTTACGTTGTGGAAAAAAAAAGTAAGATCTTTTATATATATTCACACGTATATATAACGTTTAGGGTTTAGGGTTTAAACCCTATATATAACGTCAGTTTAAAGACATAATCTAAGTTTAAAGATTTTAAAATTAGATCAAAAAGGAAATTTAAAAATTTTAAAACTGTACTAATAATATTGTCTTAATAATATTCATAATTGTATGAATATAAAATAGAACTAAATAATACACTAATGAAATTTAATTTTTATTTATTTATAAAATTTAATTTTAATCGAGAGTGTTATGTTAATTAGTCTAATAATGACAATTATGTTTATTTATTTAGTAATGAGACTGTTGTGTTTACTAAATTTAATTTGGTTTACATAATCAAATATTTTTTTTAAAAGTTTTATAGTTTAATATAAATACTATTTAAGAGTCTGAATAGGTGAAAACATAGAGTCTTCTATTGGTTTACAACATTTTGCTATTGGTTTATAACTTTTTATCCAATGGTTTACAACTTTTTGCATACTGGTTTACAATATTTCGTAATGCACATTTATAATTTTTCAACTGTAGTTTTCAACAACCTGGTTAGTAGGTGTCATCAATTAGTTTACAATATTTTGCTACTAATTTATAACTTTTTTGTGCAATGGTTTATAACTTTTTGTATACTGGTCTACCAATTTTTATAACACGCATTTACAATTTTTCAACGCTAGTTTTCAACAACCTATTTAGTATATGTCCTCAATTGGTTTACAACATTTTGCTACTAGTTTATAACTTTTTATGCAATGGTTTACAACTTTTTATATACTGGTTTACAACTTTTTGCAACACGCATTTATAATTTTTCAACTCCATTTTCCAACAATAACAGCAAATCTCAACTTTTAGCAGAACCATTCTCAATTTATTTTATTATTGAAAAAACTAAAAAAAAAAAAAGCATCAATGTCTTGAGACATAAACCACAAGTGTATGAGAGATCAAATGGAATGAGCTAAGTTTCATATGTAACGATTAGTTTTGTGTACTACCAATTGATCTTGATTCTCCTTCTTCTTCTTCATCCTATGAATGATGAAGAATGAAGAGAGAAACATGAGAAAGAAAGAGAAAATGAAAGCTTTTGGGTGAGAAAGAAACAAGAAAGAGGGAGAGAGAGAGAAAGAGAGAGAGAAAAAACTATGAAAGAATGAAGGACGTTATTTTTTCTTTCTTCTTTCCTCTTCCTACTTTCCCCTCCGTAGTTATATAATCCCCATACATTTATTTTGTCATGTAGCTTAGTGTAAGTATTTGGTGGAGTTATAAAGATAGTCACGTATCATTTCTCCAAAATACATACTAAAGTCCATACATAGCTTACTAATTTAGTTTTCAACATTTTATAAACGGCTCATGCCCACAATTCTCATTTCCTTTCTCAAATCCATAGTAGAGACAGAATTAATTTTCAAATATTGTAAATATGATTTCCAACCTTTCTTTGTGCAATACACATTTTCAAAATCAAAATCATATCATCTCATGTGTCATTTTCTTATAAACAATAAGCTAACAAAATGTATTTAATTTCATTAAAATTATTTAACGCAACCAAATAATTATTTTTCAGTTTCTAAATTTCTAAAATATGTTTAGAGCTAATTTAACATGAATAAAAATAATTATGGACATAATGTCTGCTCATAAACTGGTTTAAAAGAGCCGAAGACTAACTCCCAAGTGCCACCAATCCAATGGTTGATGCTCAAATGTTCTACAACTCTAGGAACAAGATAAATACAATATTAGTGAGCTAACAACACCATTAATTTACACTAACTAGTCCTATATAGTAGAAAGCCCCAAATTCATACACTTAGGGTCCTCAAAACGTCAATCTACAAAAAATAACTATATAGAAAGCTCAATAAGATAAATAGAGCAAGATTGTCACTTACCCACTACTCTAGGAGGATGATTAGAGGTAGAGAACGATCTGAAATCCATTGCTCTAACTGGTTCCTCCACTTAGAGAGAGAGGAGAAGGGGGTGGTTTTGATGGTGATGTTGGCGAAGATAAGGAAGGTGATGATGATGGGGAGGAGAAGGGTGGTGGTTGAGGTGGAATTGTTGTTGAGAAGGAGAGAAATGAGGAAGAGATGAAGAAATAAGAAAGAAAGAAGGAAGAAGAAGAAATCACGTTCTGGATGCGGAGGAAGTGAACGAAAGAAATGAAGGAAAAAGGAGGGTCTAGAGTGGTCTATACCACTTAAGGCCCATTGATGGTCTATCCTTTTTTTTATTATTTATTCAGTTGTAACAAAGTTTATCTTTTGTTCTTATTGCAATTTGTAATGTGGCCTATATTATGTATTGATAAGGAGGTCATGCATGAATTGTAAAACTTATTTATGTTCTAAATCTATGAATAAATTACATTATTATCAAGATTTAGGAATTTATCTTGTGTTCTAGATTAGAATTGTGAGTTTAATGTCTCTGTTTGTTCAAGCATAATCAATGAATTAATGTGTGAGAGTGAAAATAGAGAATTGATGTTACCAAGGAATTGTGGTCAATTACTCATAATCAATCCTTTAATTTATTAATTTCCAACTCAAATAATAAGAATTTGTTTGATCTTATGAAAATATTCAAACTAATTAACCTGAACTTCTAACATGCTTACTCTACATACATTCATACTTATATATACATATACATATATATACAAGCAAACTATTACTTGATGAACTCAGTTCTTATGAAATGATACTTACTCACTTTTTGCTACTTGAACCATTTAGTGCATATGCCGAGTAATATGGTATCATGATCATGGATCCAACATAGTTACGTTAAATCGTGTTATTTGTAGTACGGTATCTTCCGTAACTTTACCTCTCCGTTATAATTTGTGCCTCTCGGTAAAGATGCATTCCATGTAGTTCACTTTACTTATATAAAAAACTATTTGTGTCCAAAGCTTGTCTCTACAACGCTAGTTTCCCATCTTGTTCATCCCTCGATTCTTATATTATTATTATTATATCACTTGCAGAAAGGCATGCACTGTGACACTGGATCTTGAATATGTTTAGTAGGTGCATGTAAGACTAGAGCAGAAAGATAGGAATTCATAATTGACCTTGGCATAACGTATTGTCATAAGAAAATTTTTGTTGCTTTAACTTGTGATCTTACAATACTTTTCGTGACCTTGCCATAATGATCTTCTTTAGAATCTTTTATAAAATATATCTTGACAGCTTTGTCGCTTTATTTGGAATCATGCTTAGGATTTGATTAGCTCAATATTCCAACCCATAATGCTTGTAACAGGTATAGCCTCTTAAGTTTAATGCGATTTTAAAAAGCTTTAAGAAAATAAAATTTCACTCTTGCTAATAAATATGGCTTTTGAACTAGTAATAAATGTTTGATCAAACAAGTGATATCAGAACAAAGTCATCGGCTTCAAATCCTCTGGCTGACACTAGGGGAGATTGTTGATTTTATTTGGCTATTGTCACGTACCCTTAGGATTTAGCAGGCTTAATATGCTAGCCCATGACACATATAATTGGTATAGTACCTTAAACTTGATACAGTCTTGAGAAACTTTAAGGAAATAATATTGTGACCTTGCTAATGACTATAGTTTTTGACCTAGTAGTAAGCACTTGATCAACACACCCTATTATATTCTTTTTCTAAAATTAATGAAAACCATATTAAATCTCTTTGATCCCTCTGATATTCCTCTACCAATCTCTGTAACAAGTAAATTACTTCCACAATAAACATCCTAGGCATTAAAACCAAACCAATTCTTTTTAATGTGATTCATATGTCTCAAACTTTACTCAATTACCCTCTCCCAATATTTTATAATATGACTTATAAGTTTTATTTCTTGGTAATTGTTAAAAATAAAATAGTATCTTAGTATATTTTGGATTGATTTAGATATATCTTAGATTGATTTAGATTTATTTGATTTGATATTAGATTAATTTTGTCTTTATGTTTTGATTTTATCTTTAGCCCATAAATAGGTACTTTCTCTTTGCAAATTACACATATATCTAAGAAATACATTTTATCATTTTCTCTACTTTACTTCTTATTATTTTCGCTATTATGGCATAGATTTTAACATGGTATTAGAGCCATACTACCCTTCTTGAACTCCAGTTTCTTCTATTGCTATTAGAGTTCTTAGAACTCACTCATTTTGTATTTTCCCAAGACATATCTGTGTTCTCTATGACTTCTCCACTTAGCTTCTTTGCCATGCTATACTGCCTCCACCTTTATACTCAATTGCCTCCACCTATACACTACGTTGCCTTTGTACAGTCGTATGCGTGCTATCTCCGTGCAAACTGGAGTTTATTGCCTCCGCACACTGCCAGAGTTTCCCCTATGTCGTTCCACCCAAGCCTATCTCTACAAGCAGTCTTCACACAATCCCTTATAGCTTTTGCCTCTCCGTTTGATTGTGACAAACTCAAAGCTCGACGGGCTTGGGCTTTGGGGGGAGTGTTAGAAATAAGATAGTATCATAATATATTTTGGATTGATTTAGACTAATTTGGTTTGATATTAGATTGATTTTATCTTTGGCCTATAAATAGGCACTTTCTCTTTGTAAATTACAAACATATCTATGAAATACATTTTACCATTTTTTCTACTTTACATCTTATTATTTTCTCTATTCTGCCATGGATTTTAACAATAATATTATGCAATACTATAAAATAAGGCACACATCCTCCACTTCTGACCTTTTTTGGCCTTAATTATTATCTTAGTAGCCATGTTTGCATTGTGTGGAGGTGGAAAAGGAGGTGTGGTGGAGGCAAATCTAGGCATGAAGTAATGATCATACCTATAGTAGCAATTGTAAGCTGAGTAACCTTGCTTGAAACACAGTCGACTGGTGATTCCAGATCTACGACCTCCACGGCCTTGGCACCGGGGCCAAAATAGCCACGGCCACCTCTGCCATAAGTGTGATTGTCAAAATTGCCTTGAATGTTAGGATGCATTGGTAGCTTATTTTCTTTAGCTTTCTCTGCTGCTATATGAGCCACATTGTTGGACATGTAATCTGAGAGAGCAAATTTGTTCAAAGCTTCCAAACGAGCTTCATGTGTGAGAAGCAAAGACTCCAGCTTAGGGATGAAGATTGGATCAAATCTAGTAGTGATTGACATTGCAAAAATTTTGACAGTAATTAATGAGACCGTCTAAGATCACACCTAATGATCTTGAAACAGAACAGGGTAACCAATTGACACCAGTGCATCTACAAGAGCTTTGACTCAGAGCAAATATTCATTCATCAGAATATTCTCCTTCTTCACATTGTGAAGTTTAGTTTTGAATTGGTGTAACATTGCACGAGTTTGCATTGCGCAATAGATCTGGATTTCTCCCAGATCTGAGCAGATGTGCGACATCTAATCATTCTTACAAGCTTGAAATCGCCTAGGGTAGAGAGAAAGCATGTCAATAACTGCTCCCATTGTAGGAACTCTAGGTTGTCAACGCCATTGCTAGCATCCAATGTTGCCCGGATATGGGTACGGTACCCGTACCCGGTACGAGTATGGGTATGGGATACGGTAATTTTATAAAAAGTGGGGCACGGGTACGTCAATAGTAAAATAAAATTATAAATTTTATATAATAAAATCAACAATTTTAATATAAAATAATTCTAAATTAATATGATAAAACCACTCTAATAATTTTATATGGTAAGTGATTAAATAATTACACAATTTTAAAAGTTGTTGTCCAAAACACACAATCATGGCAGCAACAACACATTAAAAGAGAAATGCATAGAAAATGGAAAGACAAAGACCAAGAACAATTAAAACAGAGACCTGCGTCACTCCAAGCTCGGATCTTCTCATCTCCTATCCTAGCATCACAGCCGGATTTGAGTCACTCCAAGCTCGGATATGCCCATCTCTTGTCCGAGGCGAGTTCATCTCCGTTTGCACGTCCGTAATGCACCAGTGACGTGCGAGAGAGAAAGTGAACAGTACAGAGAGAGAGAGCACGAACATGAAGCCGCTGTTAGCTGCTCCGCACTGCCTTTTTCCGTAAGCCGCTGTTAGCTTCCGCGGCCAGCCACAGTGATGTGATCTGGCAGTGAAGAATAGCGCAGGTATAGGAAGTTCTGGTTTGAGTGCGTGTGCTGCTTGCGGTTTTGCAGAGTGGGAGAGCGAGAGAGAGAATGAACAGTACAGAGAGAGAGAGTGAATGAACCAGTCAATGGCATACCCAATATCGGGTACGCGTAACCCGTGTGTACCTCGCCGTATCCACACGTACCCACGCGTACTCGTACCCGGTACGGATACTTTTCCAATTCCCGCGTACCCATGCTTCAGAGCTAGCATCAGCTATAGAAAGAAAACGTGGAGGAGCTTCAGTTGTGTCATCGATGAATCCTTGAAGTCTATTTCCTATGATTGCAGAGATTATGTCCTATTCCCGAAGTAGGCAATTCCAATCATTCACGTTAATTGAAATGTTAGGGTTGAAGTTAACAAACACTTGCACAAAGCAAAGGCATTTTGCATTGCTTGCTTAATAGTCGCAATTGATGGATTTGCTATAGGTTGATCCATATTCGCCATTATTGAAGCTTGATTGACGTTTGCCATTGATCCAGAGAAATGTGTTGACCAATTTTCACACCAGGATTGCACACGCTCAATGATACCATATAAAACTCATTCTATGATCGAGAGAAAAAACCAGAGAGAATATTATTGATAGTTATGTAAAATGATTTTAATAAGCTACGGGGATAATATAAAAGGTAAACAACTTATACTGAATCTATGACGTAGGGACTACACTAGACTAGAGCGGGAGTACAACACTAGACTAGAGGAGGAGTTTCCAATCTAATTAACTTGGGGTTGTTCTGACTGACTAACCACATATTCCAACTAATCATAACTGCACTAACCAATTGTTTAACTGTAACAATTCTAACTAGATTAGCTATCTAACTTTATCTTTACATTAGGAGATTTTGCCCCATCGTTAGTTAACATTGCTCGAGTAAGATTAATTAGAGTCTACAGGACTTCAGATACCAGTAGTTATAACAAAAATATATAAAGTATAAACAATTACTTCTTTCGCTTTTGCTACTGTTTAAGGATTGATGTAACTCGTCAAATGTAACTCTCGGTTCACTTACAACCTTTTCATATATTTCCTAGCCACATCATATTTTTCCATTTTTTCCCCTATTTTCACACAAGAACCATACTTTAAAATACTTCATTCTAAATTTAACTTTATCTTGTCAGAATGCATTCCATCCCACAGCTTCTCTACCTTTTAGTTTAAACCCGCTTGATTTGTTGAGAATCTCATTTGCTATTTTCTTAATAGAACATAGGGGCAATTATTGAATTAAGAAAAATAATATAACTTATTTATCCATATAAGAGTGATGAAAAATATTGAAAATTAAATTAATATGAATTAGCATTAATTACAAAATATTTTCACAATTTTTATTATTTCTGTTATAAAATCCTAAAAATAGAACATAAAAAAAAGGCAATGAGACATTTTTGTAATTGATAGTTAAGAAAAAGTAAAAAAATATATTCTAAAACTAATGGCAGTCCATTTGGATAATACAATTTATAACTTTTTTAACCTCTTTGAAAGTTAAAAGTCTATTTTTAAATTTTTGTTCTATTTGATTATGCAATTTATCACTTCTTAAGAAGTCAAATTCAATGCTTCTTGAAAAGTTATAAAAGAAAGATTCAACTTCTCAAGAAGTGTTTTTTAAAATTCTTAGAATAAATACTTTTGGTATTATGCATATGAATAAAAAAATAACTTATTCTTTATAAATTACTTTTACATAAGTGTTTAACCCAAACAAATCTTAGACTGAGTTTACGAGTTATAAAGGAAAGGAAAGGGGAGGTATCAAAGGAAAAGAAGGAGTTTAGAGGGTTTACTTTATCTTGTTCATGAGCATAAAAGTGATGCGTAGAAGAAAAAAGATGGTTTATAATATAATTTTAAAATTTTACATAGCCTTCTTTAAAATAATTAAGCATGATGAAATATGATAATATTAATTTTAAAAAATTCTCAAAATATATTCTTT
>CM062353.1:73356267-73374267 GCA_031216105.1 Dalbergia cultrata | reverse complement strand
ACTTTTTTCAGTTTCCACATTATCACCACCATTACCACTATTGTTACTTGGTGGACTTAAACCACCACTGTTTTCAGAATTTGCATCATCATCACCAACTTCCACATTTTCATCATCAGTATCCACTATAGGCAACCACTCGGCGTTTTGTACTCCCTCTAATAGTGGATTTTCTCTTTCTTCAATCCATGGTGACAATGGATCATCATCTTGAAAAATGTAGTCAAGATTAATTGGATTATAACTAGCTTCAATCTCTTCTTGACTTCTCCTCATTTCATGCCTCATTTTCAGCTTCATATTATAAAATGTAAAGACAAGTTTTTGCAATTTCTTATATTTGAGTCTATTCCTTGCCTTGGTATGGATATAACTGAATGTGCTCCAATTTCTTTCAAAATTTGTGGCTGAAGTTGTTTGACTTAGAACTTTTACTGCCACACGTTGAAGTTCAGGAGCACATTTACCAAATATCAACCACCATTCAGCTATTTAAATTAATCAAATAAAATAAATAAATTATTAGTTACAAAAAAATAAAAGCTAAAATAAATTTATTTGCATCAAAATGGAAAACAAAGAAAAATAACACTTTACCTGGATTCATTTGATTCTAAGCTCTTTGAGCTTGTAGTGTTCCAAAAGTTTCTTTCATCTCTCTGAAAAGTGATAACTATATACAGCAATATAACATGTCAATATCTAAATATATTATATTAAATTATAAGTACTAAATTGCAATGTAAAATTATTACTAACCTGATTTAATGCTTTAATTTGATCATCTAAATTTCTTTCCAATTTCATGATCACACTGTTTGTTCCATCAAATGTTTCTTTATATACATCAGTCCCATGTTCAACTCCATATTGAAATTGTGGGTTAAGAAAATAGCCTGGAAAGAAGTTAATAAATTATAGTGTGTACATCTATGAATTATAAATATGATGAAAAAAAAAGTATCAATTAGTAATTAAATTGATGTACCTGCAGAATGAAGATCACAATGCATGAATCTCCAGCGTTCATCTATTAGTTCATTGTACCTACTGTGATAATGAGAATTTAGTTGAATAGATTGTTTGGCTCGATCAACGACTTCATATATAAAACCCAATGTCGGCTTCTCATCACCATCAACCAGTCTCAAAACTTTTACAATAGGCTCAAATACTTTCAATATATCATTAGCTTTGGTCCAGAAGTCATTATTTACAACAATATTCTGTGCTTGATTCTTTGGTCCATTTTTTTCTCTACCAAATTTAGATCTTCTAAATTCTTCATAGTTGAACATATTTCTTAACCCTTGTTTTTGCTTCACAATTGCTTGAAATTGTAAGAACTGTGTTGCAAACCTAGTAATTCCAGGATGAACAATCTCTCTTTTTCCAGTATATTTTTTCATGAGATTCTGATCCATATATGATTGTAGATGAAGGATGTCACAATCTTTGCTTCATCTAATATTCTTGTCACATTTTTCTTCTTTCCTATATCCTCCAAGCAAAGATCCAAACAGTGAGCTGCACATGCAGTCCAATATAGATGTGGCCTCTTTTCCATCAATTTTTTACCAGCTGCTTTCAGTGCTTTTTCATTATCTGTAACCACCTGGACCACATACTCTTCTCTTATTTCCTCAACAACTTTATCAAGCAATTGAAAGTAATAATTTGTATCTCTCTTGTCAGCACTAGAAGCATCAATGGATTTCAAAAAATTGTTCCCTTACTGCAGTACACTAAAAAATTCATAATATGTGTATGGTTTATGCTGTCTGTCCAACCATCACACATTATTGTCATACCTCTCTTACTCCATGTGCTTTTCAATTTATTTATCCATGCCTGCATATTTTTATATTCAGCTTCTAGATACACATCTGAAATTTCATAAGGAGTTGGGCACTTAACTCCTCGGCCTACCTCAGCAGCAGCAACAATTACATTATGCAACCAAGGAGAGTTAGATAAATTCATGGGCAAACGCTCATAAATAATAAATTTGCTTACAGCTTCTCCAAGTTTCTTCCTTAGTGTTTTCATTAAGCTGGTACTAACTTTTGGCTACTTTGTTCTTTTGCTTCTCACAAGGTTTATATCAGTAGACCTCAAAGTAAAAGAGGCATCTTGTGATGTTGCTGCTCCACTAACACTTGCACGGGAGCTTCCACCAGGCTCATGTACGTTGCTAAGTCCTCCAATTTGTTGTCTGAATCGTTGTCTATCAACCCACTCTTGTTGTGATGCTATGCTTGCTTGTGTAGCCAACCTTATTTGGTCATAATATGATCTTCTATGTCATCTTCATCGTCAGCTCTTAAACGTGCTTCAAATTCTTCCTTTCTTTTTTTGGAGTCAATTTTCTTTGCTTTTCCGTCCACAAGGAGCTTCATCATGCTTTGTTGGACCAATGTTGTAACTCTAGCACAACCAAACACCTGCCCTTTGTAATGTGCTATATGCTGCTTCAATCTACTAATGCCACCCATTATTACTCTATTGCAGAGTTTACATCTAATATTGTTTCGATTTGTGCCAGTCAAAGGTTCTCCAAAATGCCATCCAATATCATCACTTGGAGCACCCTCCAGTCTCCCTGTAGGAAACTCTTCTCTTGGTGGCATTGTAAAAGTTTATAGTACCTGCTCACAAAAATATATAGTAATTAATAACTTCATTTAAGACAAATTTAAATATGACAAGTCTAATTAATTTAACACAAAATATTTATCTAAAAAATACATTATATATAAAAATTAAAATAAAATAAAATTCACATCATCATTTTTTTCCTTCTATACCTATTTTATATAAATAAAAATACATTTAAAACACTCTTTATTTAATATATTTTATTTTTATGTTAATATAAATTATAATCACTTTGCACATTTGTCTATCCCGTCCCAAATTTAAAACTAAAAATTTGCTAGGGAGGTTTGCTGAGCCTAATTTGCATACGTTATATATATTATATATTATTATATTATATATAGAAAAAAAATAAAAAAGGCCGCTTCAAAAAAGGCCGCTGCTGAAGTTGCACACTCATCAACTATCTATATGTATTATTATATTATGTATAATATATAGAAAAAAATTAAAAAGGAAAAATGCTAGCCCGTGGAGCTCGTGGATCGCGTGGTCTTCTTCAAATTCTTCTATAGCCTTCTACTCTTCTATCTATATGTATTATTATATTATATATAATACATAGAAAAAAAATTGAAAAGGAAAAATGCCGCCGCGTGGAGCTCGTGGACTGTGGGCTTCTCCAAATTCTTCTATAACCTTCGATACAAATTATATATACTATATATTAATAATATTAAAATGAAAGATTTCTTCTTCCACGGTTTCTTTCCTTTCGTGGACAATGAAAGCCACTGACCACTCATCCGGCTTGCATCTTCTTCTTCTCGATCTACCCATTTTTTATTTTTCAAAATTAAAAAATCACACCTTCCTCCCCTCAAGCCACAAAGTACACAGATCTACACTAATTGATCAAAAAAAAAAAATTTGAAAATAACAAAGCCAAAGAACAGAGCTTACTTTCTCCTAGGTTGGCTTTTAATGATTTGAATGGAGATGGAAAATGCGAAGCCGAAGGAGATCAGAGATCACAGCGACAAGGATTTTGGGTGGGCATGGAAGATGGAACCTTTTATCTTCCTCTTCCTCTCCCTTCGGCCACCACCATCACCACCCACTTTGCAAGGCTTCCCTTGATGGTTACTGCCGATAACACAGAGAAAATGAAGAGAGAGAGAGCAAACAGAGAGGTTTCTGAATGAATGAGTGTATTCAAGTTAAATGTTAGATCTTCGTATACAATTTGTGTATTATTGATGATTGATGTGCATTGGGGAATCTTTCTGTTTCTCTTTCTGGTCTATGAAGAATCTTTTGTTTGAAAAATAATAAAGGGGACAAAAGTTGATGTACGAAAGGCTGGCTTCAACAAAAAAAGGGACATTTTGTGTGATGCGTCCCATTGCGGCCGCTACGCCGTTATGTTGCGGCCGCAACGCTATTACGTTGCGGTTTTGTCCGTGATTTAAGTTCACACCGTGATTGCAGTGCGATGCTGTTGCGGCCACTGCCGTAACCACAATATTGCGGCTGCATCATGTGATGCGGTCCGCAATTTACAACACTGGTGCTGAACTTGGGGAGATCGTTGATGCCGACAAATCCAAGAAGGTGGGGTTTGCCCTTTCTATTTTGTTAACAGCGTCATGAGGCTGCTGGTGTTTGTGGCTGGTTCGGTGAGGCCGCCGTTTGGACAGGTAGTTGGCTCGTAGTGGTTGCAACCCGGTGGTGTCACAGTGCTTCTGCTTGTTTCTTAGTGCACATCCTTTGACCTGCTACGGGTGTGGTGGCGGATTGTAGTTGAAGTTGTGGGCTCCATTGTTACGAGTTTGCTCGCCAGAGCCATGATGGCAGAGGCTGGCTTGTGAAATTCAAAAAGCCTTTTAGTTTGGAATGATGGCTTCACTGGTTTGTTGGCGGCTGGAAGACAGTGCTATTGTCACAAAGTAGGAATGAAAAGAGCCGGTAGCCTGCCGGGGAATAGACTTCCCCCATAGCTGCCTGGAAATTTAATTTGTTGGTATACTGTCTCTGGTTTTCTAGATATTTGGTTTAATCCATGATAAGGGAGATATTCCAATTAAGAGTTGTGTTTGCAGCGATTGTGTTTATGGTGGAATTAATTTATTTGATGAAGGATGCTCTTGATGAGGATTTGTTTCCTATCATGATGATTTTTTGAGGTCTGGTTCATTTTGCAGACCTTAATGGGGTAGGCTTGTTTACTGGCCCCACGGTAGGCACCAATGTTTTTACCTAGAAGTAGCGATAAGGATGCAAGTAGCTCCAACGTCCGTGTAAGCGAGGGGTGGGGTACCTGCAAAGACACTCTGACGCTCAAGTAAGTGAATGAGAGAGGCATAGAGTGGTAGAGAATAGCATGTAATAAGGTTATGATACCTGAGGGCGTTAAGTCCCTTATATAGTGTGAGGTAACCCCATGGTAGATTTGTTATGATCTAGTAAATCTGTTATGATCTTCCTTAAATGTAGGAGATATACCTATAATTTAGTTAATACTAAAGATAATGATCATATATGATAAGATAATAATAGGATATTATGAGATATATAAAAATCCTGTATGGAGAATCTGTGGGAGACACTATGCCATGTGGGCAAGTTTTGGGACCCCTCGAGAGAGTTCTCTGATATTGGGCTGAGGTCTGGGACCTATATTTCTAGTCTAGTACAACTTTTAACATAAAACTCAACTTATTATGAACAAAAGTTATAATATGGGTAATTTTGTAATTCTATCTTATTCTAATTAATTGCTTCTCTCTCTTTCCACTCTATTGTTAGTCCTAGATAAACTTTTTACCACATATATCCTACAAGAGGTCTATTGATAAGGCAAAAGAGGTTCTTGTTTCTCATCAAAAGATTTGTTTTCTCCTTGAGAAAATATATAGCCCACAACTTTGGATTAATTTCATACTTTCATGTGTATAATAAGCATTTCATCCTATACTTATATAAAACACTTAAACTACTAGGAATTTCATGAGTTTTTTTTTTCCTTGTAAGTATGGTTTGTTGTCTATCAAAATGATGCAATGAGAACACCAATGAGTGCATAGATTAATTGGCAGCGGTCGCACTAGCTTAACTGGGATTAGAACGGTATGTTGCTATTAGAGAAGCTAGAAGGGAGGGCTTTCTCGTCCTTGTGGTCCCCTCATCAGCTCGAACATGATTGTCTTCAATAGAAAAATACATGTCGTTTCAAAGTAAAAAGAAAACATTTGAGAACAAACATTTAGAAAGAACTTGTGGCTTCTAAATTTTGGAGCTAACAATGATTGTCAAATTGACAAAGATTATTTTTGTGCAAAGTTCTTAAATTTATGCATATAGTTTTAGGTATTATCGATTGATCCGACATTTCTCGTTAATGTTTTCTACAATATATTTGATTTTTTATGTATCACTTTTAACACTAATTATCAAATATTTGTGAATGCATGCATGCAGCCGACAAATAAAGACGCTTTCGAGGTAGAGGTCCAGCCTAACGTTGAGTATGCATTCACTGTGGCACTACTTACAATTGTTCATGAGATCAATCTAAACGCTATGGGTGCAAATGTCAGTCAAATATTTAATAATTAATTCAGTTATTAAAGCTTCTAAATACTTCATTGACTAGAGTTTCAACTTGTTATCGTTTAGTTAGTAGTTCGACTTTGAAAGATTCACAACAATTATCGTATATTTTATTGTAGGAAATAGTTTGTTTTTATGGGTATATAAGATGAACTAAGTGAAGAGTACAAGTTAGGAGCATCCATAGGCTGTTACTTTAAGCTTTTAGATCAAGATGTAACATTTGGCTTGCTTCTAACTGTGGGTTCTCACTTTTAAGGTAATTAAAGGTGACAAGAATGGGTTCTCTGAGGCTGGTGGTGTAATGGTTTTACTGGCCATGACTGAGATGGAAACAAGAGTTTTGAAGGATGTTGAAAATGAGGAGGAACATAGATGAAATGCAGCGGAAGTTATGGAATCTTGGAATAATGACGCAGACGTAACATGTTTGCGATTGGGTAGATGGTTTAATATAATGATATATGCTTCAGGTAGTGGAGACTATTGTTGGTGTAGGTCATGGTAATTTTGGATGAGCCATGTTATTTGAGCATCTAAAGGATGCGGATGTCAATTACTTTAACATCATTAAACGTAAGGGATAAATGGGATGAGTGAAGACCATTACACATTCAATGGAGACATTATCTACTTTTTTAGTGTTCAAATAATATTTTTAATTTTGGATTGCTTTTCTTGTACAATATCTCCACTTTCAGTGGCGACCTCTTGTTATTCAATTATCAAAAAAATAAATAAATAAATAAATCAAGATTTTGCTTGGCTACAACTCAAAAGGGTCCAATTCAAAGTCCTTGCTAGACATTAAACGCAACTATGGGTGCATGCAAATGCTTAGTAATATAATGAATTTGTATAATTAAAGAAGATCCCAATGCTTCAATGACGTCTGGAGAATTTCTACTATATTTTATTTTGCATTTGGATTTATTTAGGATTTTTGTAATTCCTTGCATATTTTTCTAGACACACTTGATCATTTTAATATTATTTAACGCATCTTATGATAAATGTCCTATTTCTACCTTTACTAATTTTATTTTCTTTCTTATATTGACGAAACTCCTGAACACACCCATAGATAATAAGCTTTATTTATTTATTTAGCTATTTTTTTGTAAAATTATAAAATCGTCCTTAAGTCCTTCCAGAAACTTGTTGCTTGCCTATTGCCTCCTATTTGACATTGTATATAGTTGATGCACTAATCTCATGGAGAAACAAAAAACACAAAATAAATAAGGGAAGAGAACAGTGGGAAAAAATTGAATATGCTGAACACAGGGTAAACTTTGGGTAACAAAACTATTATAAAATTATTGCAAAAGGAATATGAACAACAACATTAGACCAAAAATCGCAGCGGTTGTCCTACACGCAGTAAAAAGCTTCTCTATCTTTGTGTGCTTATCAGGAAAAAAAAAAATCGTAACAGACCAAGGATCTGTTCGGATATACACTATCTATAGTTGAAAAGAAAAAATTAGAAGTTAAAAGTCATGTCTTAAGTACATTTTACTACGTACAAAATAATTTATTTATAAGGTATCTGTCAAAAATTATTTTAGGTTACTTTAACCTAAAGACTTATTCCGTTTGTTTATAACTCTCATGTCAGGTAAAAAACAAATTGTACGATAATTACTTTTATTTTCACTTTTACCTTCTACACATTCTCTCACACGCACTTCTAATAATAATACGAGGGTAAAATATATTTTATTTCTATGAATTTTTAATCATATGTAATTTATATCTTGATTTTTCAAAACGTACTTAAAAACGCTCTAAGCATTTTAAATAATGCAAAAATTCCTTAACGTAATTTTGACAACTGGTAAAGGTATAATTTATGTTTACTCAATTCCCTTTATGCTTTTAATTTATACAACCTGACACAATACTTGTGAATTTACATATATACTTAATCCCTGATTTTTTTAATTTGTGTAATCCAACGCTCTCTTATGATCTAAAATTTTACACTGTTTAGAATGTTGGAATTTCTTGTACTATTTAAAGGGTTTATAATATTGCGCGATGCATATTTTAAAAACTCAGAGGCTAAACATCTAAAGTTTGGATAAGCATTTAACCCATAATCTAATAATAAATGATGCATATTTTCCTACCTTTCTTTTAAAAGGACTATTTTATCAATACAAACTTTTTTTTTCACAGTACATGCTTTCTAAATGATTTCTTATTGTTAGAGTCAGATTTTATTTGGCCGCAACCCAAAATGTTACAATTCAAAGTCAAAACGGTGTCTTTTTCCCTTCCAGTTGTCTAATTTTGTCTTTTGCACACCGGTTGTACTTAGTGATGACTAGCTAACATGTCCTCAATGCAATTATCTGATGCATATGAATCAACACCTTCATTAATCAGTGGGCGACTGGCAACTCCCAACCAACTCTTTTTTTATTTTTGGTCTCCCACCCGGTTTTCGGTCTAGAAGGCTGACTAATCCGGATTCGAGTATTGCGGGGCCCAAATAGAGGTGACTTTGGCCACAAGTGACACTCCATTCCCATCCCTCTAAGGATTGAACCCGAGAGGAGATGGTTAAGGGAACACAGCCCCCTAACCAACTATGCTACACCACATGATTTCCCAACCAACTCTTAATTAGTCGAGCGATTGGCACCGGCCAACCAACTAAGGGCCGATATCATAATGTTTTTAGATTGGGTGCTCTGGTTTATTAAGAGTATAAGTTAATTTTTTTACTTGATAAATAAAAACAAATGTGCTTTTGGTGTTGGCTTTTAAAAGTAAGAATTATTTTGAGAACACTTAATATGATACTTTTCAGAGCTGGCTTTTGTTCTCTAAAATTAAAAACTAATATAACCCTTAAATTTCAATAAAATTTAACTTTTTCCTTCCATTAATTAATTTGTTTAATTTTTTAATGACATTGAAAACACCTTTTTCATATTTATATCCATTATATACGTCATTTTATATCTCGAGAATAACTTTATAATATGTTTACCAAACATTACTTCTATGACTTTTGTTTATTGGGAGCAACTTGTGTATTATTTTATTAAATAATGCCACTATGACTTTTTGAGAGTCCAAAGAGCTCAGCATCTTATTGAGTTACCAAAAGTTTAACTTGCTTTGGAAACAAATTAAGCTACTTTAAAAATCATGTATAAAAAATTTAATTGAATAATAGTATAAAAAAAATTTATACTATGATTGCATCAAAAATAGATTCTAATTAATCAAAAGATATGTTAAAATTTGAGGCAGATAGATATGCTTTTGAAAATATTTAAGAAACATAAAATCTAAAAAAATGTGCTTTAGTATTTTTTTTTCAGTATAAGTTAACCTTTTTACTCCATCCATCTAAAAATAAAAAAGCACGAATTAAGAAAATGATAAATATATTTTGACAATGCTAAAAATATATATGGGTGGACTATATTATCCCTATTAATGAAATAAATTTATATGATTACAATGTTATTGAAAAGTAAATACAATTAATTACATTAAGAGTAGCATTGGAAACAACAAATTTAATGTTTCTTGATATAAAAAATAGACAAATATTTTGCAAAAGAATTAAAAATTAGAACTATGAAGTGAAAAAGAGACAGTAAATGTTAAAACAGGTTGATGATGTGGCATGTTAAGTGACACGTAGCATGCCATGTGTCGATGACATGGCATCGAATTAAAATAGGTTCAGATTAGTCCTTGAAATTTTAAATGTGCCAAAATAGTTCTTGAAATTTTCTAAAATGTGTCAAAATAGCCTTGAATCCCAAATTTCTCCTATTTTGATTCATAAAATATAAATCCTCGATAATTCTTAAATTCAATTATTTCTCTCTCATTTTCACTCCCGGTTTGAATAATCCAAATTTTTAAATATCCTAAACATAATTAAGAGTTTGACTAGTCCAAATTTGAGACTCTCCATGTTTAGCTAACATAATTAATTTATTAGCTATTACATTATGTTTCTTGGAATAAAAGAGGTTTTAAAATATTAAAAATAGGATTAAAGGGAAACCTTATATTATCAAGCATAGATGGAGTTTATCAAGGACTTCTTTGGAATATTTTAGTCGCAATTTGGGAAGGAATTTGGTATCAAAGCTAAGAGTCTGGCATGATAATGAAAAGAGATTCTACCCTTATGTCAAATGTAATGAATTAATCACCTATACTCATATCATATCATATTTACCACCACTTTATTAATCTAACAATGTATTGAATTAATACTTGTATAGTTAATCCAAATAACACGTCATAGCCTCAAAATTAGGAACCACCCTGTACAAACTTTAGCCAAATAAATACATTGAGAGTCAAAATGAGGAACCACAAAGTACTCCTCTCATATATGTTGTATTTCTTATATTATGTGAAAATATAATTTAATATATTTAATTGAGAAATCAACCAAACATGAAATACTGTATTATAAAAGCAAAAATTTTGATTAAATATATTAATTATTTTAAGTACCAATAAAATTAGGAATAAGATTAGATTATATTAGAAGGGCATTTTGGAATAATTGAACAAAAGTTCAATACATAGGGAGTGACAATAGCCAAGATAGAATGGCAATAGTCACCCCCTTTATGAGAGATTAAATTGCTCACCACTCGTCTAATAACAATAACTTGTTGATGATATATTATCTTCATTGTTATTTTATGTTAAAAAAATCTTTGTTTAAGTAGGGTGTCAAAATAAGAGAGAAATAAGTGGATTTAACAAATATTAAGAATTTAAATTTTATGAAATAGAATAGAAGAAATTTGGGATTTGGGACTTTTTTGACACATTTTAGAAAATTTTAGAGATTAATTTGAACCTATTTTGATTTGATCCCACGTGAGAACAACATGACACGTCAACAAAATGTAATGGTTGACTGATAGTTTTTTGATCAGGGACTAATGTAACCTATAAAATGCAATTTCAGGAACTAAAAAGTTAATTTTGAAATTTCAGAAACTAAAGTGAAACATGCTTACAATTTCAAGTGTGAAAGTGATACTTTACTCCTCAGTGATAACTAGCTAACATCTCCTCAATGCAATTATCGTAGCATATGAATCAACACCTTCATTAATTAGTTGAGTGATTGGCACCTACCAACTAACTTAGGGTTGATATGATAATGTTATTTGATTGGGTATTAAGAGTATAAGTAATTTTTTTTGCTTGATAAATAAAAAATGTCCTTTTACTCATGGTTTTTAAAACTGAGGGTTACTTTGAAAGCACTTCATATGATGCTTTTAGAGCCGACTTCTGTTCTCTAAAATTAAAAAATAAAACTAATATAGCCCTTAAATTTTAATAAAAGTTCAATTTTATCCCTCCCTTAATTAATATTTTTATTTTGTAATGACATTGAAAACACATTTTTCATATTTATATCCATTACAGATGTCATTTTATGTTTTAAGAACAACTTTATAACATGTTTACCAAATATTACTTGTATGAATTTTGTTTATTGGGAGCAATTTTTATATTATTTTATTAAATAGAGTCACGATGATTTTTGAGAGTACAAATACCTTAAGATCTTATTGAAAGCCACAATATATAATATCAAACCAATCCTAAGTCTTTGGATCGAAGGTGGTAGCTGCTAAAGGTTTAACTTGCTATGGAAACAAATTAAGCTATATATGTAACAGAAGAAATTTCACAACTCCCATTTTATGAGATTTTGTTAGTAATTAATAATACAATATCTAATATATATGCCACAAATTAATTTAATTATGTAAAAATATATTCTTATTTTTTATATTTTATTTATGTACTTAAATTATATTAATATATATATATATTTAGAAAATTTATGAGTTTTAAAAAATAAATTATATATATAAAGATTCTTACTTTTTATTTATTTGATCAATTTAGCCCCTTAAATGAATATGTCAATTACTTCTATAGTTAAGAGATTAGATATGCATGGTTAAATTATGAATGAAGTACTTCTTTAAAAGCAGAAACACAAGTAGAAGCATAAAATTTGTACATGTTTGAATATAATTATAGAAGTATTTTTTTTTGGATAAAATTATAGTTAAGGATATGATTTCTAATTTAAATAGGGTAAGCAGTAAAGTAGTGTTTGATATCAATCTCAGGATAATAGAGACAGAGACATAAAAAATATTATTTGTGTATCATGTTTGGTTGTAGAATATAAGACATGATAATAGTTTCTGTATATTGTTTGGAAACACGGGGACAAGACAACAAATACATGATAAAACACATTATGTACACCCACTGGACCACCACCGAACCATCACTAAACCACCACTGCACCACTATGGTTGTGAGGACGCATAGGAAAATATTAAATATGTATAGAGATATTATTAGAAGAAAAAAATATTAAATTTCTGTCTTCGTATCTTGTCTTCACTTTTTGAAAGTATAGAAATATTTTATATTTTTGTCTCAGAACAAAAACATTATCTATCTCCTATTCCTATCTCCACCATCAATATTTTTGTGCTACTAGTGTCTCCGTATTTCTATCCTGGAGATAGCTACCAAACATTACCTAAGAGTTATTTAATGGAAAGTTATCTTTTGTCTTTCCATAAAATTCATGAGGATAAATTTATAATTCAATTAATTTCATTAAATATTGAACAATATTCTCTCTCTTCTATTGCTTTTGCTTCTATAAGAAGTATGTCCTTATTTGCTTTTAAAAGAAAGCAGAAAAACTGATTATTTTGTACTTCTGCTTCTTTTAAGAAGCCCAAAAATTATATAACTAAATCCTAGGAATGCATTTTAAAAAGAAATTTAAAAAAGTACTTTTTTCCTCTCAATTTTATCCACACGAGCTCTATATATTAGTTACTTGAAAGAGATGAATACGATAAATTTGGAATTTTTTTTTTCAGGTGACCCAATATGATTGCCTCACCTTTGATGTGGTGAACTGATGAAGGACTTGAAATCACTGTGGGAACGGCACCAATAAAATGGGTAAAGGCTTGATTTGGACAGATTGAGTAAACAGAGGCTTATAAACTTCGGATAATATAGAGAACAATGGCCACAGGCATAATAACCAATGAAATTTTGTGGAGTATCAAAGCTACAAATTAGTTTAGGGCCACGGTACAGAAAGCTCCTTTAATAATATAATATCTTCCTTTCAAAATATAAGTCATTTTTTAACTATGGATAAGAAAGATTTAACACCCAAATAGATACTTGATAATTTTATTGGTAGACAATTCTGTCCCTAACAAAAAAAAATTAGTATTGAGGTCCCTCACACTTACAATAATATAACATTATAAGTCATTGACAATTTCATTGATAGACAAATTGGTCCCTAATAAAATATATTAGTGTCGACGTCCCTCACAAATGCAAAAATAGAGCACTATAGGTCCCTAACAATTTTATCGATAGACAAATTGATCCTTAATAAAAAAAAATATTAGTGTTGGAGTCCCTCATAATTACAAAAATTAGACACTATAGCCTTTTCACTCAGCTTCGACATTCTAAATGCTAGGCAGACTTTAATTATTGATGTACACAGCATCCACTAATTCTAATTATCATCAATTTACTAAAATACACTCTTTTTATTTTTGCAAATCTCTCCATAAATATTCTAAAATTTAATATAGCATCCCATATCAAGTATGGTGGCATTGTGTTATTTTGTAATATACAATTAGTGTACTCTAGCATATAGCTCTTTTGGGGAAATAATTGTGAATTTATAATATTAGCATCATAGTATGTCAGAATAAGATGGTGATAAAATATAAGAAATTCGATTCAAATATTCTAATTCATTTCTTATAATAACAAGTTTGGCGCTAGGGATTTCTTTTTTGATAGTAGGTACAGTAAAATATTGGAACATTTTGCAAATGAATTTGCTATACATATATATATATAGTTTATATTTCAACTTGATATCGTTTTCTTTTAATACTTCAACTCTCCACAATATATACAGTCAGACACAATAATTATTGTATATATTCTCTTCCAAGATATCATAGTAATTTAACAATTATTTCATACAATTTCCTTTTTCTTTTTCACTTCAGTTGTGTGCTTACAAACATAATTATGCAGCAATAAAATATCTTTCATAATGGAGAAAACTAAAATGGAGACATTTAACAAAAAAAGTCAAAGGAAAAAGTTTGTAAGGAACAAAACCAAAATTAAGTATATTCTGAAGAAGTTAAAAAAAAAAATGTATGGAAGCCACATGTTTTAGCGTACATTGATGCCTGTGTAAGCAAATAATTAACTATAGGAATAGACTTCAATTTTGATGTGTTGACTATATAAAAGAGTTTTATATTATTATTCAATAAAATTATTTTATTTAATTGTTTCGTCTTTCAATTAATGGATATGAGAGTCAATCATATCTATGCATTAATATGATCAAACATAATTGAATAACAGTATAAAATGCATCAAAACTAATTGTTGTACGATACTTAATGTAGAAATATTTTAGTGAGGCTGTCATGCACATGTACAACTAGTCAGAGTTACTCTGAATTAACCTTCGTTCAATTACGAGGGTACAATTATGAGAATACGAAGGCTTTACACCAATATCCATAAGGTGATTGCTTACCATGGTTAGTTAGTTGTTAACCATAGTTGGTTATAACTTCATGTATACATTCTCCTTCGATACTTAGTTTAACGACAGATTAATTCAATGCAATCATTCTCAGTATTACACTAATACAAACTACTCTCATGGACAAACTAAACCCATATAAAATGAGGAAGGGAAGAGAACAATGGGCAAAATCTGATTAAACTGAGAAAGTGAACTTTCGATAACATAACTATAAAATTATTCCAATTAGAATATGAAAATCCTTAGAGCACAAACTGAACACAATAGAAAGCTTCTCTATCAATATAAATTTTTCTTTGTTCAAGAAAAGATTGATTGGTAAATAAACAGACACCCAGGCCTATCAATATGCTTATCCAAACTTTCGCAAACCAAGTCGCAATATACTCCCCCATTTCTTATTAATAGTCATAGTGAAAAGTCTATTATTTTGATATATTAAAAAATCAATATATTTGGTCACAAATTATGACTAAATATATTGGTTTTTCAATCTATTAAATAACACAATATCTCACTATACGACTAAGATTAATAATAAGGGAATGAAGGAAGTATGTTAGTTGAGCCTATCTTTGTGTGCTTATCAGGAGTGGAAATAGTCCAATGTCGTACTAAACTAATAATCAATAGTTATGTATTTGTCATGTTTGTTTCAGGACAAATTACAGGTTGTAGCTTTAAAAAGATTTGCTGCAACTCAAAATAATCAAGGTTCTAAAAATTAGACCGGATATCAAATCGGTCAGGGCAAGGGTTCAAAGGTTCAATCAGGGGTCGAATCGGAATATAACCGGTATATAATAAAACATATATTTATATAAATATATAAAATAAAATATATGTCATAAATAACTAAAAATTCAATTAGGCATTAACAAAACCTATAGAATATAATATAATCCATTTCTTAATCAAAATAAATATTATCCATATAGATCAAATCTCTCAAATTACTAATTCTCATACCAGAAAAGGAAAAAAATTAGGAAAAATGATATTTTAGACTTTTTTTTAAAAAATAAAAATAATACCATTTTGCATCTGTTTATAAAAAAAAAATCGATTCAACTGGCCTAGCCAGTTTTCCCAGTTCAAAGCGGTTCTCAACCGGTTTTTTTCAGCCTGTTTTAAGGGCCAACCTGGACCGGATAGCAGGCCGGTTCCCGGTTCAACCGGTCCAACCAGCCAGTCCGGTCCGGTTTTCTGAACATTGAAAATAATACAATTCAATGTTGTTCCCCTTTAGTTGTCATGCCATTTAATTCACCCATCAATTGTGACATTGGCCTTATCTTGTTAGTTTACGTAGTGTTGGCTATCATCATCAACGCAATTAATTATCTAATGACTATTCAACAGGTTCATAAATTAGTAACGCAATTGGCACCTACCACCTAATTAACTAAGTGGTCGTCCGAAAGTTTAACATGTTTTTGGAAAATAAATTAAGCTCCACATGAAATATTTAGTTTTCATGCAATCACAGTGTAGGTTGTTTTATGACATCTATCAATAGAGTTTCGCCAAACTGTAAATGATAGAAAATAACTATTCACTATCACAATCATTCAATGATTTGTTATTTTGATGTGAAATTATAGGTTGGCAGTGTAAAATTATTTTATATTATCAGTATATAAAAATTAAACTCTAGAAAAACTTAACTAAAGAGGTAAATCTCTAATTACAATATATTTACCATACACACCTCAAGAATCAAACTCCTGACTAGATGTTTAAATAACCTAGCTAACTATTAATTTTGTTAGGCCTCATGGTTTATGTAACCAAGAAATTTTGTGGAGTACTCACTTACCTTGTTAGTTTATGAGCACGGTATATATAGAAACCTCCTCTCACAATATTACGATACTCTTAAGCCCCAACTAATTGTACACCACAAGTCACAACACTAACTAGTTGCCAAGTCAATAGTTGACCCCAAAGTCTTTGTACCGACATTAAGGGACTTTCTAACCCAATTTTAAATATAAAAAATATTACTTCAACACTCTAAAAATGAGTGTTTATTGGGAGATATATTTTACTACTATTAGATGTGATGGTGATCTCACCATTCACCTTATTTGTCTCACCATTCACTCATTATCAAAAAGAAAAATTGACACCTTAAGTTTCGTGTCATCAAAGATGTCATCAGCCAAAAGAATTTACTTAGACCTTATACTTTTTTGTGTTGGCCAAGGTGAGGAATCCAAGAAAAGAAAATTAATTAAGGGACTTGCAAAATATATTCCATTGTTTGGCGACAAAAATGAAAATAAAACAAAGTTATAAATAATATTTTATCTTTCGTTTCTATTAATGAGACAAAAAAAAAGTTATTTTAATTTGATTATCTTTCTTTCCTCTAACTTTATTCCAACCAAACAATTGGTCAATGTGTTGTAGAATAGTGGGCCCAAAAAGGCCGAAACAAAGTAGCGCAAAAATAAATATATGGAAATGTAAAATCAATAACACTAGGAATTTACGTGGTTCGGTTTAAAGCCTGCGTCCATGAGCAAAGGCGACAACCAAATATTTCACTATAGAAATATGATAGAGATATAAAATTGTTTCACACTCTACTCAACCCAAATCCCAAATACAACTAGAATAACTCACTGTATTTGTCTTACCGGTATATACTCTCAACTCACAATATAGAGAGATAACAAAGTAAACAAATAACTCTCTAAATGCTTAGAAAGGAGGAGGAGAGGAATGGATTCTTGTTGGTGTTTTGAGCTTAATGAGCCAAGCTCTATTTATAGAGTCCAAATGCACCATTTTCAATTCTTCATTACCTAACTTCACCTAACTTTCATCTACCTTCTCCTAACTTCTCCTAACTTCACCTAACTTTCATCTACCTTCTCCTAATTTTGCCTAACTTCACCTAACATTAAATATGTTGGTAGGAGGTAGGTAGGAGTATAGTATAGATTTGAAAAATCAAACCACTTTCATCACAAATCTCCACCTTAGCTTTGTTTTTCATCCATCTTTAAGTTTCTGAAGTCGCATTTTCCAGTATGCCCATAAGGGCAGACTCATTTATTGCGAATGTCAATTAAGTCTAAGCAATGCTTGAACTTAGCAACAGTGATTGA